>JANAVB010001797.1:2531596-2861596 GCA_029216955.1 Iris pallida | reverse complement strand
GGTCTGAAGCAGGCTCCGAGGCAGTGGTATAGGAAGTTCGAGTCATTTATGGGGGAGCATGGTTATGCGCGGACGATATTGGACTACTGTGTATTTGTGAGGTACTTTGTCGAGGATGATTTTATTATCTTACTGCTGTATGTTGATGATATGCTACTGGTGGGTCGAAATGCCACTAGAATAGCGGAGTTGAAGCGCCAACTGGGCGCAGCCTTCTCTATGAAGGATTTGGGCACATCGAAGGCCATTCTTGGTATGGAGATCAACCGAGAGAGAGAGAGAGAGAGAGTCCAGGCTGTTATACTTGTCCCAAAAGAAGTACATTTACCGGGTACATTTACCCCTTTGTAGCTCACTTTAAGTTCACTGAGGAGCAGTGTCCATCTACCGAAGACGGAAAGAAAGATATGGAGCGGGTTCCATATGCTTCATCTGTGGGGAGTCTCATGTATTCTACTTGACCTTGTATCTTTTAGGAGAGAAGATCGATACTAGAATTGGCTAATCATGACTGGGAGTATCTTGCATTATATTACAGTCAAAATCTACTATAGATTGGGAGTATCTTGCATTGTACTACAAGCTATAGGGGTTAATTGATTGATTGATAGCCAAGTCTAGTATTACATTTCCACACGATTCGTCATCCTTAGATGTTCTTCTTGCAGTATTCTTATTCTCCATACATGTTATTTACTGTCATATTAGTAGGCATATTTTATGTATCTTGCTAGTCCTCTGAGGACCTGATGATCTCTTCAGGTAGCTGATTGTACGGAGTTAGTTAGCTGAGCATGTCGTAGTTGACTTCAGTCGCATGATTCAGGTATATAGTTAGGGTCATTGATTTACTATCTTTCTCGTGCTTTTATGATATATCCTGTTTATCAGCTTAGCTTTATAGACTCATATTATTCTTGGAGTCTAATCGAACATATATGCTAGTGGGCTGCAGACCACGAACCATACTTGTTCATTCTTGTCTGATATAATTTTTGTGGATTGAGATATAGTTTAGATTAGACATGATACCCTATTCTGGACAGCTTATACGTATTCGAGTCGGGCTGGAGTCCGCTCGATACGTAGCTGTCTTGCTCACGAGCTCGCGTCCGAAAAGCGGGTGCAGGTCGTGACAAGTTTTTGTGGTGGCCCATGCCGGTTAGAGCATATCGTATCGGTTATGTAACTGTACTGATACGAGCCTGCGATCTGACTAAGCCCTTAGAAATTTCAATCCACTCTGCTTTGAAAATTCTCTTAGAAATTTTCTACCGTCCTTGAAACTTCGTATTTACTCTCGATTATTCTTTCTTGTTTCTTGTACCATTGAATCTCGTCCCTTAATTTTTCGAAGTGACGAATGATCGTGCTGACTAGAACTTATCAGAAATTCTTAAGTTATGGTATAATATTGCTTGATTATTTAATTCTTGGTTGCTTGATAGCTAATGAGGATTATAGAGCCATATGTCCTAGATAGCCGTTGGTTGTAAGTTTAACAACTAGTTGGAAGGTGTAGTGTCCCGTCCCTACATCGTGTCCCGTACTCCGTCCATGGGGTACACGAGAAAGGAACACTGACGCTATCGATTCGGTCGGGACCGATAGGTTGGGATCGATCGAGTCGATCGAACGGGAACGGTTGAATTAAGATCCATTTCTCGTTATGGAATGTCTTCTTCGGAACAAAGTCTCATATTCAGCGGGTTGCGCCTCAAGGATTGACTCTGCGGCTGAGTCGGGAGAGACCTCCCGTTGCTTTGCTTTTAATGCCGCTTGCGTTGGTTTTGGCTTTGTTTTCTGAATGCATTTTCATGAATGTTTTCGATGGTTTTCATGGCTTGCATTTCAAACTCGTATTTCCTATCGAACTTCTTGAATAATGCAGTATTCTAATCGGTTGCTTGTACGATTTCACGTAATCGCGTAGGCGACGTATAGCACGACCAACAAGTTCTCTCGCCTGAAGTAAACCCAAGGTGAGTGGCCGACCCTTCTCTTCTCGACCCCCTTCCTAAGTAAATCGATAATATTGTTGCGAATGAAAGGATAAATGCAAGGGCACGAACACGGGAAAAGGATTGAGTTTTCAAAGAGAATGTATGCTATGTCTTAATAACTAAAAAAGAAAATATGTCTTCGCACGGTTATGGACAACTTGTCTACAAGGCGATAGTTTCCTCGAGCGGCAACCCGGGGCCACGGGACCGTTTCAGCCTAGGAGGAAACATGGTATAGTCGTGCATAAGGTTTCAGCACAGGTTAAGCGGGGACTTGCGACGGAGCTAGCTACTTGCGTTGAAAGGACCCCGATTAACAAAGCTATACGTCCAGGATGGCTTGTGATGCCAGTGACCAATCACACGTAAATATTGCACTTGGTATAAAAAATGTTAACAATTGACAGGGAAGAACATGATAAGTTTCATAAGGCGCGACACGGTCTGCCGCGGGTAAGTTTCAACGTAAATTTCTTTGCTTGTCATATGCTTGTTGAAATTCATTAGGATGGTTAGAAACATTCATACATTAAGTCATATAAACTCTTCAACCAAATGAGAGCTTGGAACTTAAATAGCTACGCACCAGTACAAAGTGTAATGTACTGATCCTCGCTCTCCACGCAGGTACCCCGAACCACGAAGGGCGTGCCGCTTAAAATCTCAAGGCGGCGTGGACACTTTTGAAGCCTCGTCCGTGTGAAGGCTTGTGTTCTAAAATCGTTTTGAAGACTTCACATTCAGCACAAAGAAAAATAGATGGTGACTCGGCTTTCCTCGATTGCAGGTGGAAAGTGTAACTATTTTGCTTGTAAAAAGGGGTGTAATATATGGAACGACTATCTCATCGGCGTTCATTTTGTAAGTCGAGTCATGTTGTAGCCCGCGCAGCCATGAATGTAATGAAGTCAATATAAATAAAGTTTATTATCAATAAAAAAGTCTACTTCTATTTCAAATGTGTCAATCAATTTCTCTGCGTGCTCTAACTTGATGTTGTATTTCGGATAACCTTACGACTATGTCTTGTGCGATCGCAACTTAGGTTCGCACGACATCACGCCCGGGGGACGACTATCGATTCTACGAAATTGGGGCGTGACATAATGGTATCAGAGCACGACTTTACATCCTTTGACCTTGCATCGATGAGATAAGTTGTTCCATACAATGAGTCCGTAATAATTTGTGACTGATGTGTTTGCCTTCGTATTACAGAAGTACCGGAAACCACGGCCGGATGAGAGCATAGCGCTTCTAGCGGCTCTAGTAGTTCGCGTCGTTCGCGGGCCGGACCTTCTAACGATACCATCGAAAGGATGCTGTGCATGATGGAGGCGCAGCGAAACCAGTCCGAAAACCGACATCAACAGACGGAGGAACGACATGTCCAGTTCGAAGCTCGCTTCGACGCACATGTGAAACTTCAACAAAAGCAGCTGGATACCCTGCAGCAGATCGTCCAGACAATGGCGACCAACAAAAATTTTGCGACTGCACCTACCATCACCGTACCTACTGCCACCGTGCCGACGATCCAACCCATTGAAATCGACACGGAGGAGCCCGAGCGTCAACCAGCGGCACCAAAAAAGTACAACTTTGAAGTGTCAGAATTCAAGAAGGTGTGCCGCACTTCCTTCAGCGGTACCGAAGGTCCTTCCACGGCAATCGACTGGTTGGAAGAGCTGGAAGATCACTTCGAGCTCCTCGACATTGAAGAATCAAAGCAAATTGCTTGCGCACAACTTCAGCTACGGTTGAACGTACACGACTGGTGGGCCGTGCATAAGCGAGCGATCCGACGCGACAACAACTCAGCGCCGATCTCTTAGGCCACGTTCCGCAAAGATTTTGAAGTCGAGTACCTTTCGTCAGCCGTTTGTCAAGCGAAGGAGAATAAATTTATGCAATTGAAGCAAGGGAACCGGACAGTAGAATAGTACGCCGCAGAATTCAACAAGTTGTCTAAATTTGCTAGTGAGTTTCTGCCTACAGAGGAGTGTCGTGTGCGACGGTTCAAAGTGGGTCTGCGACGCTCTAACGGTATGCATGTCGGGGCCCCGGAGTACAAGACCGTGGGCAAGGCTCTGAATCATGCTCTTCGTCTTGAGAGCGAATACCCTTCCGGTGCTGCCGACGTTGTGCGCCACTCCAATCACAAACGTCCTAGCTATACGGGAGGCAACAATCACGCATCAAAGCATCCGAACCATGGCGGTTACCAGGGACATAACCCATCATCGCGATGTGTCAAGTGCGATTACCTTCGGCATGAGACGAGCAAGTGCTTCGTCCTCGAGGGGGGATGCTTCGTTTACGGACAGAAGGGTCACTATAAGCGAGATTGCATGGCCCGTAGACCAAATCATCCCAACGTACCACTATAACAACACCGCCAAGAGAATCGAGGACAGGTGCCCCGACCTCCTCAGCCCACTCAACCCAACAACCAAGACCGACGCCCTAATGCTCAGGGGCGTGTCTTTGCTCTGACTCGAGACGAGGCGTTCGCTTCCAACACAGTTGTGACAACTATAATGAATTTCAATAATGTACCTGCTCGTGTGTTATTTGATTCAGGCGCTTCACATACTTTCATATCGGCGGACTTCACCGCCGAGCACAAATTTCCTGTAATTTTGTTAGACCTTGATCTTAGTGTAAGTATGCCTTCGGGCGTGCCACTACTCACAAACTTAGCCTACGGGGGAGGAACCATATGTATTGGGGGTCAAATGATCGGTCTTGATGCGATAGTTCTAGACATGAAGGACTTCGATATCATATTTGGGCATGGATTGGCTCGGTCCTTGCAACGCAAATATCGACTACGCAGGAAAGAAGGTCACCTTCCGCATACCTGGAGTGCCCGAATTCTGCTATTCGTGTGGTGAAGCAACGCCGACATGCATGGTGATCTCGGCAATCTCAGCTCGGAAGCTGTTGCATTTCGGATGCGAAGGCTACTTGGCGTCCGTTTGTGACATGAGACAGGATGGCGTAAACGCGGGTCAGACCGACGTTGTGGCAGAATTCCCAGACGTGTTCCCGGACGAGCTACCCGACATGCCGCCCGATCGAAAAATAGAGTTCACCATCGACACATTCCTCGACACCTGGCCGATCTCGAAGGCTTCGTACAGAATGGTACCTGTAGAACTGAAGGAACTAAAGGCACAACTACAAGAATTACTCGACAGAGGGTTTATCCGTCCGAGTGTCTCACCGTGGGGTACGCCCGTGCTATTTGTGAAGAAGAAGGATGGATTGATGCGGCTCTGTATCGACTATCGGGAATTGAATAAAGCCACCGTCCGGAACAAATACCCCTTGCCCCGTATCGACGACTTGTTCGACTAGCTCCAAGGTGCAACGTTGTTTTCGAAGGTTGATCTGCGATTGGGTTATCACCAACTCAAAGTCAAGCCAGATGACGTGCCGAAGTCTGCCTTCCGTACTCGTTATGGCCACTACGAGTTCTTGGTAATGCCGTTCGGTCTGACAAACGCCCCTGCCGTCTTCATGGATCTAATGAATCGGGTGTTCCGTCCGTTCGTTGACAAATTCGTAGTTGTCTTCATCGACGACATTCTCGTCTACTCGAAGGATCGAGCACAACATGCAGAGCATCTGTGGACGGTACTCCAAACCCTTCGAGAGAATCAGTTGTATGCGAAGATGAGCAAGTGCAAATTCTGGCTGAACAACGTCTCATTCCTTGGGCACATCATCTCCGCCGCGGGCATCGCAGTCGATCCGAAGAAAGTTGAGGCAGTCGCTGATTGGAGATGGCCCGCATCAGTTAGCAAAATTTGAAGCTTCCTAGGCTTGGCGGGATACTACTGACGCTTCGTGACGGACGTCGCGAAGATTGCATCGCTGTTGACTCGCCTCACCCAGAAAGGAGTTGCGTTCGAGTGGTCAGACGACTGTGAAGCTTCCTTCCAAGAGCTCAAACAACGGCTCGTTTCGGCCCCGATACTTGCTCTTCCTGAAGGGACGGAGGGATTTCACATCTTCAGCGATGCTTCTGGCCAGGGCTTGGGGTGTGTGCTCATGCAGCGGGATAAGGTGATATCTTTTGCTTCCCGACAGTTGAAGCCGTACGAGAAGAACTACCCCACGCACGACCTAGAATTAGCGGCGATTGTGTTCGCGTTAAAGCTGTGGCGTCACTATCTCTATGGCGTGGCGTACAGGATTTATACGGACCACAAAAGCCTCAAGTATCTCTTCACTCAGAAAGAATTAAATTTGCGGCAGAGGCGATGGCTCGAGCTGATCAAAGACTATGACTTTTCAATCGACTACACACCGAGCAAGGGAAATGTGGTAGTGGATGCACTGAGACGGAAGTACTTAGCTTCGTTATGCATCAACGATCGACTGCTGCGTGACTTGGAAGGAATGAGCATTGAACTTCGAGTTCGTTTCAGAGACGTAAAACTGTCATAGCTGCAGGTGGAACCGAGCCTGTTGGAGAGAATCAAGTCTGCACAGAAGGACGACCCATACCTGGAGAAGATGCGAAAGCTGATATCGATAGGGAAAGCGTCCGACTTTACAGAGGACGAGTCGGGAGTGATGCGAGTGAAGGGACGGCTATGCGTTCCGGATGATGTCGAACTTAGAAAGGAGATAATGTCGGAGGCGTATTATGCAAAGTATTCTTTGCATCCTGGTAGCACCAAGATGTATAAGGACCTCCGCGTTGTCTTTTGGTGGCAAGGCATGAAGAGGGACATAGCACTCTTTGTGTCAAAATGTATAGCCTGTCAGCATGTCAAAGCTGAGCACCAGTGACCGGGCGGGGAGATACAGAACCTTGCCATTCCAGAGTGGAAATGGGATCACGTCACTATGGACTTCATTGTTGGCTTGCCGAGGACACCGCGGGGAAACGATACCGTCTGGGTCATCGTCGATCGACTAACCAAGTCAGCGCACTTTATTGCCATCAAAGTTACTTGGAGCATCGACCGCCTTGCTCAGATATACCTTGATAAAATAGTTTGGCTGCACGGGGTCCCAGTATCTATCGTCTCTGATCGGAATGGACGGTTCGTAGCGTACTTATGGAGTAGTCTACATTCAGCGTTGGGGACCAAGTTGAAGTTTAGCTCAGCTTATTATCCTCAGACTAACGGCCAAACAGAGCGGGTAAACCAAATTCTCGAAGACATGTTATGGCTCTGTGCGATCGACTTGAAGTCAAGTTGGGACGTTCATCTACCGCTGGCCGAGTTTGCATACAACAACAGCTATCAGTCCAGCATCCAAATGGTGCCGTATGAAGCTTTGTGAGGCCGGAAGTGCAGATCGCCCATTTGCTGGGATGAAGTCGGGGAACAGTAGATACTTGGTCCGGAGCTATTAGAGCAGACGGTGCTGAAGGTCAAGTTGATACGGGAGAGATTAAAGATAGCACAAAGCCGGCAGAAGAGCTATGCCGACACGCACCGACGCCCCCTCAAGTTCTCGGAAGGCGACCATGTATTCCTGAAAGTAGCGCCCATGCGTGGAGTTTCCAGGTTCGGTACGAAGGGGAAATTGAGCCCAAGATTTGTTGGTCCGTTCGAGATATTGAAGTGAGTCGCCCTGGTAGCTTATCAAATTGCCTTGCCACCTGTATTGTCAGAGGTACATGATGTCTTCCACGTCTCGCAATTGCGGAAGTACGTGCACGATCCGAGCCATGTGGTGGATTTAGGTAAGCTGGACCTGAAGGCGGACTTGACATATATCGAAGAGCCGGTGCAAATCTTGGAGCGCAAGAATAAATTTCTCTGCAACCGTGCTATTCCTCTCGTCCGCGTCCTCTGGAGAAACCAGTCGGTCGAAGAGTCGACGTAGGAGCTTGAGTCAGAAATAAAAGAAATATTCCTTTCATTGTTCTCGTAGAGGTAGGTCCTATTCTTAAGTTTCAAGGACGAAACTTTTTCTTAGTTAGTTATGGTATAGTGCCCCGTCCCTACATCGTGCCCCGTACTCCATCCACGGGGTACGCGAGAAAGGAACACTGTCGCTATCGATTCGGTCGGGACTGATAGGTCGGGATCGATCGAGTCGATCGAACGGAAACGGTTGAATTAAGATCCATTCGTCGTTATGGAATATCTTCTTCGGAACCAAGTCCCATATTCAGCGGGTTGCGCCTCAAGGATTGACTCTGCGGCTGAGTCGGGAGAGACCTTCCGTTGCTCTTCTTTTCACGCCGTTTGCGTTGGTTTTGGCTTTATTTTCTGAATACGTTTTCGTAAATGTTTTTGATGGTTTTCATGGCTTGCATTTCGAACTCGCATTTTCTATCGAACTTCTTGAATAATGCAGTGTTCTAATCGGTTGCTTGTGCGATTTCAGGTAATCGCGTAGACGACGTCTAGCGCGACCAACAAGTTCTCTCGCCTGAAGTAAACTCAAGGTGAGTAGCTTACCCTTCTCTTCTCGACCCCCTTCCTAAGTAAATCGATAATGTTGTTGCGAATGAAAGGATAAATGCAAGGGCACGAACACGGAAAAATGATTGAGTTTTCAAAGAGAATGTAGGCTATGTCTTAATAACTAAAAAGGAAAATATGTCTTCGCACGGTTATGGACAACTTATCGACAAGGCGATAGTTTCCTCGAGCGGCAACCCGGGGCCACGGGACCGTTTCGGCCTAGGAGGAAACAGGGTATAGTCGTGCATAAGGTTTCAGCACAGGTTAAGCGGGGACTTGCGACGGAGCTAGATACTTGCGTTGAAAGGACCCTGATTAACAAAGCTATACGTCCATGATGGCTTGTGATGCTAGTGACCAATCACACGTAAATATTGCACTTGGTATGAAAAATGTTAACAATTGACAGGGAAGAACATGGTAAGTTTTATAAGGCGTGGTGCGGTCCGCCGCGGGTAAGTTTCAACGTAAATTTTATTGCTTGTCATATGCTTGTTGAAATTCATTAGGATGGTTAGAAACATTCATACATTAAGTCATATAAACTTCTCAACCAAATGAGAGCTTGGAACTTAAATAGCCACGCACCAGTACAAAGTGTAATGTACTGATCCTCGCTCTCCACGCAGGTATCCCGAACCACGAAGGGCGTACCGCTTAAAATCTCAAGACGACGTGGAAACTTTTGAAGCCTCGTCCGCGTGAAGGATTGTGTTCTAAAATCCTTTTGAAGACTCCACATTCAGCACAAAGATGAATGGATGGTGACTCGGCTTCCCTCGATCGCAGGTAGAAAGTATAACTATTTTGCTTGTAAAAAGGGGTGTAATGTATGGAACGACTATCTCATCGGCGTTCGTTTTGTAAGTCGAGTCATGTTGTAGCCCGCGCGGCCATGAATGTAATGAAGTCAATGTAAATGAAGTTTATTATCAATAAAAAAGTCTACTTCTATTTTAAATGTGTCAATCAATTTCTCTGCGTACTCTAACTTGATGTTGTGTTTCAGATAACCTTATGACTATGCCTTATGCGATCGTAACTTAGGTTCGCACGGCATCACGCCCGGGGGACGACTATCGATTCTACGGAATCGGGACGTGACAGAAGGTTATAAAGTTTTAGTGACCTGTGTTGTGAGGAGTAGTGTGACCAAAGGTGGGTAGAAGTCCCCAAGTATTCGGAGTTATAAAATGGCTAGAGAAGGTTATAGAGTATTTTTGAGAAATTAAATTTGAGGAGATTAAGGTAATAGTAGCCTTTGAATTTTAAGGAATAGTTATGAATTAGAATTTCGAGGACGAAATTATTTTTAAGGTGGGTAGATTTGTGGCTTCCCTTTCCGAAAATTTCTGAAATGTTTTTTTTATTATTTATTTGATTTAAATGGTTAGATTTTTATAAATAATTATTTAGTTAATTATTACGGTAGATGACTTTAGCCATGGTTAAGTTTTGAAGTACCAAACGACTAAGAATCATGGCACGGATAGTGTAGTCGTGTGCTTTGACTAGTGTATTAGCCATGTAAGGAAAAGCATAGCCATAGCAATGTCCCTACTAGGAAAACCAGTCAAGGTTGTCACTTGACTCCTATAAATAATTTAATTATTTATTTATTAAGATTATTGACTTTTTAAGAGACCCGGTTGTGCTAAACTAGTCGGACTTGACCCGAGCCAAACCCAAATCCATGTAGACAGGTAGTACGACCAGAGACGTTCTTGTAGGTGTATATTTATTGTACATGTATATATTTTCATATTTTATTTTAATGTACTAACAAATATTTTCCTAAATATTTGTTATATATAAGTGTTATTGATATTAAAATATGTTAATTATATTGAAAATATGATGAGTATTTTCTTAAAAATGCTATTTTGGATTTTGGGATTTTTAGGCTATATGTAAGCTTGTGTATGTAGTAGTATATTCAAATATGTGAATAATAGTCTTTATTTATATAAATAAGTTATTTTAATAAATAAATAAGATTTTAGTAATAGATTTAATTATCGAACCATTGATTATAACTTTAAATATTTAATAAATATTATTGCTATTAAATTAATATTTTATTTGAAAGATATGATAACATTTTAAATAAATATATTTTTGGATTGATAGGCTATATACACATGGGTGTATATTTTTTTTTGTGTATATATATATATATATATATATATATATATATATATATATATATATATATATATATATATATATATATATATATATAAATATGGTATATTATAATAGTTTTTATATAACTAAAATGATAAAATATATATTGAGTGTAACTATGCCTTGTAACAAATATATAATAAACCATATATATATATATATATATATATATATATATATATATATATATGTATATATATATATATATGTACATTACTTTAGTATATAGGGATTTAATTTATATAAGAAATAAGATTATTATTATTATTATTATTATTATTATTATTATTATTATTATTATTATTATTAAAAAGGGAATAAGCCCAAAACCCTCCACAAGCAGGAGCAGCCCGGCCCAACACCCATGTTCTCAGCCCGAGCGCTAAGCCTAGCCCCCACAGCGAACACGAAGCCAGGCCGAGCCTTTATATATACACACGCACACATGCTCGAAACATCGAGAGAGATCGGGATAGAGAGGAGACTGGGAACCCTAACTCTACGATGCCGCCACCCCCGCGCCACCCTGGCGACCTCCCCACGCCGCCATGGGGGCCTGTCGGCCGGCCAGAGCGCCACCGAACCGGCCGCGTACGGCGGACCGAGAACATGACCATGACAGCAGCGGCAGCCTTGGCCCAAACTTTGTAGCGACGATTCATCGCCTCCAGGCATTCGTTTTACGAACCATTTAATCTGGTGTACCCACAACCTATATATCTTCCAATATCATCAAATACTTTCCTTTATATTGCATTAATCGGTCCGAAAAATCCTCTCAAATATCGAGGAAAACCTGTTCAAAATAGAGCAGTTTCTAAAGTGAAACCGCTGTTTTGGAAGGCCAAAATTGGCCAATCCAGTTAGGAATTTCAAAATCTATCTGAACACCTTCATAGACAACATATAGGACTTCCCGACCTTTTTGTGGATTTGGAAATCATCGACTACGTGTCGAGAAATCGAATCTCGAAGTTTACCGAAAAACTGTTTTTCGAATCATGAAAACATTCGATACGACGTGCGTCCCGCCAATTCCGACGACGTGGTCGCTTACCAAAAGCATCTAAAGGTGCGTATCGACTTTTTGGACGTGTGGGCTTTGACGGAATTCAAATTGGTTGCGTGTGCGCGACGAATTTGATGCGTATCCGTCGAAATTCCCCGTATCGGCCTTTTAAAAATTTTCTAATTACTTTATGCACGTTCGTCGAATCGAGATAAAACTTGCGCCAACAGGACCGTATCATTTTTTTGGTCCTGTATGCCAAGTTTGGTCCGATTCTGAGACAGTTGATCGGATCGGCGTTTCGCGGGCCTAACGATCCGATTCAACGTACAATTTTGTGTACGGTCCGCCGGAATTCAACTTTGGACATACGGTTGGGTTTGTATCATCAAAATAAATCCATAGACAGGTAGTTTAACGATTTTAGAGACCACTAACTCTGGCACACTTTTTGGTGCAAAGCGCGTCCAACGGCGGACACCGTTTTGACCCAAAATTACCGTTTTGCCCATACGTCCAGAATTGGACTTAAGGACAAGCAATCCTAGCTAATTTGATTATTCTGAGAATATTGGCAATGTTTATTTCTGCTTTCGGAGATAGTTGTGATGAGTTGGACTTTATAGCTTAGCAGTTGACTATATTTTGTTGGATCTCCGTGCAACCCTCAGGCAAGTATACCTTGTCGAACATATACAATATTTACATTATTTTCTCTTTTTTTATTGTATTCCTTTTTATATTGTCACATGATTCCATATTGTGATTGATTTGCCCTTGATTGTTTTACTTGTTCTAGATTACGTGCACGTATAGGATATTCGAAATTGCTTGACTATCGGTCTTTTTGTGTTACCTTGTCTCTTGATTGAGGTGTCAGTTTCTATATCTTGTTCTTGACTTGACTAATCTTGACTGGAGTATCTTGTATTGTACTACAGTCGAGATATACTATAGATTGGGAGTATCTTATATTGTACTACGACCTATAGCCGATTCTTCTATCTTATTATTGCTTGATTGACTTGACTTGAGACATGCCATAGATTGGGAGTATCTTACATTATACTACGACCTATAGCATATATTGATTGATTGATTGACTTGACTTACGATACTATAAATTGAGAGTATCTTGTATTGTACTACGATTTATAAGCATGTTTTATGTATCTTGCTAGTCCTTAGAGGACCTGATGATCTCTTCAGGTCCTTAGAGGACCTGATGATCTCTTCAGGTTCTTATTCTCCATACATATTATTTACTGTCATATTAGTAGGCATGTTTTATGTATCTTGCTAGTCCTTAGAGGACCTGATGATCTCTTCAGGTAGCTGATTGCACGGAATTAGTTAGCTGAGCATGTCGTAGTTGACTTCAGTCGCATGATTCAGGTATATAGTTAGTGTCATTGATTTAGTATCTTTCTCGTGCTTTCATGATATATCCTGCTTATCAGCTTAGCTTTATAGACTCATATTATTCTTGGAGTCTAATCAGACATATATGCTAGTAGACTGCAGACCATGAACCATACTTGTTCATTCTTATCTTATATGATTCTTGTGGATTGAGATATAGTTTATATTAGACATGATACCCTATTCTGGACAGCTTATACGTATTCGAGTCGGGATGGAGTCCGTTCGATACGTAGCTGGCTTGCTTATGAGCTCGCATCCGAAAAGTGGGTACGGGTCGTGACACAGATATCGCCCACGCAGTTAGCGCAGTTAGCAGATATATTTCCAATCCTAGAAGGGTACATTGGAGTGCGGAGTGCGGTCAAGTGGATACTACAATACCTTCAAGGTACTGCTGATTGGAGACTTTCTTTTGGTGGTGACGAGCTAAAGCTGGTTGGGTATACCGACACTGATATGGCTGGCGATTTAGACACGCGGCGATCGACTTCGGGCTATGTGATGATGTTTGCTGGTGGAGTGGTATCATGGCAGTTGCGGTTGCAGAAGTGTGTTGCTTTGTCGACGACAAAGGCATAGTACATTGTGACGACGAAGGCTTGCAAGGAGTTGCTGTAGATGAAGAAGTTGCTTCAGGAAGTAGGGCTAAAGCAAGAGCCGTATACTTTGCTTTGCGATAGCCAGAGTACCATTCACCTTATGAAGAACTAGACATTTTATAGTCGATCCAAGCACAATAAGACTCGGTATCATTGGATATGGGATGTGGTTGAGAAGAAGGACGCGAGCTTGAGAATGTCCATACTTATGACAATGGAGTGGACATGCTCATGAAGGTTCTACCAAGGGAGAAGTTTGAGTACTACAGGCGAATCATTGGGATGACGAGTTCCTCCACCTAGTTATGAAGGAAGAAATTTGTAGGAGTGGGTGTGGTGCTCCGTCCCGCTCAGTCAATCAGACGAATCGAAATGCCGACGGTGTTCGAACTTAGCCTCGCAACGGCTTGCTCAAAGACTCGCTCAGGTGGGATAGTTTCGGTAAACTTGCCTCATCTTAGCCTTCATATAATAAATTGCATGTTTTCAACTTGCACAAGTTCGATTTGATAATAAAAGATACGCATCCACATAGCTAAGGGAATAATCCCGATGGGTCGAAATGTGTTAGAACATTGAAAAAGGTCCCACGGTCTGCTTAAAAGTCTGCTCAGCGTGCTTTCAAAATGACACTCGGTCCTTTGTCCCCTGGCTTGGGAGAAGGAAGTTGGCCTAAGTTGCTAAGTTGCCATAATGCTGGAATTAGCCTAAGTCATAAGCGTCGCCCAGAATGAATGCTTGATAAAGCATGCACGGTCCCGTCGTCCAAGGCTTGGTATAGCATTCGCTTGTCCCGTAGTTTAAGTCATATTGCACGGCTTGTGGCTTAAGTCTAGGCACCCAAAGAGCTTGGTTGTTCAAGTCGACCGCGTGCGTAGCACGTTCCCTCGATGCGTAGTTTGGCATAGCCTTTGCTCGTCAAGTCGTTGCCTGAATAAGTTAGACAAGAGTTTTGCTGGGTCATCAAAGTCATAGCAAGCACTATCCCATGTTGTCTGCGGTTGTCAAGTCACATAGTCCCACGATAATAAGGCTCGTCATATAAAGTATGTGACTTGAGCGATAGCGTCGCCTTGAGAACAAGGTCTGTCTAAGGTACGAGCTACGATTGGTTTAGTGAAAAGCATGCCACGGACAAAAGAAGTCCATGCGACTGGTTTTCGTCGAGATCGATCCCGCTACTTAGGAGTCTCGATAGGGAAGCACACGAGATCGGTCCTGCTACTTGGGAGTCTCAATAGAGAATTTTACAAGATCGGTCCCGCTACTTGGGAGTCTCGATAAGGAAGCACATGAGATCGGTCCGGCTACTTGGGAGTCTCCATAAGGAAATACACGAGATCGGTCCCGCAACTTGGGAGTCTCGATAAGTCTCGATAAGCAAGCACACGAGATCGGTCCCGTCACTTAGGAGTCTCGATAAGGAAGTACACGAGATCGGTCCCGCTACTTGGGAGTCTCGATAAGTCTCGATAAGCAAGTATACGAGATCGGTCCCGCTACTTGGGAGTCTCGATAAGAAAGTGCACGAGATCGGTCCCGCTACTTGGGAGTCTCGATAAGGAAGTACACGAGATCGGTCCCACTACTTAGGTGTCTCGATAGAAAGTTGGAAAGCATGGTCATAATTAAGGAAGGACTTGGTAGATCGAGTTGAGTCTTGTATGGTCATTGGAGAACTTGCATGCAAGGTGAATTCCTCGAACGATCTCGGGGTGCTGGGTTCGTGTCGGCCTAGGAGGAATTGCTGATATTGTACGACCTTCATCGATGGTACGACTCGATTGAAGTGAACCATTACAATATAGGCTATGGATCATTCGGTGGGAGCTCGTACCTCGCACGTGGATGGTCACCATATGCAAAGATCCAGGATAGCTTGATATTGCTAGTGACCACTCATATAGATGTGTCGGCATAAGAGTGGCTATCCGCGTGTATGCCTTTGGATTGCGTCGAGTACTAGTAAGTTACGAGTTGGGTTAACAAGGCATATTTATAGCAAGTTAGAGTATAGCATGACCCTGTCGTTGCGTTGTGAAGTATAGGCCAAGGCGTCTTTGTCTTAAAACTGATCCTAAGGCAAGACTAGAAAGATAATAAAAAAGGGATTAAGCTACACAAAGTAAATGAACGTGTCAGTTTTTTATGGGTGGGCGAGGAGCTCACTCCACCAGTACAGTTGAGTACTGACACCCACACAATTTTTATGTACAGGCACAGGTAGAAGCCCGATAGCGAGGAGCTCGCTTGGATGCGTCGAGGCACAGAGTTCCTTGGCGTTTCGAGGCGTGCGGCCGCATGGAGTCAGAATTTATACGGAATATAATTTATGGACATTACCATTCCGTAGAATCAGCCACTCGTCACCTTGAAGCTTGTATTGATAATTGAGAGAGCACAGAGTGACTTGTAATATGAGAAAAAAGTGAGCTTGAGAGACTTGTAATTTGGCCTCGTGCCCACATTGTAATCTTTGTTCAATATCAATAAAAGAGTATTTCGCATGACTTGTATTTTGTATTTAAATTTTTGTTGTTGACTATTCAATATTTTTGCTTGGAACTTTTGTGCGACAACTCCCATCGCTTAGCCTGTAATCGGCCGTTATGGACCTGCCTTGCGTGAGCGCAATCTAGACTCATGCGGCATCACGCCTTAGCGAGGACGATCGCTCATACGGGATCGGAGCGTGACATAATGGTATCAGAGCACGGCTTTACGTCGTTGGACTTCAAGTCGATTCTCTCAGTTTTGAAAGCTCGTCGTTGATAAAGAAGTTTGTGCTCTCTCTCAATATTCTATAGGATATCCATACAATAAGTCTAAATATTTTCTAAAGTTCGTACAAATATTCAATCGAACGCATCGGTGGCGATAGCCTTTGTGCCGAACGGTGTCATACTTGATTTGATAGAAAATGCATGCTAAAGTTAGCAAGTCGCGTGCGTGCCTAAATAGTCCTACGGCGACATTAGCAAATGAGCGTGCAAAATCAGAGTATAGTCCATACGGGATAGCTATGTACACAACCTTTTGGCTAAGTTGTATCGCGTATCTGTTTGCAAAAACAAATGTCTTATTACAAACTTAGAAAAAAATACTATACTACAATTGATTTATGGAGAAGTACAACTATAGAAATCTGATAAGAAGACGATAACTTTATCCCTTGGACGATGTGATATCGAAGACACAAGCCTCTGGAGGATGCAATAACACTTTAGCAAGAGATTATGATCTTTTCTTCCTCTTGAGATTAATTTGAAACTCTATTTATAGAGTTCTTAAAATAACTGTTTAGCAGTTATTCTGGGTTGCATGCGCTTCAGGTTGCGCACCTCCTATTCACTTGCGCAAACGGTTGTACTAACTGTTGTGGATGCATGGCATCGTTTGATTGAGATACACATGGTCATGGCAGTATAGTGGACACGCTCTACGAAGTTGGTGGCTTGCACACCACGTCACCCTGCTTTAAAATAAGAGTTGATCAAGTGGCGCCAACTTGTCAGGCTGCACATGGGCGCAACTCAACGACTGGCGCCTTTGACTAGGTCTTCTGTGCTGTACTGATTAATTCTTGCGCCACTCAATGACCTGCGCGAACCAGCTGTCAGCATTAATTATATGCTGACAAAATCTTGTCAAGCGCCGCGTTGCGCGGGATTCGAATAGATTTTCCTTAATCTTCGTGCTGTCAGTTGTCAGGCTATGATGATGCCGTTACAGCTTCTCGAGAAAGTACACCACGTGGTGCTCGCGCAACCTAACTCCAGTGCAACCAGATGTTGGTGCAACCTGATGCTGCGCAACTTGATGGTTTGGCACAACATAATGATTTGGCGCAATCTGATGATCGTACACTTTAATGGGTGGCGCAGCTTGATTTTTTGCCTCTACAAGACCCCCTTCAAAGTTTTTGAAACTTAAAAATACTTCAAAGTTTTGAAATACTTTGAATTATGCTAGTTTTGTCTGGATTGTGCCAGTCAACTCGAGCCCGATTCTTCAGCATAAATTGCATAACTGTTTGGCCTATAAATAGCCGTACACTTTGGGCCTTTCATTTTTCACCAACGTGACTTTCTCGAAACCCTACCTCCTTCTCTTCTTCATGATCTCCTTTGACAACAATGTCTCTTCTTCTTTCCGACTCAGAATCTTCTTCGACAAACCCTAATGGCGCCCAGAAGATTCGATGTTAAGAAAGAAAAGGGCTTCGCTGAGCCTTCATCTCACGCTTTATCATGCAGAAAGCAACGACATGCGTATCAATACGTTCCATCTTCGTCACGATGAGAGACTGTAAACCCGGCCGTAGAAGGTAAGCATTTTGATCATTGGTCCATGCATCGACCATATCAACCAAATCCTTTTTCGGGTTTTTTTGGATTAATCTGTTCATTATGCGCCCTATCTTTTTAGTGTTTGGTGCATTTTCTGACTTACGCCACCATTTTTAGGGTTTGGTTGCCGTCAATTTGCACGATGCAACGCAACAGAGATGTTGCGATATGCAAAATATGGCGCAACACAAATACTGCGCTATATGGCACGATATAGATGCTGCGCTATAAAATACGGCACAACACAGGTGCTGCGCATGGTGCAATACAGATACTACGCGTGGCACAATACATCTATTATGCGTGGCACAATACATCCGTTTGCGCAACATGGAAGTTTTGGTGCAACCTGTGATTTTTTGTACATATTTGATCATTGCACTCTGTAAATTTGTTAACTTTTTCTTGTTCACTTCTTGTAGGAAATTGGTTGGCAAGATTCTTCAGAACTGGTATCGGTGATCTTGGATGCTATAGAACTGTACCGCCTTGATACACACATCAGAGAGCTCAGAACCCTTCATGTTAAAAAGGGCTTCCTCGAGATGGTAGGATGGGCCTTTATACATGGAGAGTTGGATGGTGGAGTCAACTCTAACCCGAGTATTTGGGTAAAAGAGTTCCTTTTACGGCCGAACTAGGAAATGTGTCACAAGGAAGGATGAGCATATTCCTATCTCTGCCTGCGCTGGAAACAGGACATCTTCGGGTTGATGCCCCTCGCCCTTCTTTTCTGGTCTTTCTGAGAGAGAAGACCAGAGTTGATTCTGTTGTCTTGCTCGCTGATTGGGGTCGAGTCGACAAGGAACTGGCACCAACAAGAAGATCAAAAGATGCAATAGACCTTCATTTACTAGATTTAGAATAAAAATCCGAGATGTAATGGATTTTCATCATGATGTATCTATGTTTTTAAAGAAGGAATAAAGAATGGTTTTCTCTTCTTTATGATCTGATTTGATGTGATGATATAGAAAATAGAATCCAGAGGTAATATGGACATGAATTCATTTTTTTATTGATAATCTTCAAGTCAACTGGAACTCAAAGACGAGAAAATACGTCTAAGAAGACGATATCTGTGATAATACGGAATTTATCATAAAGTAAAGATATCTTTTAAAACAGCTGGATTTCAAAAGACAAAATTGATGAATCGGATATGCTCCACAGGGGATTTTGAGTTTTTATTATCTTGTGGCTTTATTTACGAAAAAGTAAATAAACGATAATAAATGTAGGCCTATTCACGAAATAAATAGAGATGAAAAGACTGATGAATAAGCATGCCTTTTCAAGGAAAGGTTGCTTCGATTCTCGACACAAAGAGTAAATGAAGATCTCTTCACAAGATGAATGAACACACCTTTTCGAGGAAAGGTTGTTTCGATTCTCGAGACAGAATGTTTGGCTTTTCTGTCTATAAATAGTGTAGAACTTTTCTGAGAGCATCATTCACCCCTTTTCTTTCCTTTGCAAATGTCTTCAGAAGATATGCCTAAAGAGACGGAAGTTATCTTGAAGATTGAAGCCGCCCTCGATACTCCTTCTGACGAGCTTCCACAGCCTACTAAGCCAGAAATTAGAGAAAGCTCGACTGTCCGTGGACAGAAGCAAGATATTCTTGCCAAACTTGTGGAGCTTGGGAGTACTGCCGAGGAAGAAGCTCTGAGGAAGGCTGCCTGTGAACTGCTGGTGTCATTGGACAATAATGTCTTCGAGTTTCTTGCGAAATATGTTTTCAATCAAGAGGGCTCCGGTCCTCGTTAATTTTATGTATTTCCTTCTGTCTAAATTTATGCAAATAAAAAAGAATTTTATTTACATTCTGAGTCTCTGTATTGATATTTTTTCTCTGTCTTCAAACATAATATTTCTTGAGAAATTTACCATTAATGGGCATCATGGCGACTCGACCATCCATACCAGTCAATTGATAAGATCTATTAGAAAAACTTTGCTTACAACGTAGGGTCCTTCCCACTTCGCTTCGAATTTGCCTTTGCTCATATGCGTTATAGTCATAGGACGTATGACGGTTAGGACTAGTTCTCTTTTCTGAAATGTTCGGACTTTGACTTTATGGTTAAAGACTTTTGATAGACAAGCTTGGTATAACTCAATATGTTGTCGAGCTAGGAGCCATTTTTCGTCAAGCACTTCGAGCTCCTGAATTCTTAGACGATCATTATTTTCGGTTGTGAGTTCATTGGCAATGGCAATCCTTAGGGAAAGGATCTGGATTTCCAATGGTAAGACAGCCTCGCATCCATATACCAAAGAAAAAGGTGTGCAGCCTGTAGGAGTACGTATGGTAGTACGGTAAGCCTATAGACATTCTCCAAGCTTTTTATTCCAGTTTCGTTTGTTGGTAGAAATAAACTCTTGAGGAGTTTGATGATGGTCTTGTTAAATGCTTCTGCCAACCCATTAGCTGCAGGATTGTAAGCTGTAGAAGCAATATTATTGATCATGTTGTCATCGCAGAATCGAGTGAACTTCTGACTGATGAATTATGGCCCATTATCATGAATGATTCACCGAGGAACACCGAATCTGTAGATCACATGATGCTTAATAAAATTAATAACGCTACTTGTCTTGACCTCAGCTAGAGGTATAGCTTCAGCCCATTTTGAGAAATAATTGGTTATGGCCAATATAAACCAATGTCCTCGAGACGAGGGAGGGTTGATAGGACCGATGACATCCATTCTCCAAGCTTCAAAGGGCCAAGATGCTGTCGTTGGGTGAAGAAATTCTGATGGTTGATGGATGAAGTCAGCATAAATTTGACATACTCGGCACTTCCTTACATACTAGATTGCATCAGATACCATTGAGGGCCAATAATATCCCATACAACGAATACGATCCTGTAATTTAGGACCAGGTTGATGTGCGCCACAAACACCATCATGAGCTTCATGAAGTATTTGTTTTGCTTCTTCCCCCGCAAGACAGCGTAGGAGTAAACCGTCAAACGTTCGTCGGTAGAGTGTTTTTGTAGTATGATTATAATAAAACCTGAGTGACCGCCGACGAATTGTTGTAGCCACTTTAGGATCTTCAGGTAAGATATCATGGACCATGAAGTCTATGAAAGGAGTCATGCAGTCTTCACTGATGGCACATATTTCAACTGAATTGTTGAATTCCATGCTTCGGTTGTTAACTTCAATATTTAAGTTATTCTCGGCACAAAATAACTCTCTATTAGTGATAACAATTATTTGTTGCCTTCTTACTAGAATTGCTAATACTACGACAAGATTAGCAAGTGCATCAACTTCCGTATTACATGCTCGGCGTACATGCTCGATGAAGAAACCTTTGAAGGAGGTAGCCATCCTGATCGCTGTATCATGATACGAAACTAGATCTTGATGTTGAACTTCGTATGTGCCTCTAACTTGATTGACAATCAGTTTGGAGTCTCCGTAAACTTCAAGATATTCAATATCTAATTGTTTAGCCAATTAGAGACCAATAAGTAGAGCGTTATATTTAGCCACATTATTAGAACACAGCTCATCTAAAGAATAAGCTCTATGAATAGCTAACCCTTCTGGTGAGACGAGGACAATTCCAACTCCAGCAACAATAGCACCTTTTGGTCCAATTTTGGATGCTCCATCAAAGAATAGACGCAATGTAAGAGTTTTTTTTTTCTGAAATTATGTTGGACTCCAAAGTTTCATTTGGAATTTCGTCGTAGAATTTAGACGTTTCATGAACTGGATGAGCTGCCAGAAAGTCAGCAAGGGCTTGACCTTTAACAGACTTTTGAGGAACATAAACCATATCATATTGTGCGAATAATATGGCCCATGTTGCAGCCTAGAATTGAGTGTACTGGACTTTTTCATCAGGACCCGGAGAGGGTTAACTCTAGAAATAACATGAATAGTTTGGCCAGTGATATAATGTCTCGTCTTTTGAACAGTAAATATCAAAGCTAGACATTCTTTTTCTACTGGAGTGTATCGATGCTCAGCTCCAACCATTGTACGGCTAAGGTAATAGATAGCCTGTTCATGACCCTCTTTATTCTTCTGAGCTAATAAAGCACCTAGGGAATGGTCCATTGCTCGAACATACATCTGGAAAGGTATTCCTGTCACTGGAGGTACTAGAACTGGAGGGTTCATCAAGTACCGCTTTATGTCTTCAAATGCTTGTTGACATTCTTCAGTCCAAATAAAAGACACACCTTTCTTCATGAGTTGAGTGAACGGTCTATAGCGTCTAGAGAGATTTGAGATGAATCTTCTGATATACGCAAGCCGTCCCTAGAATCCTCGTAGCTTTTTTAGGTTGCGTGGAGGATGCATCTCTTGAATGACTTTAATTTTCTTAGGGTCAACGTATATACCTTTAGAGGTAATAACGAATCCAAGAAATTTGCCACTAGAGACTCCCAGGAATGACTTGGTGGGATTCATCATGAGTTGATGCTGACACATTAGATCAAAAATAGTTCTCAAATCTTGAATATGATCTTCTTTTAGACGACTTTTGACAGCAATATCGTCAATATAACATTCAACAGTTTTTCGTAAATGATCACGAAAGATGGTAATCATGGCCCACTGATAAGTTAGACCAGAATTCTTAAGACCAAATGGCATGACAGTGTAGCAACAGACTCCAAGATGAGTACGAAAAGATGTATGTTTCTCATCTTTCGGATGCATCTTAATTTGATTGTATTCTGAAAATCCATCCATAAAGGACATACGTTCAAATTCGCAAGTATTGTCGATCATGACATCAGTAATTGGAAGAGGAAATTCGTCTTTGAGATAAGCTTCATTAAGGTCTCTGAAGTCGATGCAGACCCGAACTTTCCCTATTTTCTTCAAAACTGGAACAATATTAGCCACCCAGTCTGGATGTTGTTCTTCTCTGACAAAATTATAGGTGATGAGTTTCTTGACTTCAGCTTCTATGGCATCCATTATGTCAGGTCAAAATCGACGCTGTTACTGTTTGACTGGCTTCGTATTTGGCAGAATGTTGAGCTTGTGGGTAGCGATCTAAGGATCCAACCCCGGTATGTCTTCATAACTCCAAGCGAATACATCAATATATTCCCTAATGAGTTGGATTAGTTCTTGTTTATCCGCTTCAGGGAGGCTTTTGCTGACAAATATCGGTTTTGGGGAAGTTTCATCTCCAATATTGACTTGAACCAACTGATCTTCAGTAGGTGGCTCGCGTTGTTCAAAGCGAAGGTCCCATTGAGTATCCATCCTTTGTGCCCATGGATCAGATTTAGAGGCTTCGACAAAGTCTCTGTCATCTTCCGAGAACTCGTCAGTCACCATATTAGAAGATAGAGTCACTCGATGGACGTACCCTACACTGGTATCTGCATCCCATGAGATAGAATCAGAAGAGTTAGATCGTTCTTCTTCCTCAGATTTGGAGGCTTCTGGAGTCGGAATTAGTAAAGTATAACCTAATCCCCGCTTCGTTTTGCTGTAGTATTGTTGTGACTTTCCTTTCGGAGCAGGAATACGAATAGGAGTTCGCCTTCCTTTGCCGCCATTGAGACCAGCTTTGAAATTATATCCCATTTTTTGAATGATATCTTTTGATTGCTGACTATAACGATATAGTTGAAGTCTTCCATTATCGTGATTTTTTTCTTTACTATCGGGCATGATCTTCTGTTCCGTTTCTTTACTAATAAGTATAGGAAGTTCATCTTTCTTCCTGGAAGGAACTAAGAAGAAGGAGTCCTACATTGGCTCGAGCAGTACTTCATTTTGGGAAGCTTCAACTGCTCCTATGGTAAATGGTTCGAAGTTATCTAACATTTTTAAATAACATCGAGTATAATAAAGAACGTCAGCATACTGTAAAGGAGATGCTACTTTATTGATTTGTACATCATCATTTACAACATAATTCTTAGCCTTAACAGAAGGCTTAGTAAGGTTGATAACCAGAGGAGGAGAAGGAGAAGGAGAAGGTTCACTACCAAAATATGTCAAATTAGCGACGCCAGTTAAAAACGTCGCTATGTTTTGTGTATTTAGCGACGTATGTAAATGATGTCGCTGAATGTCACTATCAGCGACGTTTAGCGACTATTAGCGACTATAATTATAGTTTGGAAAGAACAAGTCGCTATGTAGTCGCAAAACGTCGCTGATGTATTTTATTCAGCGACATTTTGGCGATATTTAATCATGTCCGTCGCTATCCTATTACTGAACAGCGACGTCTAGCGACGTCTCACTTAGACGTCGCTAAAAACTTTTATTTAGGGTTCTGGGAACCCAATCGATTTCATTTTATTTCCCAAATTTTAATTTTCCGCCGAGCGCTCTCGATTCTCTCCCCCTCCCCCTTTCGTCTCCGGCGACCGCTCCCCCCGACGATCTCCTCCCCTCCGGCGACCCCTACCCGACCCCGACGAGCTCTCCGGCGACCGCTACCCGACGAGCTCTCGTTTCCCTCCGGCCCCTTCCCCCTCGTCCCCTGCCCCAGCGACCCCCTCGCCCCCTGGTGACCTCGTCGTCGTTTCTCCACTGTCGACCCCCTCGTCCCCTGCTCCACTCCGGCGATCCCTATCCGACCTCGTCCAGGTATACCTAACCCTAACCCTATCTCCCACTGACACGATACAGACACATTGACACACTCACTTATACGACACCGACACACTCACTGACACGTCATTGACACACTGACACACGACACATAGACACTATGTATACTCATTGAAGAAAACTCTTATACATATGTATACATGTATACATGAAACTCTTATACATATGTATATAATATATACATATGTATACTCATTGATGGTTCCTTTATATACATATATACATATGTATACAATCTCAGAAAAAACTCTTATATACCTATAGTTATATCTATCAATCTACATATATACATATGTATACAATCTCAGGAAAAACTGAACTAAACACACATAGGTATACTCATTGAAGAAAACTGAGATTTCACAATGGAACTTGGATTTTGATACATGAAACGAGATGCTGGTTCCTTTAGTTAGCTTGCTTATGTTACAATTATATTCTCTGTGAATATCGATTTTACCAGATGGTACCCATGACCCGAGCAGCGGCACGTCGTTTGAGGGAAACACAGATTGCTGAGGTGGCTCCTCATACTGTTAAGGAGGAAGTGGCACCGGTAGCTAGTGAGACCGGGAGTTCCATTCATCCAGCACCTGCAGTAGAATGGCACTTTCCTGCCGTCAATCCCACTTACCAGAAGATGTTGCGTGATGGTATCATTGAGCGTATGCGTGAGCTGCGTGGTCATCATTAGTGTAGTTTTATGGATGTATTTTGTGTTGGACTATTAGTACTTATTACCAGTTGTATTTGTTTTATGGAGATGAGTTTGTGGACTTAATTATGGACTTATTACCAGCTGTACTTATTTTATGGGGATTAATTATGGACTTATTACCACTTATTTTATGGAGATTAATTAGGCTAAGTCTTCTGTGTGGTCAATTCTGATACACTATGGTTATATGGTCATGTCATGTGATACACTATTACCACTTGTCGTATCATGATTACTTGGGATTCTATTTCAATGATTTTTCTCTCACAAATCATACACAGAAGCGAAAAGCACACCTTATACTATATTGGCGTCCTATACGACACGTTTGTATCCTAATAGTATATAAGGAGTATCCTAGTACCTACAGTGTATAGAGTATCCTAGAAGTGTAGGTATGATTGGTATATCGTATTACATAGATTGTATAGAGTGAGTATCCTAATGGTATATAAGATATTTTAGAAGTAAAGTGTCCGTGTCAGTCCGAAGTAAGGTGTCCATGCCAGCCCTTCTCTAAAAAAGTAAGTCTACTACCGATATCACCGATACCAATACTCATAGGAATAGTCCGATACCGATTCCCATACCTATATGTTGTTGCTCAAGCAATTTATAGCTACAAATGCGTAAGTGCAACATGAAAATCTCATCTGTTAAATATGTTACCTAAGAGCATCATTAGTAAGGGCAATTCATTACTATAGTATATAGAGTATCCTAAAAGTGTAGGTATGATTGGTATATCGTATTACATAGAGTGTATAGAGTATCCTTTCGGTCTATAAGAGTTACTTCACTCATTTTGTCAAGACAAGTAAACTTTTTAAATGTTGACGGTATATATACCGTCAATATTTGGTTTTGCCTTGTAGCGACAGGCAGTTGCTTGCATTTTGCCTTATAACTTGGCCTTTGGCCTGTGCTTGAGCAGTGTAGACTTCCAGGTTAGGGTGTTAGTTCATGATTAGCATTGTTTAGATATTAGTTTCAGTTAAATGGTTAGTTTAGATTAGGATATTAGAAGAAATATGAGAGTTAGTAGATGTTAAAGTAGGATATTAATTCATTAGTTAGGATAGATAGTTTGAGTTAGGATACTACTCAAGCACATGCCAAAGGGTCGATATTGGATATTAATTTAAAAAGTTTTACCTTTTTTCATAAACTGGGTGAAGTAACTCTTGTAGACCCAAAGGGTCGATATTGGACAGTTGGGATGAGTATCAGAATCGGTATCGGATTAGTATTGAACGTATCGGATCAGTATCGGCCGTATGTACTTAGTGTCGTGTACTCCTACAAGTATAATTATACCTCGACTGTATGTACTTAGTATCGACCGTATCGAATTAGTATCGGTCTATCGGATACGACACTTTGACACAAGATATTTGTTTTAGTCCCAACACAGTTGTTTTTGTTTCTTCCTTCAAATTCTTTGTTTGTAATATGTGGAATGAATGAACAGTTTATGTTGCGCACCCATATCTAGACTGCCTTAACATTCATTCACTGACTGCAATGTGCATGTATCTATCTTACAGAATTATTCTCAATTGGATATGGATATGAATTACTACTTACGGATTCGTTCGTGGATATACAACCGTCATCATGATGACATGTGCGGTGTGCGGGATGAATTCATAGACGGTGTACAGCAGTTCCTGCAGTTTGCCAAGGCGTTCCCTTAGTACATGGACGGTACCAAAATAAAGTGTCCGTGTGTGAGATGCCTCAACTTGAAATATCATCCAGAACTGGAAGTCACGTATTATTTATACTCGAAAGGTTTCACGCCGAATTACTATCAGTGGAGCGCGCACGGAGAACTTGTGTCTTTAGCATCGGAGTATGAGCCTTATGTGGATGTCCACAACAACGCTGCTTACGACGATGGGTTGGTGAACATAATTTTTGACACGGCGGGGCCTAGTTTCGATCAGGACGATCATGATGCACCTGAGGAGGCACCGAACGTCGATGCTGTATAGTTCATGGAGTTGCTGGAGAATGCAAGGAATCTATTATATCCTGGTTGTGAGGATCATTCACCGTTGGAGGTGGTTACAAGATTGTTAAGCATCAAGTCCGATTTTAACATGTCGTAAGATTGCTACAACCGTCTTATGGAGTTGCTTATAGAAATATTTTCTAAGGGTGCTAAGTTGCCTAAAGACTTCTACCGGTCTAAGAGGATGGTGAGATCGCTCTGGATGGGATACGAGAAAATCGATGCATGTCGCAACAGGTGCATATTGTACTACAAAGACGACAAGGATGAAGACGCCTGCAGATTTTGTGGTGCCGATCGCTACAAGGGCAGTGGTAGAGGAAAGTCTGTCGGTGCCAGGAAACCAACCGATTCGAGGCACTACTTGCCATTGACGCCGCGGTTGCAGCGGTTGTTTATGGTGAAGAAAACTGCAGAAAACATGAGTTAGCATAAGCGGGAACAGACCGAAGGAGTGTTGGATCACCCATCTGATGGAGAAGCATGGAAGCACTTTGATCGAGAGTATCCAGATTTTGCTTCTGATTCGCGTAATGTCAGATTGGATCTCTGCTCTGACGGGTTTACCCTATTCGGACTTTCGGGATCCCAGTATTCGTGTTGGCCTGTGATCGTCACTCCGTACAATCTATCGCCTTGGATGTGCATGAAGACTCCGTATATGTTCCTCACCGTTATTAGCCCAGGTCCGAACAATCCGAAAAGCAACATCGATGTGTATTTACAGCCATTGATTGATGAGTTGAATCAGCTGTGGGAAGTAGGTTCCAACACGTACGATGTATCTAGAAAATAAAATTTTCAGATACGGGCAGCACTTATGTGGACCATCATTGACTTTTCGGCCTATGGTATGTTATCTGGATGGAGCACGATGGTCGTCTTTTATGTCCGTATTGCATGGACCGTACTAAGGCTTTCCGTTTGAAACATGGAGGCAAACCGTGCTTCTTCGATTGTCATCGACAATTCCTACCGAAGGAACATCCGTACTGGAGGAACATGAATGCTTTTCATGCTGGCGTTGTGGAAAAGGCTAATCCTCCGCCAAGGTGGCCCGGATACACGATATGGGAAGAGGTAAAAGATTTACCAAGAGCTATTGAAGAGCCTGCTACGGGCTACAAGTGTGACGGATTTGGTCACACTCATAACTGGACGAAGAGGAGTATATTCTGGGATCTGCCATATTAGAGCACCAATCTGATTAGACATAACCTTGATGTCATGCATATCGAGAAGAATGTGTTTGACAACATAATTAATACTATAATAGACGTAAAGGGGAAGACGAAAGACAATCCAAATGCTAGATTGAACTTGGAAGAAATATGTAGACGTCCTGCATTGCATTTGATAGAGGACGGGAATGGGAAGTTGAAGCAGCCTAAGGTAATTTTCTCACTGGAAAAGGAGGATAAAGTGAGACTTTGTAGGTGGATTTAAGGTCTAAAATTTTCAGACGGGTATGTTTCAAGCTTGAGAAGATACGTCGACCTCAAGGAGAACAAACTGACAGGTATGAAGAGCCATGATTGTCATGTATTCATGGAGAGGTTAATTCCAATTGTATTTCAGGAATACTTACCCCCGGTTGTTTGGGATCCATTGACCGAGCATAGCATATTCTTCAGAGATCTTTGTTCTAGTAAGTTGCTCGTCGATCGTCTAGAAAAGCAGTAGAACGATATTGCGGTAACACTGTGCAAGCTCGAGAAGGTATTTCCTCCTGGATTTTTCGACTCCATGGAGCATTTGCCAATTCATTTTTCCTACGAGGCACGTGTTGGTGGGCCCGTTGGTTATCGGTGGATGTACCCGTTTGAGCGACATTTGAACCACCTAAAGAGAAAGGTGAAAAATAAGGCTCGGGTCGATGGTTCTATTTGTGAAGCCTATATTCTCGAGAAGATTACAAACTTCTGCTCGACGTATTTCAAACCTCATGTTGCTACGAATAGAACGAGGGCTCCGAAAAACGACGACGGTTATCAAGAATCTAATGATGGAACACTAAAAGTATTCAATGCATCCGGAAAGCCTTCGGGGAAAATAAAGAAGAGATACTTGAATGACGAAGAGCTAAGGGCTGCTCAGTTGTATGTATTACTCAATTGCAATGAGGATAAAGTGGAGAAGCTAGAGAGGTAAGTAATTAATGATGAGTTTACGTCATCTTAATATAATAGTATAAGCTAATATTATTGTACTAATCGGCGGTTGCTTCATTGTTTCACTACCAAAATACAGTAAATTAGCGACCGAAAATTAGCGACGGAAATTTTTCGTCGGCGTTAGCGACGGCTTTGTGGCAACTAGCCAACGAATTACCGACGACAAGCCGTTACATTTTTTATTTTATTTTTAGGAGGAGGAAAGGTCGTACATCCGTCGCTAGGGCGTCGGAGATATAGCGACGGATAGTCAGTCGTCGCTATGCAGTCGATTATTTAGCAGAAATTGTGTGGAGAATTGGCGAGACAATTCTTCGACTACGTAGCGACGGATATTCAGTCGGCAAGTATCAAAAATAGCGACTAACGGGCGACGGATTAAAATCCGTCGCTAGTCCGTCGCTAGTCCGTCGCTACATATACGTTCCAGACTTAAATTAAAACGGCAGAGGAAACTTTTTGCATTCCCCCCAAACTCACTCTCTCTTCTCTCTCTCTCTCTCTCTCCCGCGGCTTCGGTGATCGGCGTCGGCGTCCTCTCCTCTCTCTCTCTCTCTCCCGAAGGTAATCCCCTCTCTCTCTCTCTCTCGATCTTTCTCTCTCTCTCTCTCTCTTTGGCGGTGTCGTATGGGCAGCGGGGGCGGCGGGCTTGGGGCGGGGGCGTCGGGGGCTGGGCGGCCGACTTGGCACGGAGGCGTCGGGGGCTGGGCGGCGGGCTTGGGGCGGGGGCGTCGGGGGCTGGGCGGCTGGCTTGGGGCGGGGGCATTGGGGGCTGGGCGGTGGGCTTGGGGCGGGGGCGTCGGGGGCTGGACGGCGGGCTTGGGACGGGGGCGCCGGGTGCTGGGCGGCGGGCTTGGGACGGGGGCGTCGTGGGCTGGGCGGATGGCTTGTGGCGGGGGCGTCGGGGGCTGGGCGGCGGGCTTGGGGCGGGGGCATCGGGGGCTGGGCGGCGGGGGCGTCGGGGGCTGGGCGACGGGCTTGGGACGGGGGCATCGGGGGCTGGACGACTGGCTTGGGGCGAGGGCGTCGGGGGTATATGCAACCGACGCACAGCCATACGCACTCTTCATATATATATGCAACCGAACTACTGGGCGGCGGGCTTGGGGCGGCATGCTTTGGTCGGGGGCGGCGGAGGGCTTTGCTTCTCAAATTCATCTGAGTTTATATATTGGCTAAATAATGTGTTATTCATATTGGGTGTTATCCATTAGTTTGGTGGTGTTTGGATTAGTAAATGTGAATATGGGGTTTGGGTTCATGGTGTATATGTTCACTGTCTCAAGGACAGTGCAAGTTCTTCATCTGCCTTATTTGTTAAGTATATCCTTGGGACATTCGTTTCACCAAAGTCACTGAATAAGTGAAATTTTTCCTGGAAAACCGACCCTTAGAGTGTATCAGTTGTGTGCTTCTATATAGATGTATATATCTATACATCTAACTGTGATATACATATGTGTATGTGACAATCTCAGTTAGCGACGGACTAGTGACCGATTAGCGACGGATATTTCCAGCTCTATTTACATTAATCTACGGTACAACATGGTGAGCAGGACATAGTCCCTGTAGCCATTCGACTGGCAAGGCAGAAACTATGTAGCCGTAGATAAAGTTGACTGTCCTCCGACCCTCATCCCTCGGCAATGATGATATGACAACCTATCACTATATCTTATATAGTAGTAGATGATGTCTTAGTATTACATTATGTGAGTTCATCTTGATTCTGTTATATCCTTCAGATACTAGATACGATAAGAACATATACTACACCATATGTACAGAACATAGATGATTCACACTAATGTATACTAGAATGAATTTTGGGTTGTGTTCTGAGCCATCCGTTCTCACACTTAAAACACATAGAAATTAGTAGTGTGCGAGCACCGGAGAGAGTGAGAGCGCTGGAGGAGGGATGAGAGAGAGTGAGAGAGTAAAATGGCACGACATGGTAAAGTAGTACTTTATTTTGGCTCTAGCTCCAGCTCCATTTGCATTAATCTACGGTACGACATAGTGATCAGGACATAGTCCCTGCAGCCATTCGACCAGCGAGGCAAAAACTATGTAGCCGTAGATAAATTTGACTATCCTCCGACCCTCATCCCTCGGCAATGATGATACGACAACCTATCACTATATCTTATATAGTAGTAGATGATGTCTTAGTATTACATTATGTGAGTTCATCTTGATTCTGTTACATTCTTCAGATACTAGATACGATAAGAACATATACTACACCATATGTACAGAACATAGATGATTCACACTAATGTATGCTAGAATAAATCTTAGGTTGTGTTCTGAGCCATCCGTTCTCACACTTGGCAAAAAATTGAATTTTTTGTACTTTATCTGCTTTCGAAAATGTACTCAAATTATATGATGGTTCCTTTAGTTAGCTTGCTTATGTTACAATTATATTATTTGTAAATATCGATCTTACCAGATGGTACCCATGACCCGAGGAGCAGCACGTCGTTTGAGGGAAACAGTGAATGCTGAAGTGGCTCCTCCTACAATTAAGGAGGAAGTGGCACCGGTAGCTAGTGAGACCGGGAGTTCTATTCATCCAGCACCGGTAGCTAGTGAGACCGAGAGTTCTATTCATGCAGCACTTGCAAGGGACTACATCTCTCCTCACGCCAAAGATCCTGCTTATTCGAGGTGGTTGCGTGATCGTATCACTGATCGTTTGCGTGAGCTGCGTGGTTCTCATTAGCTATTAGTACTTATTTGTATTGGACTATTTATATTGGGTTGTTTTTGTATTAGACTATTTGTATTGGACTACATATATGAATTAGTACTGTGTCAATCTCTGGATTGTATTGGACTGTGACATGGTCATCAGGACATAGCCCCTGCAGCCATTCGACTGGCGAGGCAAAAACTATGTATTCGTAGATGAAGTTGACTGTCCTATGACCCTCATCCCTCGGCAATGATGATACGACAACCAACCAGAGAGGATACTTTGAGAAATCCATCTGAGTAGGACGTATACTTTGAGAGATCACTTTTACAAGAATGATATCAGTAGTGGGATTGAGTGTTGGAGGAGATATTATCAGAGTATACGTCCTACTCAGATGGGTCTCTCACCGTTACTATTTTTCTCTGACAGCATGGTGGATGTGCTCCCTCAACAGATTCTTGCTCCGAGCCAAAACTTTGCCCCGGAGCTCAAGTGGACATCCTTAGTGTAGAGCTCGAGTGAGAGGTTCCTGACAGCATGGTGGTCTCCTTTGTCAAAGTATCCGTGCTAATCCCACATTGGTTGTGGGACAAGCACGGATACTTTGACAAAGGAGACCACCATGCTGTCAGGAACCTCTCATTCGAGCTCTACACGAAGGATGTCCACTTCAGCTCCGGGGCAAAATTTTGGCTCGGAGCAAGAATCTGTTGACGGAGCACATCCACCATGCTGTCAGAAAAAAATAGTAACGGTGAGAGACCCATCTGAGTAGGACCTATACTCTGATAATATCTCCTCCAACACTCAATCCCACTACTGATATCATTTTTATAAAGGTGATCTCTCCGAGTATACGTCCTACTCAGATGGATCTCTCAGAGTATCCTCTCCAGTTGGGTTGTGTTCTGAGCCATCCGTTCTCACACTTAAAATACATATGAATTAGAACTGTGTTTTGTATTTTCGGCGAACCCAGGGATTGGATTCTGTATTTTGTATTTTGGTTTCTGTATTTTGGCTCCACCTCCATTTGTATTAATCTACGGTACGACATGGTGATTATGACATAGTCCCTGCAGCCATTCGGCTGGCGAGGCAGAAACTATGTAGCCGTAGATAAAGTTGACTGTCCTCCGACCCTCATCCCTCGGCAATGATGATACGACAACCTATTACTATATCTTATATAGTAGTAGATGATGTTTTAGTATTACATTATGTGAGTTCATCTTGATTCTGTTATATCCTTCAGATACTAGATACGATAAGAACATATACTACACCATATGAACAGAACATAGATGATTCACACTAATGTATGCTAGAATGAATTTTGGGTTGTGTTCTGAGCCATCCGTTCTGATCAAGCATCTTCCTTCTCCTCTCCTCCACCATGGCTCTGGACCCATCTGCTCCTCCCTACTTTCCTTCTTCTTATTTGACTCTTTCAGTCACATATGATATCCACCTCAAGTGTAGAGTCAGGGGAGAAAAAGTGGGCAGGAAGAGGAGGGGGAAGCAGCACAGCCGACGACATGACCCGAAGGAAGTACAGATGTTTTCTTTAACATCCGTAGGAGAACTATAAGGATATATCTTTTCACAACATGTCACCTTGTCAAAGACCCTTAATATGAATATCATGTTACCGCGGTGTCGGAAGACTAACATGTCATAATTTTTTAAGCCGTGTGTTTTGACATAATCCTCCCAACTCTTTTCTCCTATGTAGTAATCTTGCATTACTACATAGCAGGAAAGAGTTTGGAGGATTATGTCAAAACACACGGCTTAGAAAATTATGACATGTTAGTCTTCCGACACCGCGGTAACATGGTTGTCACATTAAGGGTCTTTGACAAGGTGATATATTGTGAAAAGATATATCCTTATAGTTCTCCTACGGATGTTGAAGGAAACCTCTGTACTTCCTCCGGGTCATGTCGTCGGCTGTGCTGCTTCCCCCTCCTCTTCCTATCCACTTCTTCTTCTCCGACTCTACACTTGAGGTGGATATCATATGTGGCTGAGAGAGTCAAATAAGAAGAAGGAAAGTAGGGAGGACCAGATGGGTCCAGAGCCATGGTGGAGGAGAGGAGAAGGAAGATGCTTGATCAGAACTTGAGGTAGAAAAGTTGTGACGTTGATAGCATGAGAGAGGGAGAGGGTAAATGGAGGGAGGGAAGTGGCTGCATGCCTTCGGCTCACTCGAGCGGTATTTGTCCTCTGACCCTCATCCTCGGCAATGATGATATGACAACCTATCACTATATCTTATATAGTAGTAGATGATGTCTTAGTATTATATTATGTGAGTTCATCTTGATTCTGTTACATTTTTCAGATACTAGATACGATAAGAACATATACTACACCATATGTACTGAACATAGATGATTCACACTAATGTATGCTAGAATAAATTTTGGGTTGTGTTCTGAGCCATTCGTTTCCATACTTGGCAATTAAGCATGTAAAATAGAACTGATTATGTTTAGTTTGTCTTACGATACAGATTTTCACATCCAAATTGAAATAGATCGTTACTTCGTTGATCGTACATAGATGTACTAGCGGATCAACCTCCTGGACCGTAGGTACTTATAAGTATTGACCGTATCGGATTAGTATCGATCTATCCTTTTGGTATGGGCCGTATCGGTTGGTATTGGTCTTAGCGAATTGGTATCGTCCTATATCCGATATGTACATGTATCGGCCGTATAGCTAGAATTCATATTGGCCTTATCGATTTGGTATCGGTCATATCTGATAGGTATCGGCCGTGTTGGATTAGTATAGACCATTTCAGATTAGTATCGTGGAAGATTTAGTAACAACTGTACTTGGATTTCTCTCTTCTAGAGCTAGATTACCATTACAAGAGAGTCACGAGAGCGTAGCTGGCCAGTTACAGAACATACATACTTCCTTTTCAATCTCGCTTTTTCTGATGGAAAAGGAAGCATGTATGTTACTGTAACTGGCCAATCACGATTTGGTGACTCTTTTGTAATGGTATTCTAGCTCGAGAAGAGAGAAATCCAAGTACAGTTGTTACTAAACCTTTCACGATACTAATTCGAAATGGTCTATACTAATCCAACACGGCCGATACCTATCGGATATGACCGATACCAAATCGATAAGGCCAATATGAATCCTAGCTATACGGCCGATACATGTACATATCAGATATAGGACGATACCAATTTGTTAAGGCCAATACCAATCTGATATGTCCTATACCAAATCGATAGACCGATACTAATCTGATACACTAGATACTAAGTACATCCGGCCTATACCAGCGGATCCACCAATTACTGTACGATAGGCCCAACGACTCCAGTTACATCCGGTTATTGGTGAGTACATGATTACATAGTAATTCTGTTAGTCTTGTGATATAGATTTTTACTCTCTCATGCTACCAACGTCACAACTTTTCCAGTGCTGCTCCCTCTAATGATGATGAACGCAAAAAACTAACGTCACAACTTTTATAATTTGAGTAAATTTCTTTACCCTATATGAAAATTTATGTTGTCAGAGAGATGGCTCATAGGACTCGCCGAGGTGGTGCTGCTAGTCGAGGAAGGGGCCGAGGCAAGAAACCCTTGGAGGTCGACACGGAGGAAGTCCCCGTCGTCAAACAAGAGCCGGTGACTGTTAAGGAGGAGGTGTTACCAAAGGTCGAGGTCAAGGAAGAACCGATGACCATCAGGGAAGAGATTGCTTCCAAGGTTGAAGTTAAGGAGGAGCCACCGTCAGAGAGTAGTAGCATCGGGACCGACCCTCCTGTCCCTACAGAAGACCTCAACCAGATTGAGCCTTCGTATGCAAGGTGGCTGATAGAATGGTACATGCCTCAACGCAACTATGATCCCTGGCTGTGAGGATTCATCGTCTGACTTGCGGTCTTTGCTGAGGCCAAAGTCGATTTTCCTATGTGTTTTGGAATTTTGAAATATTTGTGGAAATTTTGGAATATTTGTGGGAATTTTGGAATATTTGTGCTATGATCGGATTATAACGACGGATATTAGGTTACTCTTCAGGATAATTGATGTCTATTTTATATTAATTTGGTTTGGTCTATATGATTCTTAGATAAATGGTGTGCATTAAATTCGTATGTGCATATTTGGTCTATGTTATTCTTGGATAATTGGTGTGCATTATATATTTGGTCTATGTGATTGTTGGATAATTGGTGTGCATTATATATTGGTTTTTTTATGCATATTTTTGCTAAAAGGGAAAGTGCTGTAATTTTTTTCAAAAAAATCTCATTTAGCGACGGACTAGTGACCGGTTAGCGACGAATATTTCCAGTTTTCGACTACTGTTCGACGGCATATCCGTCTCTAACTGGAGATTTGAAAATGTTTCCAGGTAGCGACGGGTGGACGACGGAATATCCGTCGACAATGTTCTAGTGGTATATAGTTCGACGGAATGGCGACGACGTATCCGTCGCCATGGTTCTGAAAATACCAAGCATTTCTAGAACATGGTCGACGGATAATCCGTCAGTATTCCGTCGCTAACCCGTCCTTTGTTAGCGACGGTGATCGACGGAATAGCGACGACTCATCCGTCGCCATGGTTCTGGAAATGCCAAGCATTTCCAGAACATGGTCGACAGATAATCCGTCAGTATGCCATCGCTAATCCGTCCTTTGTTAGCGACGGCGATCGACGGGATAGCAACGGAACGATACACTCTAATATGCTATTACGATAGTTTACCGACGGACCACTACGTCGCTAGTGTCTACACAGTTCAGTATTTAATACTTGAAATAGACGAATGCCCGTCGGAAAGTCGTCGCTAATGCTTCATATTGTGAAGTCGAAAAGCAGTCGCTATTCCGTCGCTTGACGACTACGTAGCGACGGACCGTTATTAGCGACGAGCTGATTGTCGACGGATTATTTTGGCCAAGACCCGTCAGTGATCGGTCGCTAATACAAATTCCCGACGGACGGGCGACAGATCTGGCCGTCGCTAAATCGACAAATTTTGGTTGTATTTTTCAGCACATATAATGCTGAGTTTAGGTCGACAAATGCTCCGATCAGAGACAGCTTCCTGGATCTTGATTCCACGAAAAATAGTTGTTTGTGTATCAAATCTTCGAACTACAAAGACGTCGATCCAGGAAATAATTTCTTTGGCATCTTGCGAGAGATTGTGGAGTTGACGTATAATTATGACAGAGAACCTGCAAATATCGTATTGTTCAAGTGTGAATGGTTCGATCCGACTGAAAATCAAGGTTAGAAAATTGATAAGCATGGTTTGTGGATATAAACTACAAGCGTAGATATCAAGGCTACGAACCATTTGTCGTAGCAACTCAAGCTCAGCTCATGTACTTCACAGGTTATCCGAGATGGGGAGCAACGAAGTCTGACTGGTGGACAGTATGCAAGACTAAAGCTAGAGATACTTTTGATGTTGACTAAAAAGCTTATCAGGAGGACGAGCTACCTCTTGTAACCAATATTATTGATATCGACTCCACGGAAGTTACACATTACACGACACATAATATAAAAGATGTAGAATTATCCGAAGAGGAAGACGAAGCCGACGCAGGCAAAGATGAAAGTGAAGATGAGAAGGAAGATGAGGTCGAGGAAGACGAACAAGATGATTATTCTGAAGATGATTGAGAGAGACGTACATTTATTTTTTTATTATGTAGAGTTGGTTATTATCTAGTCTTGGTTATTATCTGAATGTACTATCTGGACTTAGATGTTTCTTGTAAAATATACTATCTGGACTTAGATATTTCTTGTAAAATGTATCATCATATGTTGTCTTGGTTATTATCTTGTCTTTGTTGCACTTTCATATTTTTAGTCTCTATTATTTGTTGTCTTTGTTGTATCTCATCATATGTTGTTATCAGGCATGACAGGTCGTCGCGGATCGTTCTGTATTTCCCGACATGGAACACAGGGTACTGATACTGGCAGAGGACAGGGTACTCCTTCGGTACCTACTAGTGGTACTGCTAGAGGACGGGGTTCTTCTTCGGTACCTCCTACTGGTACCGGCTCTGGATCTTCGTCGCCCAGTACTCCTGTGTATCGGACAGTAGCTCCGCCCGCCACGATGCTACGTGGCATATCTCCTGGGACGAGTAGTTCCAGGCCTGAGACTGCTCCCGAGAGTAGCGTTCCTCCTGCTGATACGACGATGGAGGCAGATGAGGAGATGGAGGAGGCTGCGCCGACGGCCGACCAGTATCAGGCAGATGATGCCTGCGCACCTCCGGAGAAGACGAGGACGGAGATCTGGGCCGACGATACAAAGTAAGTATTTTGGTTTATCATTTTTTTCTGTGTTTATCATAAATTAACTTTTCTCATTAATATAATATGTCTATATAGATATCGTCCCCCGTTGGTACAGAGACGCCTAGGCCAGCTCCTGAGGCAAAATTATGGGGGTCCTTGGATAAACTATTCGGATGCTCCGGACGATAGGAAGGCCTACTGGTTTGTGCGCTTCAAGGTTAAAATAGATTTGCTTTTAACATAAATCATTTGATTTATGCATATTATATATTACTGAAAAATATTTGGTTTGCGTACTCTGCTAGGATATGTTTTTCTATCTGCCGCACCGGGCCGAGCTGATCGAGGGGATGTTTTCTGCTGTCACTGCTAAGCTGATCCGCGACGCTATCAATGATCAGAAGGCTCGTGGTCGTGCCGGAAAGCCGATCCAAGGTTGGATCACCCCTGATCAGTGGGATGCGATGAAGGCTCGATTCAACGAGCCAAGGTATAAAGAAAAGTTCGAGAAGGCCAAGGCGGCTAGGCAGCATGCCTCGAAGTGGTGCGGTGGGTCGATTCCGATGACGGAACATTTTCGTCGTCTGGTATGTATTTTTCTTTCAGAAATATTATTTTAATAAAAATCCGATAAATTATTACTAAGATAATATATTTAATTACAGGTAAGGAAGGTCGGTAACGCCGACATTGTGACCGTCTTCCTGGCCACCCATCGGAAGGACGAAGGCCTTATTGACGAGAGGGCCCAGCTTGCCTATGTAAGTATTACAATACTATTTGTTAATTATAATACTTCGTGTTAATTTTAATATAACGTAGTAAATATGCATGCAAATAAATATTCATGTAGTTAGTAATAATAAGTAATTAATTAGAAATTAGAAATCATAGAGTACTATCCATACTTTCTAGGCCGAGTATGAGAGGCTTCGGGACCGGGCGGCTGCTAGTGTACCTACTGCGGGAGAGGCCGGTACTTCCTCGCAGCCCACTCAAGCTCCGTCGGCGGACGAGCTGTGGATGACCGTCACTGGTAGCCTCCGTAGGGGTACGTACTACGATACGGGGTCCTATGGCGCCCTAGTTGCGAGCCAGTCCTCTAGGGCATCCCCCGCAAGTGTGCATGGTCCACAGCCGTCCCAGGAGTCTGCCCGAGTCCACCAGATGATGGAGTCTCTCCGGGACGAGCTGCTACGACGGATTCAGGACCAGTCTTAGCACTAGTCGGATGAGCCTGCGCTTTTAGCACGATTGGATGCGCTCGACCGCAGCATTATGGAGCTCCGACATGTGACTGAGCGGACAGAGCGGAGCATCACCGATCTTAGAGTGTCGACAGAGCGCAACGTATTGGATCTGCAGGCATCACAGATGACCATGGGCAAGAGGCTGAGATTGGTACAGGATTTGGTGGCTGATAGCAGTGATAGAATGTTATATACCATGGATTCATACCACCAGCGACTTGCAGCGTTGGTGCGTTATCGTCCTTCGGATGCGCCTTCATCGTCGTCGACTCCGTCGGCGCTACTGCCTTCTTCATCGACACCGACTCCACCGACGTCACTACCTCTTTCATCGGTATCGATTTTACAGGAGGACTATGAGCTTTTCTTATCCCTTCGTCGCGGTGCGCCCCCTCCTGCTCCAGATCCCCAGTAGTCCGAGATAGGACTGTTTGTATTGAGTGTTTGAGTACTTATTTTTTTTTGTATTTTTTTGTGACACTTATTTGTTTGTGACACTAGTTTGTTGATTGCATAGAAACATTGGTAATTGGTTGTGTAGACCCATGATTCTGTGGAAAAAATGATTCTGTGGAGAAAATGATTCTGTTGGTTGCATATATTGTGTTTCAGATTAAACTGCAGGGAGAAAATGATTCTGTGGAAAAAACTGCATACTGCAATTTATTTTTTTTATTTTTTTTCAAATTTAGTGACGTCTACCGACGTTTACCGACACTTTCCGACGGCACTTTGCGTCGGTAGACGTCGCTAAACTGGCATATATTGCCAGGCTACCGACGTATAGCGACGGCTGTTTCGTCGGTATGCGTCGGTAAATGTCGCTATATGTCGATAAATATCCCAGGATTTTACCTCATTTTCCCAGGATATACCGACGTATAGCGACATCACAAAACGTCGGTACTATATACCGACGCATAGCGACATCAAAAACGTCGCTATTTCATTGACGAAACGACGATAAACGTCGGTATATTACCGACGTATCCTTGGGTCGGTAAACGTCGGTGTTGGCGACAATCAGCGACGTCTTCCCAAACACCGACTAAGGTTTCTACGACAAGAGGAAGACGTCGCTAAATACGTTGCTAAATAGGTTTAACGACGTCTTTAGGCGTTTTAGCGACGTCTTTAGGCGTCGCTAAAATAACTTATTCTGGTAGTGGTTTGTTACGACGAAGGTCAATAACAAGAGGCTCAGAAGAGGTGAGCTCCCTTTGTTCCTTTTCTACAGCAGGAGGCTTTTTATTATGAAAGAAAAGATGTATAGTCAATGTCTGAGAAGAAGAGGGATGAATATCACTTCCTTTGATGGGGATCTTGATAACATCTTTTGAAGTATGTTTCTGATCTTCCTCACTATCCATCGCCAATACAATTTTTATGAACTCCTCCTTTTACATCCGAGAGTCTGTAAAATATGCTTCAACCCCCTGAAAGGATTCATGTCGGCTACTTCCTTTTGGACTTCTCTATTGACATCCACATATCTGAAGCATTGATGTAAAGTGGATGGTACAATGTTATGCTCATGTAGAAAGGGTCTTTCCAGCAAACAATTGTAAGAGTCGTGATTATCGATCACGTAGAAAGTAACTTTTGCATGAAGATTGCCTATTTGAACTTTCAGGCAAATCTTTCCTAAAGGTTCACTTCTTCCAGAATTGAATCCCAAGATTGTCGTGATGGGTGTTAAAAGATTGTGTACAGGAATCTTCAATGCATCTAGTAGAGTCTTTGGCATGATGCTAAGTACAGACCCAGGATCGATCAAAATACGATCAACCTTCATGGTATTGACATATTCCGTGAAGTAGAGGGGTCGATCATGACGATTATCTTTCAACAACATATCATCTTGTGTAAAGGTGATGTTTGGCATCAATTCCATCACACTATGACAATGAAGGCATATTATAGGCTCATTCTCTGGCTTCTTGAGAAGTGCTAGACAAGTATCAGCTTGCGTCAAAGCTTCACTCAATGTTTCTCGAGTTTTCTTCGAAAGACGAAGTAATTCAAAAATTGACAATCTTGCAGGGGTATTAGCCAGCTGAGCCAGTATATCAAAGTTATATGGCTTCTCAAGTCCCAAAGTTGGAGTCTTCTTTAATACTTTACCAAAACAGACAGGCTGTTTTCCATTGTCAGCTGTCGTCGGTTTGGAAATAGTTGGCTCTACTAGAGGTGATGAAGCTGATGGAACATTGACAGCAGGAGAAGATGGTGCTTGAGGAACCTTCAGAGCTAGAGCAGGGTTTTCTTGACCTTCTGAATAGTCTCTTAGGTAAGGTTTTTCAGACCTGGAATCAGTTAAGACTTCTTCTTCGAATACAGGCTCAAAGGACACCATATTGCAACTCTTTGCCTGGATCTTATTTCTGGAAGGTTTCTTTTAGCAAAATAGAGAGTTTGTCCAGTAACTAAACCAACCCGAGATCGGTTGTGAAAAAGATATATGGAAAGAGGTACATGAGATCCTTTTTCATGGTTCAGACCAGAAGCCTTTTGTAGATCATATCCCATTTTTGTCATTAATTCAAGAGATTGTGGGCTATACAGATGGAAAGCTGGTTGGTATTTGGCTTCTAGTTTTGACATTGTTGTTTTATCAGGGGAAGAAGAAGGATTATCTGCTGCCGAGATGAAGGTAGTAGTTAAAGGTGAAAGATAATGTTTACCAAATGAAACCATATGACATAATTTATTTTTAGTGGCTTTCCTAGACTTGGTGGAAGAAGATGGTGTTTCAAAGTCTGCCACTAAATCTGGATGGATCCATATAATTTCCCCTTCATTATTAGAGAGAGGGACAAGACCATCAGTTCGTGCATGTAGAAGATTAACAATCTCCAAAGTAGTTCTCGGGATGGGGATGATACCGTCCTGCACAAGTTGAGCTAGAAAATCTCCAAACTGTAAAGAGACGACATTAGCCGTTACAGTTTTCTCGTCTTGCTGGAGAGTGATTGTACCGGAATTGACCATCTCCTAAATTTTACCCTTGAGCACATAGCACGCTCGAGTTGGATGCCCAATAAACCTATGGTAAACACAATATTTAGGATGGTCAGTCTTATCAACTTTATTTGGCCGTTTAGGTTCTGGCAGTTGGAGTTTATTGCTCTTGATGAGGCAATCAAAGATACTCATGATATCATCTTCATCAAAATAATATTCTTCTTTTGGACGTGGTACCCATTGTGGTAGTGCTGTTGGGGTAGATTTTGGCTGATTTACATTGATGGCTAGGGATTTTTTGCCTTTGAGGTTAATGGCTAAAGTCTCCTTGCTCTTGTGATTGTTCTGACGGCCACTATTATTTGGTGTAGCACGTTCATCTTTGTCAAGATTAGGCATTTGAATGCCTAATTGTTTGAACTTGTCAGCGTTCTCTTCTGTTGCTTTGGCGTTCATTATGAAGGAAGGCCATTCCTGGAATTGTATTGATCCTGTCCACATGCTGATTATAGGTAACATGTTTGATTTGCAAGTGTCTATAGTCAAAGCATCTGGGGTTCCGAGAGGCATTTTGAGTGCTTCACGATGGAACCGTTCAATAAAACGTTCAATAGTTTTATTATGTCACTGTTTGATTTTGATGAGAGCAGACATAGTCATGTCGTTGGTTCCATCATAAAATCGTTCCAATAATATTTGTTTGAACCCAGCGAAAGAGGTTATACACCCATCTGGTAAACTACGATACCAGTCATATGCTGCACCAGCTAAACAGCCGACAAATACTCTAGTAAGAAGAGCATCATTTGGTTGAAGTTGATCAGTCATTACTTCAAAGTGATTGAGGTATTGACTTGGAGACGTGCTGCCATCAAACATCATAATAGTAGGGGGTTTGTATTTAGGAGAAAATTGGACCTCTTTCCATTCTATGGGATAGGGCTATTTGATACCAAGCTTTTGCAGGCCATCTTTCTGTTTGAAAGCTTCAAATTGAGTATGTAAAAGTTTTACGGCCTCATTGGTATCTCCTATTGATTGCGGAGTAGTAGATTGATTCAATATGTTAGGAGGGGGTACCGCATGATAAGTACCACCCCCGGTACCAGATTGACTTGGAATAGCCTGTACAGGAATGGAAGCGGTGTGAGGAGATTGTACACCCAGATCAATATTGATGGGAGCTGATATTGTTACAGGTTCCTGCATAGGAATCAAATTCGCGACCGGTCGAACTGTATGTTGTGCCATAATCACAACATGAATGCTTGTTATCATCTCAGCCATGTTCTTCAAACTAGCCTCTAAAGCAGCAATTCTCTGCTCTTGACTGAAAGAACTAGAAGTATTTTGATCTTCTGTGACGGCATAAACAGACACTTCTCTAGCCCTCGAAGATGAGCTAGTGAAAAGGATGGTCCTTTCAGAACTTTTACTGTCAGCATCAAAGTTACATAAAGAACTACCTCCAAAATAAGTGATAGGGATATCTTTTTGACTGAAGGAATTTTGGTTCGAATCAAGAAGATTCCGTTGACTGATTGTGTCATGGTCGGAAAGAAGATTTCTTTGACCGATTATTTTTTGGCTTCTTGATCTAGTATATTGATATACTCCTTCATCGGATTCATGAATCCGATCTAAGTACTGTTGGCTGGGATTGCGGGATGCATTACGTCTTGGACGTTTTCTACCCCTAGTGCTTCGAGATGTCATATTGACAGTAGCATATAGTAATTCATCTTCGTCCACCAGGATTGGTTCAGGAGTCTGAACGTAATTCAAACGGTCAAAGTCAGACCGCTTGGCCGACTGATAGCAGCATTTGATGACAACTTCATGGTGGTGATTACAATGATGCTGTTGGTCCACTGCTGGACGGGATGGATTTGCAACTTTTGGCTTCTGTATTAAGAGTTCACGGAGGTCGCTAATAGAACAAGAAGAAGTTGCAGTAACATAATCCTTGATGATATTCGGGACGTGGTTCCTATTCTTGAGGTGTCCCGTACCTTGAGTGTATAAGGACGTGCTAAGTTGGTTAGTATAAGTCATAGGATCTTTCACATCAGTATTCTTCCTCTAGTGCAAGTTAGCAACTGGTGCAGGTTGTCCCTGATATATTTTGTGTTTTCCCAAAGTTGACCCTGATTGGCACCTGTTGATATAGGTGCGCAGTCTGACAGGGGATCTACTTGTGCATCTACTTGAGATACTAGTAGTTTGCCTTGTCGGGATCTTGAGATACATAGGGTTGGTAGATCTTGCCCTGACCTCTTTGGAGTAGGCATAATACCCTTTTGCGTGAAAAGTTTATTCTGAATAGAACCCATCTTCCTGACAGAGATTTGATTGTCTCTGTTAAGGAGAATATAATTCCTATCTGAATTAGCAGTACTTTCCACTAAGTCAGTGACTATAGCAGAATGAGGAAAAGCTAAAGAGCATTTTCCTTGATTTAGTGATTTCTCACTAAACTTCTGGTTTGGTGGCAAAAAGGGTGTAGCTCCCCTCCCCGAAAATTTAGAAATATTTATTTATTATTTAATTGATTTAAAGGGGTGAATATTAGATTTTATAAATAGTTAATTAGTTATTATTTTATGGTGATTAAATAAATATATTTTATTGCTGACTGAATCTGATCGATACATGCCCTTATATCACTAAATTAATGATATTACCTCTCTCTCTTATTTGTGTCTTCTCTGTTTCTCATTAGATACTCCCATCTCTTTCTCCCCAGTCTAGTCGATTAGGGCATTTAAATGAGTCGAGCTGTGTCAAACTTTGGATGTTTGAGTTTGATCCACTTAGAAGGACATATTGAGCATAACTTGACCATGAACTTGAATGACTATGTTCAAACCAGAGCTAGGCTTTGGAACAGCTTAATTTGATCTTTGATTCTTTGGTCGAGTCTTTCCCCTACCTCAAGTGTACTGCATAACTAATATAATTAGCCGGTAACAATGAGATCAGCAGCTAATAACTATGTGAATACAAAATATATATAATTATAAACTTGATCATGTTGGCACATTGGAGCCCAACTTGGTCATAGTCAAGTTAGGGTAGTAGATGCAGTGCATGCTGAGCTTTTCAAGTTGAGCTGGTTTAGGCTAGAGCTCACTAGTCAAGTTTCATTTGTTCAAGCTCAAATCGTTTAGGCAAATCTAGCACATTCCCATGTTCAAGTAAGGGTGCTTACAAAAAAACAATCTTCCTTTTGATCCCAGCCCAAGGGAGGCCGTTCAAACCCAGCAAGGCCACCATGCCTGTTCGCGAACCCGACCCCCCCTCTTTTGCTCGGTTTGGCAAAACAGAGAAGCTTATAAAAAAAATAAAAAAAAGGGACAATGGAAATAAAACAAACCAGCATGTGGAGCCAGGCCAAACCCACCAAGCTGCTGACCGCACAACCCAGTGCCAAGTCGAGCCAGCATCAGCAGAAGACCCATGAAACCGAGAAAGAATCTCGGCCCAAAACCGAGAGCAGCAAATTTACAGTATATATGGATAGTATATATTGAACGGGAGAGATCGTGAGAAAGGAGCGACGAAACCCTAATCCAACTTCTCCTCGATCTCGCCAACCATCCCTGGCGACCCCTGGGTCTGTGCGCGCCGCCCTACCGCACCGCCGCTGGCCGGAGGACGGCGTCGGCAGAGCAAGCCGCGCGCGAGCACAGTGGAAAGAAACAGCAGCGAGTGCGCGGGGGGAAACATCCAATTTCGCGACGTGATTTCTCCCTCCTCGTTCGACGAAACGTCGAACCGTTTGCTCAGGTACGACCACAACATAACCATCTTCGAATCCCAGTAGTTAGGTTTTGAAATAGTCGTGCGACCGACCCAAGAAATCGACACGAAGTCGATCAAAAACCTGTTCGAAAACAGGGAATATAGCAGTCCATGAACCCATATTTGAGGATCGTTTCCGATCAATCCAGTCCCTTATTAGAAAATCTATTTGAAGATACTTGTTGACAACATGTAAGGCTTCGAATCCCTTTTTGCAGAATTTGAATTCATCGACTGAGCGTCGAGAAATTGAATCCCAAAGTTTTCCAAAAACCTGTTTTGAAAACTAGAAAATTGTTCCACACGACGTGCGTCACGCCAATCGGGACGACGTGGTCGCGAACCGAAAGCATCGAAAGCTGCGTAACGGCTTCGTGGTCGTGTGGGCTTTGACGGAATTCAAATTGGTCGCGTGTGCGCGACGAATTTGATGCGTATCCGTCGAAATTCCCCGTATCATGCACATTGCAAATTCTCCAATTACTTTGTTCACGATCGTCAGATCGAGACGAAACTTGCGCCAACAGAACCGTATCATTTTTCTGGTCCTGTATGCCAAGTTTGGTCCAATTCTGAGACAGTCGAATCCGACGTCGTTTTGCGGGCCCCACGGTCCCACTCAACGGGCGATTTTGTGCACGGCCCGCCGGAATCCAACTCTGGACATACGGTTGGGTTCGTATCGAAAAACTGGATTCGTAGACATGTAGTTTGACGACTTTAGAGACCGTTGACTCTGGCACGCTTTTCGGTGCAAAGCGGGTCCAACGACGGACATCGTTTTTGCCCAAAATTACCGTTTTGCTCCTGTGTCCAGAATTGGACGTAAGGACAGGCAATCCTAGCTAATTGGACTATTCTGAGATCATTGGTATTGTTTATTTCAGCTTCCGGGGACTGTTGTACGGGTTTTGACTATAGTGGCATATTGAGTGGTTTGGATCATCGGTTTCACCAGCACAGGACCACAGGCGAGTACAGTTTATTGTCTGCATTTCGATATTGATTTTCACTATATTTCATTGGTTGGTTTCATTAGTTATGTGATTATTTTCTATTATAAATTGTTGAGTCGGGAATGAGAAGTACCAACGATGTGTGATCTGACCTTAGACCGTGTAGACCGTGTAGACCGTGTTGCATTTATTTCTTGTAGACCGTGTAGACCGTGTTACATTTATTTCTTGTAGACAGTGATTTATTTATTGCAAAGTAGACCGTGTAGACAGTGATTTATTTATTGCATTTAATCTGTGTAGTTCGTGATTATTATTCTGTAGACAATATTTCTTTATTGTAATATTTTCTGTAGACCGTGTAACTGTAGACCGTGTAATTGTAGACCGTGTAACTGTAGACCGTGTAACTTTAGACCGTGTAGACCGTGTCGCATAATTGTCCCGAGACCGATCACATATCAAAGGTACTTCTAACAGTCGGGGAGAGTATTTTGTGTCTATTTACTTACTATTGGTTTTTATATTTCATGTTTATTTTCAAACCCATGATTGATGTCTAACCCTTGTTTATAGTCATCTTCTTTATTTGAAATTGCATTCAGTGAATTGTGCTCGTTCCATTCCTGACTGGAAACCAACATTTTCAGGTTAGCCGTGGATTCACTTAGCTTGGGGAGTGACGGGAATACTTACCGACAAAAGCCTAGAGACTAGCTAAATAGTCGAGTTGTAGTCATTCATTGAATTGTACAAGTTTATATTCTTCTACAAAAGTAAAACTTGTGATCATTGTAAGTTAAATTAGTTTATGTGAATGAGCATTGGATTATTTGTGATTTTGATCTTCATGGCCGTGACAGCGTTCTACCGCCGACACTGCGGCGTAGGCTGGCTTGGACACGTCTCGTATCCGTTTTAAAATAAAAAAAAAAACCGGGTGCGGGTCGTGACAAGTTTTTGTGGTGGCCCATGCAGGTCAGTCTTTGCAAGTCATGCGAACTCGTGATAGTACTTAAGTTAGTCGTACTATTGCGAGCCTGCGACTAGAAATGCTCATTCACGAATTAAAAATTAATTTAATTTACGAGAATGACTAGGACTAGGAGTCCCTTATACAAATTTACCGATGGGGTAGTCTAGGCCATGCAATGTAGATAAAGAGTTATTAATTTTGATAGTTTGACAATCTCCATAGGTACACGACTACCTTTTGGTAAGACGACATGATCCAATGAGGATAGAATATTCACTTGGTGATACAGGACTTTCTAGACTTAATAGTTTAACCTTGATAGATAGTGCATTTCCTTCCCCTTGCCCCTTTAGATATCATCCTCACATCTTAGTCTGAATTGCCTCCTCAGTCCCTATTTTGCCCTAAGGATTATTATTTTATATAATTTTTGATTAGATTATCCATATACGGACCTCAAGTTAGTTTCGGTTCAAGTTTTTCCTTAATGTTTGAATACAATGGAATAGTTAAAATGTTCGTATTTCTTTGTCTTCAGTTATTTTCTTCCTGTTCACCTTTATTTTAAAGATTGCGACTGATAGGACAAATATTTACGCCTTATTACATAGTCGACTTGTTTGAATCCCTAGAAGCCCAGGAATTTTTACAGATATAGTTAAAAGAATGTTAGTTGACTCATAATGGCAGGACAGCAGCGCACTGTCGCCGTTTATTTGAATTATGGACTCACTGCAGCCAGCAGCGCACTGGCGAGACACGACCCTAGAGTTGAAATTTTTAAGGAAATTATAGGTTATAGAATATCCCTAAAAACTATGGCTAGTGGTCCTCCTTGATCATAGTCACCCGGGTGTCGAGATAAGGTAGAGTATCTGATAGCATATCACATCTGGATCACAGAACCAAGGGTTTACCACAGCCCAAGTATACGGGAGAAGCATAATCCTCGGTGAAATGATTTCAGACGTGATTACAAGTTTAGGGTACTATAGAGGATAGGACCGTGCCATGTACGTCCCATAAGATATAAAGCCAATAGTAGTGGAAGTTTGTAAGTTTGGTAGTATGTCTCCAGACCTAGCACTCCGTGTGATCCCTCGTGATCTATAGATGAGGAAATTGACGGACACTAATAGGTTACCTAGAATATAGAATTCAGAAGTCCATAAACCATTAGTCGACCAAGGCCTTAAGGGTAAGATGATAGTGGGATGTCTATAGAAGCAAGACCCCAGGTAAGTTTTGATTCTCTCTAAACTCGAACTACTTGTGCCGTCTTTTAAAAATCTCGCATAATTGTATTCGACTATCTTAACAAACGCTGCTGTTACAGCCTAGTTTTGCAAGCTTACTCTGTTCTCGAGCTTGATTCAAGACATATGCTTAGTAGGGACGCCTGCTAACTTATTGTCTAATCAGAATCAGTGTATTATGGTCTGATCAACCATGATGCACTTGGTTCGCTCTTCGTTTAATTTCACTACGTGGATGGAGATATATAGGTATCTAGGATCTCATTTGCGACTGCTTGACAATTCCTCTTGAATTATGCGTTCGCCTTTGAATCACGTGATTGTATTCAGTGACATCTTTCTTGAACTCTTCATTACTTTTGTCTTTCACTGATTGGAAAAGACAGAAGCTCGTAATTGGTAGAAAGATACTGAGTGGCCCCATAGCTATGGTAGCTGTATACACAAGTGTAGTTATCATCGGCCAGCCATGTGATTGAGTTACTCATACTCCTCTCGACCCTCAAACTACTATTGAGACCTTCTAGCCATTCGATTTTGTGAATGATTAGGGTTTTACCCTTAGTCGAAATGCCTACCTAGGAGACTACCTATTCTTTTGAGACCAAAGGTTGCGAGTCTCTAATTATTTGCTGGAAGCTTGCCTTAACTAGCAACCCTTAAGCCTTATCTCAGCCCTTCCTCGGCCAAGCCTACAGTTAGACATGAGATGAGTAGACAAGGCTAAGGACAAATCATTTACCGTGGCTGTGGTAGACACTCATCCCGAGATTGGTTTCCAACAAATATTACCCTAGTTATGTAAATATTTTATATTAAGACCTAACTAGTGTTGGAACACCACAGTCACTTGTTAGCTAATACCATAGATTAAATACCCTGTCAAATTGTGATATACCAGTTGTCAACAACAACGCATGATCACTACAGCCCATACCACTAGAACCCTTATGACAATAGTCTGACAGGTTTGACAACTAGAGATTCACGACTCAGTTGTTAGAAATCTCTTCATAGGACATGCCTTGAGGCTGGTTACCCCGTCGATAACTCTTGTACACCATGGATGGGTATATCCTCTATGTTATCGACCGTGTGTAATTGTACACACTCATGTTCTATTTATTGAGGAACGATCATTGACTTGACTTATAACCATCGTACCCCGTTCCGTCGTGCTTGATTCTTTATTAACAAGAGTCGAGGTACAATATTTGGATTTTGACACCCTCTAACCTCAATATTCCTAAGACCATGTCCTATTTTTAAGGTGGATAGACTGTAAGCCTCCTAAAGTTTTGGGATATACGAAGATCACCGATTGATTAGAATAAATTTTATTAGAATGATAGTTAGTGCCCTATAGACTCCCACTTTCCATTTAGATCATTTTGTGTCTCCGGCCGTGTCATTAGTATTCGGAGCACAAGACCAGCTGTTACCTTCCAACAAATTTCATATACAAGTTCTAGACGAGTCCACCTTCATCTAGGTATATCATGTCCCTCTCAAACCTGTCCCCTTTATACTCTATTTTTATGGTACGACTTTCAGGTAAAAAGGACTAGCTATAACCCTTACCATAATAGCGGTATGTTTCCCGACTTCCATTAGAGGCTCAGCCTCGACTGAATTCATTCGGCCCAATACATGGTTGTGATTTACTTAAAGCCCACTACGCTCATGTCACTAGTGTGTCACTTAATTGTGCCTTTTCGTGCTATTTAAACACAAAAGCCACGAAAGACGTATTTTTGGGCTTTAGGGACCAAGCTAACCAACTTGACGGGCAACTAGCTCAACCCTTGGATAGAAACCTATTCTAGGATACCCTAACCTAGAAAAAAATAGTTTATCGTTGGGACCTTGTTCAGTCCATATAGATTGAAATCCAGGGTTCATCCAACTAACGGTTGGTGTCCAATCGAAGAACACATTAAGAACCAGCAAAACCCATCCCTACATACCACCTTTTAGACTATAAACCGACCTATTTGAAATAGGTCCCTACACCTATTAGGTAGTCTCCATCTCTTAGGATGTGAAGTCATTCGTGACCCTTATTCCATCCTCCTAGAAGTCGCGATACGATCTTGTATTGCATTTTATCCCTTGCACATGTGTTTAAATAACCACGGGAAGATCACAATCTTGATTCCTCAAATTTCGTCCTATTATGGAACTGTTTGGATTGAATTCGAGAATGGGACTCCTGTATTGCATGGATTGCAAGACCCTCTGAGAAACAAAGGGTTCATTGACTTAGCAAGTGACTGGACTAGAGTAGCCCCTCTAGCAAATAAGTCAATGGCCCATAAACTTTCTTTCTATCTGCATCATTGGATACTCTCTACCACTCTGGAAACTTCATACTCGCTCTCGATTATTTTCCTTACTTCCTATTGTAGAGTGACGAATGGTAATGCTTATTAGAATACACCAATGTTTCTCAGCTACTTGTGTAAATTTGTTGCTGTTAAATTTTGGATTGCTTGATAGATACGAGAGGATTATAGATGCCGTATGCCCTAGATATCGGTTGCTAGGATTGTTAATAACTAGTTAGATGGCCAATAAGTTTTAATGACCTGTGTTTCGAGAGAGTAGTGTGACCAAAGGTGGGTAGAAGTCATCGATGATTCGTAGTTACGGAATGGCTAGCAAGAGATATAAATATTCCTGAGAAATTAAATTGAACAGATTTTGGTAATAGTGGATTTATTCTTTTATTTTTATATTTTTTTGAATTTCAGGCATGTTTATGAGTTAGAATTTCGAGGACGAAATTATTTTTAAGGTGGGTAGATTTGTAGCTCCCCTCCCCGAAAATTTAGAAATATTTATTTATTATTTAATTGATTTAAAGGGGTGAATATTAGATTTTATAAATAGTTAATTAGTTATTATTTTATGGTGATTAAATAAATATATTTTATTGCTGACTGAATCTGATCGATACATGCCCTTATATCACTAAATTAATGATATTACCTCTCTCTCTTATTTGTGTCTTCTCTGTTTCTCATTAGATACTCCCATCTCTTTCTCCCCAGTCTAGTCGATTAGGGCATTTAAATGAGTCGAGCTGTGTCAAACTTTGGATGTTTGAGTTTGATCCACTTAGAAGGACATATTGAGCATAACTTGACCATGAACTTGAATGACTATGTTCAAACCAGAGCTAGGCTTTGGAACAGCTTAATTTGATCTTTGATTCTTTGGTCGAGTCTTTCCCCTACCTCAAGTGTACTGCATAACTAATATAATTAGCCGGTAACAATGAGATCAACAGCTAATAACTATGTGAATACAAAATATATATAATTATAAACTTGATCATGTTGGCACATTGGAGCCCAACTTGGTCATAGTCAAGTTAGGGTAGTAGATGCAGTGCATGCTGAGCTTTTCAAGTTGAGCTGGTTTAGGCTAGAGCTCACTAGTCAAGTTTCATTTGTTCAAGCTCAAATCGTTTAGGCAAATCTAGCACATTCCCATGTTCAAGTAAGGGTGCTTACAAAAAAACAATCTTCCTTTTGATCCCAGCCCAAGGGAGGCCGTTCAAACCCAGCAAGGCCACCATGCCTGTTCGCGAACCCGACCCCCCCCCTCTTTTGCTCGGTTTGGCAAAACAGAGAAGCTTATAAAAAAAATAAAAAAAAGGGACAATGGAAATAAAACAAACCAGCATGTGGAGCCAGGCCAAACCCACCAAGCTGCTGACCGCACAACCCAGTGCCAAGTCGAGCCAGCATCAGCAGAAGACCCATGAAACCGAGAAAGAATCTCGGCCCAAAACCGAGAGCAGCAAATTTACAGTATATATGGATAGTATATATTGAACGGGAGAGATCGTGAGAAAGGAGCGACGAAACCCTAATCCAACTTCTCCTCGATCTCGCCAACCATCCCTGGCGACCCCTGGGTCTGTGCGCGCCGCCCTACCGCACCGCCGCTGGCCGGAGGACGGCGTCGGCAGAGCAAGCCGCGCGCGAGCACAGTGGAAAGAAACAGCAGCGAGTGCGCGGGGGGAAACATCCAATTTCGTGACGTGATTTCTCCCTCCTCGTTCGACGAAACGTCGAACCGTTTGCTCAGGTACGACCACAACATAACCATCTTCGAATCCCAGTAGTTAGGTTTTGAAATAGTCGTGCGACCGACCCAAGAAATCGACACGAAGTCGATCAAAAACCTGTTCGAAAACAGGGAATATAGCAGTCCATGAACCCATATTTGAGGATCGTTTCCGATCAATCCAGTCCCTTATTAGAAAATCTATTTGAAGATACTTGTTGACAACATGTAAGGCTTCGAATCCCTTTTTGCAGAATTTGAATTCATCGACTGAGCGTCGAGAAATCGAATCCCAAAGTTTTCCAAAAACCTGTTTTGAAAACTAGAAAATTGTTCCACACGACGTGCGTCACGCCAATCGGGACGACGTGGTCGCGAACCGAAAGCATCGAAAGCTGCGTAACGGCTTCGTGGTCGTGTGGGCTTTGACGGAATTCAAATTGGTCGCGTGTGCGCGACGAATTTGATGCGTATCCGTCGAAATTCCCCGTATCGTGCACATTGCAAATTCTCCAATTACTTTGTGCACGATCGTCAGATCGAGACGAAACTTGCGCCAACAGAACCGTATCATTTTTCTGGTCCTGTATGCCAAGTTTGGTCCAATTCTGAGACAGTCGAATCCGACGTCGTTTTGCGGGCCCCACGGTCCCACTCAACGGGCGATTTTGTGCACGGCCCGCCGGAATCCAACTCTGGACATACGGTTGGGTTCGTATCGAAAAACTGGATTCGTAGACATGTAGTTTGACGACTTTAGAGACCGTTGACTCTGGCACGCTTTTCGGTGCAAAGCGGGTCCAACGACGGACATCGTTTTTGCCCGAAATTACCGTTTTGCCCCTGTGTCCAGAATTGGACGTAAGGACAGGCAATCCTAGCTAATTGGACTATTCTGAGATCATTGGTATTGTTTATTTCAGCTTCCGGGGACTGTTGTACGAGTTTTGACTATAGTGGCATATTGAGTGGTTTGGATCATCGGTTTCACCAGCACAGGACCACAGGCGAGTACAGTTTATTGTCTGCATTTCGATATTGATTTTCACTATATTTCATTGGTTGGTTTCATTAGTTATGTGATTATTTTCTATTATAAATTGTTGAGTCGGGAATGAGAAGTACCAACGATGTGTGATCTGACCTTAGACCGTGTAGACCGTGTAGACCGTGTTGTATTTATTTCTTGTAGACCGTGTAGACCGTGTTACATTTATTTCTTGTAGACAGTGATTTATTTATTGCAAAGTAGACCGTGTAGACAGTGATTTATTTATTGCATTTAATCTGTGTAGTTCGTGATTATTATTCTGTAGACAATATTTCTTTATTGTAATATTTTCTGTAGACCGTGTAACTGTAGACCGTGTAATTGTAGACCGTGTAACTGTAGACCGTGTAACTTTAGACCGTGTAGACCGTGTCGCATAATTGTCCCGAGACCGATCACATATCAAAGGTACTTCTAACAGTCGGGGAGAGTATTTTGTGTCTATTTACTTACTATTGGTTTTTATATTTCATGTTTATTTTCAAACCCATGATTGATGTCTAACCCTTGTTTATAGTCATCTTCTTTATTTGAAATTGCATTCAGTGAATTGTGCTCGTTCCATTCCTGACTGGAAACCAACATTTTCAGGTTAGCCGTGGATTCACTTAGCTTGGGGAGTGACGGGAATACTTACCGACAAAAGCCTAGAGACTAGCTAAATAGTCGAGTTGTAGTCATTCATTGAATTGTACAAGTTTATATTCTTCTACAAAAGTAAAACTTGTGATCATTGTAAGTTAAATTAGTTTATGTGAATGAGCATTGGATTATTTGTGATTTTGATCTTCATGGCCGTGACAGCGTTCTACCGCCGACACTGCGGCGTAGGCTGGCTTGGACACGTCTCGTATCCGTTTTAAAATAAAAAAAAACCGGGTGCGGGTCGTGACAAAGGGAGCCACTAAATAGTGTTTCTCTTTACGTTGCGCTAGTGCAGAAGTATGTGCAGCTTGTGCCAGAGCATGAATAGGCATAGGTTGCGCCAGAGCATAAACATGTGCAAGTTACGTCGGAGTAGGGACATGCGCAGGTTGTGCCAAGGAAGAAAAGGCCAAAGAGCACTTTCCTTTGTTTTGTCCAGCAGTGTGTCGAGACAAAGTTTCTTTCAAATTCAGAGTCGGAGAAGTTGAGGGTTTAGCCAAATGGCTGTTTTCCTTAAATTGTGCCAAGGCAGTGATGGGCGTAAATTGCGCAGAAGCAAGAACAAGTGCAAGTTACACCAGGGAAGAAAAGGCAAAAGGACACTTTCCCTTGTTTTGGAAAGCAGTGTGTCGAGACAAAGTCTCCTTTGATTTTAGAATCGGAGAAGTTGTGGGATTAGCCAAAAGACTGTCTCCCTTAGATTGCTCCAAGGCAGTGATGGACGCAAGTTGCGCAGAGGTAGGGGATTGTGTTATCGAGGACTTAGGAGTCCAAACAGAGCGTGTCTTGCTCTTAACAGCGGCAGCAATGCGCTTGGCACCCCCAGCATTGATCATGACCTCGTAGGCTGTCTGGTCGACTTGAACGACCAGGGTCTTCTGTGTCTTGTCGATTGACGCGGTATCACATTGAGTTGTCACTTTCTCATCGGAGGAGAAAGTCGTCCCCAGTAGTGTTACCATTTTTTTGCAAAGACAAAAGTCTTATTACAAACTTAGAAAAGAATACAAGAGTACAATTAATTTTTGGGGAAGTATAACTATAGGAATCTGATCAGAAGACGATCACTTTATCCCTTGGACGATGTGATATCGAAGTCACAAGCCTCTGGAGGATGCAACAGCACTTTAGCAAGAGATTATGATCTTTTATTCCTCTTGAGATTAATTTAAAACTTTATTCATAGAGTTCTTAAAATAACTATTTAGCATTTATTCTGGGTTGCGTGCGCTTCAGGTTACGTGCCTCATGTTCACTTGCGCAAACTGCTGCACTAACTGTTGTGGACGTGCGACATCGTTTGATTGAGATGCGCGTGGTTATGGGCAGTGTAGTGGACACGCACTGCGGAGTTGGTGGCTTGCGCGCCACGTCACCCTGCTTTTAAAAAAAGAGTTGATCAAGTGGCACCAACTTGTCAGGCTGTGCATAGGCACAACTCAACGACTGGCGCCTTTAACTAGGTCTTCTGTATTGTACTGATTAATTTTCGTGCCACTCAATGACCTGCGTGAACCAGCTGTCAGCGTTAATTATATGCGGACAAAATTTTCTCGAGCGCCGCGTTGCGCGAGATTCGAATGGATTTTCCTTAATCTTCGTGCTGTCTGTTGTCAGGTAATGATGATGTCGTTACAACTTCTCGAGGAAGTGCACCACGTGGCGCTCAGGCAACCTAACTCCAGCGCAACCAGATGTTGGTGCAACCTGATGCTGCACAACTTGATGGTTTGGCGCAACATAATAATTTGGCGCTATCTGATGATCTCACACTTTAATGGTTGGCATAAGTTGATTTTTTGCCTCTATAGTATCGCGCACCTAGACTTTATGGTGCAAATGAATTACGAGCGATATTAAGTATCGCTGGGTCGGGAGCGAAGATATTCTTAGCGTGTATATCGATAAAAATGCTATCGGACTAACGCTTAGGCGTACACGGAAGATTGGTTTAGATTTTGAGGAATAGTGTGAACGACTTAGTACGTCGAGATGCGTGAATCATAAATATGATTTACATGTGGAACATCGACAGGAATATACGAGACTTAGACTATCAAAACGACATGAGCGATTATGCTAGTGTTTCGTCAAACGAATCTAAAAGATGTATTAGCGAATAATGCAAATGTGATTGTGGACTAAATCGGATGGCTCGAATCCTGAGTGGTGTATGGTCCGTCTTGGAAATCATTCGAGCGAAATTGAGGATTCGGGGTAACAACGAGTATGTCGGCAAGGCGATGCGATCGTGCAAAGCCTTAGAACGCGTCACGCTTAGTTGGTCGTGACTTCGAATGTCCCGAGCGAGATGTCATTCGGACAACTTGTGAATGGGCAACGCGAGTTAGGAAACGATATTGAATCAGGGTTCGGAACGATGAATAAAAATGAATGTCTTGATAGAGGAAACCTAGAGGATCGCACTTATGATTTTGGATTTGGTCGAATGGAATTGTGGTATATCCAATTCGGACAATAGCATTAGTTGCACGACTCGGAGTTCGTTGCAAACAAAGATCGTTAGGTTACGTACATCATCGATGGTATTGAGGCGTATCAAAGATCGATGTGCGATAACTCGGGGGTACTCTGATTCGAGGAATGATGATCGTGTAAAAATGTCATTGTTCTGATGGATGCTATACTCGGGAAGTTGAAATGTGTCGCAGAAAAGATAGACTTGGCTCAAGGAGATTCTAGTTGAACGAATGACGAACAGACTATCGAACTGTGATCTTGGCTTGGATGAAAATGAAATGTTTGGATTGTTTCGACGATAACCACAACGTTGACATTCTTGTCTTATGCAAGCGCAACTCCAGCCTCACACATGCGTTACGCCGAATTAGGGCGATCATTCCGCGTGAGCGCTGGTATGGTGATTCATAAAGTAGGGGTGATCGAACTTGCATGACGTGGCAATTTGATTGCTTTGACTTATGGTTTGACACGAAGGTGGACTCAAGAATGACTCAGTGTGCTTGACGATTGAACTTGAAGATTGAGTAGGTCCAATCCGCGTATCGAGAATGAATTAGTCTAGACTCAAGCAAGAGTTACGCTCCAATAAGGATGATTATCCTGCGAGAACGTGGTATGGTGATTCATGTCCAACGTAGATAATCAAACTTGCATAAGATTGGGGCATGACAAAGTATTGTGCTAGACGACCTCATGATCAAATACATGAATTGGTTAGAATGGCTATGTGAATTATGTCGACATGTCGGAAGGAATCGACTATACAAATTGGTGATTTGAACAGATTCGAATCTGCGCAATGAATGCCTTAATACGAATTAGGTGATCATGCTCGATGTTTAGAAATCTGAGTGATGTGAGCTTGGGTAGAAAATCTCGTACTATCAACTTGGTTTGACCCTAGGATTGGGGTCAGTATTGACATTATTGTTGGGGAACTATGATTCCAATCCTGACATTGACTTTAGTCTTGAAAAATGGCCTAGCGGTTACGCGAGACACCTTTGTTTCAAGAGTTAGCATTCGAAAGATTGATCTTGAGGATTGGTATGGATGGATAGAGTGAATCAAGAATATGGGAATATCCCTCACGAGATTCGGCTGACATGCATATATTTCAAGGACGCTTGAATATGTGTACAATGCGACTCGAGTGAGAATGACAAATTCTCTATCATACGGCTTGGCTGAATTGTATGTATTTTGGGGATGCCTGGAATACGTGCACGATCCAACCAAGTGATACGTTAAATTCAAATAAAACTTAAGGAATGTGAAAGTGTCGAGGATTTTGAAATCGTGTTAAAGGAAAGATTGATAGTAGTACGAGCGTGACTCGAATTGAAGAAACGTATAGGCAGAGTGTGTACGAAAGTTCTTGGATCAAAGTGGTCTAAAAGCAAGTACTCAGTTAGTTTCGTGGATGAAACTTTTTTTGAGTGGTGTATGATGTGGTGCCCCGTCCCGCTCAGTCAATCGGACGAATCGAAATGCCGACGGCGTTCGAACTTAGCCTCGCAACGGCTTGCTCGAAGACTCGCTCAGGTGGGGTAGTTTCGATGAACTTGCCTCATCTTAGCCTTCACATAATAAATTGCATATTTTTAACTTGCACAAGTTAGGCTTGATAATAAAAGAGACGCATCCATATAGCTAAGGGAATAATTCCGACGGGTCGGAATGTATTAGAACATGGAAAAAGGTTCTACGGTCTGCTTAGAAGTCTGCTCAGTGTGCTTTCAAAATGACACTCGGTCTTTCGTCCCATGGCTTAGAAGAAGGAAGTTGGCTAAGTTTCTAAGTTTCTAAGTTGCCACAATGCTAGAATTAGCCTAAGTCATAAGCGTCGCCCAGAATGAATGATTGATAAAGCATGCACGCTCCCGTCGTCCAAGGCTTGGTATAGCATTCGTCTGTCCTGTGGTTTAAGTCATATTGCACAGCTTGTGGCTTAAGTCTAGGCACCCAAAGAGCTTGGTTGTTTAAGTTGACCGCGTGCATAGCACGTTCCCTCGATGCGTAGCTTGGCGTAGCCTTTACTCATCAAGTCGTTGCCCGAATAAGTTAGGCAAGAGTTTTGCTGGGCTATCGAAGTCATAGCAAGCACTATCCCCTGTTGTCTGCGGTTGTCAAGTCATATAGTCCTACGAGAATAAGGCTCGTCATATAAAGTATGTGACTTAAGCGATAGTATTGTTTAGAGAACAAGGTCTGTCTAAGGCACGAGCCATGGTTGGTTTAGTGAAAAGCATGCCACGGACAAAGGAAGACCACACGACTGGTTGTCGTCGAGATCGGTCCCTCTAATTGGGAGTCTCGATAGGGAAGCACACGAGATCGGTCCCGCTACTTGGGAGTCTCGATAGCAAAGTTCACGAGATCGGTCCCGCTACTTGGGAGTCCCGATAAGAAAGCACACGAGATCGGTCCCGCTACATAGGAGCCTCGGTAAGGAAGTACACGAGATTGGTCCCGCTACTTGGGAGTCTCAATAAGTCTCGATAAGCAAGCACACGAGATCGGTCCCGCTACTTGGGAGTCTCAATAAGGAAGTACACGAGATCGGTCCCGCCACTTGGGAGTCTCGATAAGTCTCGATATGCAAGTACACGAGATCGTTCCCGCTACTTGGGATTCTCGATAAGGAAGTGCACGAGATCGGTCACGCTTCTTGGGAGTCTTGATAAGAAAGTACACGAGATCGGTCCCGCTACTTGGGAGTCTCGATAGAAAGTTGGAAAGCATGGTCATGATTAAGGAAGGACTTGGTAGATCGAGTTGAATCTTGCATGGTCATTGGACAACTTGCGCACAAGATGAATTCCACGAACGATCCCGGGGTGCTGGGTTCGTATCGGCCTAGGAGGAATTGCATATATTGTACGGTCTCCATCGACGGTACGACTCGATTGAAGTGAACTGTTACAATATAGGCTGTGGGTCATTCGAGTACTAGCAAGTTACGAGTTGGGTTAACAAGACGTATTTTTGGCAAGCGCTAACCTTGAAGCGACACGGGTTAGGTGTGCATGGTTGCACCACCATTCTGGAGCCTAGGATTTGGCTATAACAAGGACATGTGCTTCGGCATGAATATGGCAGCATCTCGAGTTAAGTCAGGAAGGGCCGTAAGGCAAGTTGGTTAAGTCTGGTTGATCTTGGAAGACACGACCCCGATCATAAGGCACGATCAAGTCTATTGGCACGACCAGCACGAGTCGTCCCCTTGACGTCATTGGCACGAGAATGGTCTAGAGGCACATAAAAATAAGTGAAAGTCTTGGCACGGCCGAGTTGTATAAGTTTCTATTCGGTGAGGCACTACCTCGAATATTTTGAAGTCTCGAATAGAGTATAACACGACCCTGTCGTTGCGTTGCCAAGTATACGCTAAGGCGTCTTTGTCCTAAATCTGATCCTAAGGCAAAACTAGAAAGACAATCAAAAAGGGATTAAGCTGCAGAAAGTAAATAAACGTATCAGTTTTGTATGGGTTGTTTGCTATTAAAATCTTTTGATTGTAATTTTAGTTACAAACAGAACAGTATTACAATGTAGGACTTAGATGTAGTCCTAGGAGTACACTTTTGTTTATCTGGGTCCCTTGTGCCGATGGAGCAAGTGGTAATGCGTTGACTCCGTTGACGATCTGACGACGGTTATCGGTTCTCTAAAGGTCTGAGTTGCTCTGGGTGCTGGAGCTTACGGAGAGGAAGGAGACATTGAGTGTCTGTATCTGCCTCTCTGTGTGTGTGTTTGTAGGTTCGTCGCTGTGGAAGAAGGAAATGATCCCTCTATTTATAGTTTACAGGCTGGCTGTTCATGCGTGCACATGTAGGATGTGCCTGTTTGTGGGGATGCCACATGGTAATTGCTGATGGAAGCGCATGGACGATGCGCTCTGATTGAGGAGTTGAACCGTTCCCGTTGCCTTTGTGGGCAGCAGTCGAGCTGACACGTACCAATGGAGAGGATCTTTCAGTTGCTGAGATCTTGGGTGATTAGCACCCTTTTATAGGCTTAATCGAGTCAAAGGACACGTGTCGTAGGTCCATAGCTCGAAGATCTCGGATTTGGTGGGGAGTGATCTGATAGGATGCGCTGGGATTGGGTACATAAGGAGACTTTGGCTTGTAACCTTTAGGAGTCACGAACCAGTCTGGGTGCACGGCTTTTGAGGCGCATGCGAGGCTTCAGTAGTGACTTTGACTTCTGTCTTTAGGGATCAGAGAAAAAGTCCGAGGCGCATGGCTTTTGAGGCGCATGCAGAGATTTGGGCGCATGGCTGCGGAGGCACATGCGAAATGGTTGGGCGGCCACGTGGCTTGTAACCGCCGGAGGAAAGTAATGATGATGCTGACGTCGGCGACGCTTCGTCTTCTGAAAAAGCTGTCAACTGTTCAGTCCTCGGGGACTGGCTAATGTTGTGTCAGACTTCAGCATTTAATGTTCATTGACGGATGATGGGCTGTTGAGTGGGCACGTCGATCTGCGTTCCACTAGGCGCATGGAGACTCATGGGCGCATCCTTATAAGGCGCTTGGTGCTGATGGGCTCGTCAGTATGATGAGCGGTCTGACCGGCGCATCCGTTTGCATGACACATCTTTATTGGCTCGACTATTACATTCTTCGAGTGCTTTAAATAGCTATTTTTGACTTGGCCGAATTCGAAGCGTCAGGTTCATCACCATTAATGCAAATTCATTGCATGGGATTCGGAGAGCCCGCCACCTGGCACATGGGTTTGATTTATCCGACCTATAAATAGTGGCAAAGAGAGAGTTTGCTTTTCGTTCTCTCACGTCCTTCCGAAATAAATTTGCTTGCTCGAGCACATTCTGTTGACGAGATGCTCCCGAGGGTGAAGATGCGACGCATTGTCTTCATTGGTGCACTTGAAGGTGACTGTTACATCCAAAAGTCAGAGTCGAGGGCTTCTGAGGCAGGCGGAAGGTGCCTGTTGCATCCAAAGATCGGGATGCTTGAGCCCCATCTTCGTTATGCTAGAAGAGCCACAGATCGGAATTGCGGTGTCCCGATCATCTTCCTTGGGCTTTGGGAGAGCTCCTCCTCCGGCTAGAGTGGGTGTTGCCCATTCTGGTTGTGTTGAAAGCCTCCTTTTGCCGCAGGTCGATTACGTTACTCTCCTCTTCTTTGGGCTTTGGAGAGCTCTTCCTCCAGCTAGGGGGTTGATTGCCCACCCTCGTTCTGCTCAATAAATGCTTCATTAGTCGAAGGTCGAAGTAAAGCGCATATGCTGAGACTTTATGATGCGCCTGACTGAGACGCTGAAGGGCGGAACATAACTGAGCTGCTGAAGGGATGCACATAACTGAGGATGCACATGACTGAGTTGCTGAAGGGATGCGCCTAGCTGAGACGCTGAAGTGATGTGCCAAACTGAGACGCCGAAGAGATGCGCCTGTTTTGAGAGCGCATGATGGTTGCTGCGCCTGGCTGTAGACTTAGGGTCTTTTCTTTTTGTAGAAGTTCTCCTTTGTACAACCTTTTTTAGACATGTAATAGACTTTTATATGAAATAAAAATCTTCTTTTAATGTCTAAGCTTTTACTGTTTGCTGTGCCAAGTACTTCGTCTGAGCTCCCTGGCGCATGTAATGTTTAGGCACATAGGATTTTTGGTTCTAAAATTCCATGCTTCTACAAGACCCCCTTCAAAGTTTTCAAAACTTTTTGTCAAGTTTTGGAATACTTTGAATAAGAAGCATGGTGGTGTCTTCAACGGGGAGCATGACTGTCCGAGCGCATGAGTACTCCGTGCATCAGTGATGGGGTGCATGCTCCTCTCAGTTAATGCAAATGATAACGCTTCGAAGTAACCAAAAGGATTAATGATGATCTTTTTGGATTTATTTGCAGTTATCACTTCATGGAACCCGAGGCGGCGGCTGATGTCACTCCTCATCGGTTTTCGCGTATGCCTAAGCCTATAAATAGGCGTCTGATGGAGAGAGAGGGTTCTTCTCCACTTTGCTTTCTTCTTCTCTAGAGTTCTTCTTTCGAAAAACCCTAATCTTCTTCTTCTACGGGAAGAAGCCTGTGGAGTTCGTCGAGGAGGACACTCTTGTCACCATCGTGACTCCGGCCGACGTCTGGCTTGCGGTGACGGGTGGGTGTGATCTCCCAACTTTTTAGACGAGTTTGGAGCACATAGATGAGTTGCATCATGCTGCTGTGCCCTAACTCTTTTTCGTCGACGCGTACGGACTTCTGTCCTGATGATGCGCCGAGGTTATTCGGCCGACGTGCATGGGTTTAGGCCCTGATTATGCGCCGAGGTTTTACTGCTGACACGCATGGGTTTAAACCCTGATGATGCGCCGAAGCTTCACTGCTGACACGCATGGGTTTAAACCCTAATGATGTGTCGGAGCTTCACTGCGGACGCGCACGGGTTTAAACCCTGATGATGTGCCGGAGCTTCACTGCTGACGCGCATGGGTTTAAAACCTGATGATGCACCGAAGCATCACCGCTGACATGCATGGGTTTAAACCCTGATGATGCGCCGGAGCTTCACTGCTGACGCGCATGGGTTTAAATCCTGATGATGCGCCAGGCTGCTTGACATACCCAATATTTTTGTCTTCTTAAGGCTTCTATGTCGCATGACTTTTGTTTTTGCTGTTCCAGTGTCGATGACTATCCCTTTGCTGAATGAAGTCCTTCTGGATGCTTCTCTTTACCAAATGAGAGTTAATTTCGACGAGGAGGTTATTAACCCCGCAAAGGCTGCTATCCTACTGAATCAGCCTTCCGAGAGACTGCTGTAAATCCGGGATCAGTCGCCTGTTTTCCTCCAGAGTATGATGGAGAGCGGCAAACTGAAATCCGCCGAGTCCGAGGATGTAACTTTCTTGAAACCTGTCTTTCTATTTGGTGACCGCTTGACCTCCACCGAGGCGAAGGTTATAAAGATCAAGGAAGACTGGTTCTTCTCTGCGAAGGGCATGGTCCTGTACATGCGGCAACTTGAACGCCAATTGCCGCTGACGGCCTTCTACCATTTGGCTTCCAAGAGAAGGATGTCATGGGAACTTACTCCTTCTCAAAGAGGGGCAGTGGGGGGTACCCTTTCGATTGATGTTACTTCGAATCAAAGGGATACCATAGCCGCCTCGCGAGCCGGGCCCTCGTTTAGTTGTCGAACTTTGTGCCCTGGGAGCCTTTATAGTGAGGTCCCTAATGACACCTTTGCCTTTAGTGCTTCGACCTTTGCAAATCGGATGCTAACTTCGAAGATTATGTATCCGAAAGGTGGCTTTAGGGTTGAAGGTTGGTGTCACCACGTGCCAAAGTGGGATGAGTTGACCCTTTGGGTGTCGTCGAAGTTCAAGGCTGAGCTTAAAGAGATTGGGCTGGCGGCCGCTATCCGTGCCACACAGGCTGGCGTGGATCTCAACAAGCATATATTCCTTGCACTCTTGGAAATGTTCAATACCCAGACTGGCACTTTCTTCACTCCAGTGGGGGAATTGGAATTGGCTCTCCATGAGATGTATGAGGTGTCCAAGCTTCCCTGGGGCTCGGAACCGCACGAGGAATATTTTCCGACGAATGAAGAGATCCTGGTTCTGGAAAAGAAGGACCCAGAGATGATGGCTGTCTTCAAAGAGGTGGCGAGCCATCATTATCTACTGCAGCGGAAGGACAAAGGCAATTCGCAGCCCCATGTCACTACTTGGAGGGATCATGTCTTCAAGCAGGACCTGACGAACTCCACGAAGGTTCAGTTTACGACTCCACAGGGACTGAAGCCCGCGGAAGTAACTTTCGAAATGAGCCGACTAGGCGAGATGGCTCCTCGTTCAAATGAGAGTGGCAAGGATGTATACAGCTATTTCTGGCATTGCGTACACCGGATGTCATCCAAGGCAGTGTTGACTGCATACTTGATGATATGGCTCCGGGACTGTATATTCTCAGGTGGGTCAGGCTCTGTGGAGACGGTGACCCGGAACCTCATTTTGCCAGCAGTGAAACTGGTTTTTGGTCGTCCTTTGACTCTCCTTCCCGCGATGGTGTGTAACCTGCTGCGGGGTTTAAGGGATTTTGCGGACGACGTGGTCCATGAGAGGGACAGGAAGGACAACTTTCTCCGTGCGGAGCTACCATTCCATTATCTGATGGGATGGTAGATTCTGCATCACCCGAACGTGATGAGTCCGGGTCCTGAAGACGATCACGTTGAAGGTGATGCCTTTATCCGCCACTTCTACAAGAGGAAGTGGCTGCACACCGGCGTCCCTGTCTGTAGGAGAGTCTTGTCTTATCTTCAGGGGTGGGAGATCGTCAAGGTCAATCCCATTTTTAAAGATTTCGAGGCTGACCAAGATTTGGAAGACTCTGGTGAGGATGCGATCACTCTGCCGAAATGGGGGTTTTGTTGGTTGTAGAGTATTCGGCCTTCCCACTTGGTCTACCGAAACCAGAATAAGTGTTATCTGGAGCCATATCTGTCGAGCCGGTTTGCTCGCCAGTTTGGTTACACCCAGCTAATGTTACGAAACCCCAGTAACAGTCTGGAGTTTGCTGGAAGTTTGCTGGATGGAGCCCGGGGTTGGCAATATTACAATACCGGGTGCACTGGGGTTCGTTTTAATACACCAGTTCACAACCCTCGGCCACAGATCCTATATTCTGCCGTTAAGCTGTATTGCGCCATGAATACTGTGCCTCCTGATTATGATAGGGAGACTAGTTTCATCGTTAGGACTCAGCTAGAGACTACGAAGAACATGTTGGCGGCGGCCCGGTCATATCGTCCACCAAAGTTGGCAGGATATCGGGCTGCTGCTGCAGCATCAACGGGAGGCACTCGGGAAGATCCCCCAACTGGAAAGCGGCGGGCTGACGTGGAAGCCGGTTCGTCTACACCGAAAAGGCCAAGAAAAATGACGACTCCAAAGGCTACGGGAGTGCCGCCTGTAACGCCAATGGAATCAGTTCCTGCTGAGGTAAAGACGTTCTCCATAATCTGGCTCCTTCTGTCATTTTTCTGACATATGCTTTCCTTTTTTAGGAACCGTTGAAGAAGAAGACCCGGGTTTCGAAACCGGGCATCAGTAAACCGAAGGAGGTGGCGAGCTCTTCTGATGAGCGTATTCCTCTGATTGTAATGTCTCCCGTGGAGGAGAATCCTGACAATGTCGTTCCTGCGGAGATTTTAGTATCCCCAGTTTATGTTGGAAGGGAAGCTGAGGTTTAAACAGTTCCTGGGATGGTGCAAGCTGCCGTGGGGGCCTCTGACATTGAGGACCCAGCAGATAAGGGGCTTCCGGATGAGGAGGTGGAGTGGAGTTCGTCGTCTTCAGATGACGTTCCTCCAGAGATGAGTGATCCTGTTGTGGAAGCAACAGACATGATTGAAACAGAGGAGAGGGTTGATTCCCCTCCTTGTCATAATGAGGGGAGGTCGGCTGCAGCGTTGCCGAGCCCTACCCCAGACTCAGCAGCGGAGGCTGAGGTGGCTGCCGACCAGGAGGCAGCGACAGATTCTATCCCCGCGGAGGGATCCGATGAGGAAGGTGAGACTCGTCCGCCGAGCCTGACTCCCGGGGAGCCGGGTCAGGAAACTAGTGCTGATCTCGCTGCTTTGCCAGAGGGGGAAGGGCCCGTGCGGCCTGCTGATAGTGCGTTAGAAATAGAGGAGATAGCCCCTGACGTCGGAGGTCCCTCCGAGCTTGGAAAGGGCAAGGGTTTGCTGGAACCCCCTGTTGCTCCTTCTACTTGGGGTACGATAACGATGCCCCTCTCGGTTCCTTTCGCTCTCTTGGTTCCTCGGGCCAGTGGCGAAGTTCAAGCCCCTATTGAGGGAGAGTCCGTTGATGGCGAGGTTTCAGCCTCGCAGATTGAAGCCGATGGGTCTTCTTCCGGTCCGCCGTCTAGAGCAGCTCCTCCAACTCCTTATATGACCCCGCAAGTGCTGGCGGATGCGGATGAGTACGTAAAGTTTATCGTTGAGGCGGTGTACAAGATGCTGCAGAGGAGCGTATCGATAGTGATGAATGCCAATAGGAGTTTCGCGACGGCAAAAACTATGGCGCTTCTTCACATTGGTCTGATACATTCCCACCAGGGCCACGATCATATGGCCGAGATTCTGGAGGCATCGGTGGCCGAGCTCGACCAGCTGCTTTTCGAGTTTCAGTGTATCCAGCGAAATAATCTCTTCGCCCTGATAGACGCAGAAAAGGATAAGTTGATCGCCGAAACTGAGTCATCTTATCAGGCCACCGTGGCTGTCTGGGAACGCAAGGTGGCCGAAATTGAGGTTACGGTGGAGAGGCTATCTCAGTCTACGCAGGAGAAGGTAGAGTTATGAGCTGCGTTGGACGCTAGTATAGCGGAGGTTAATGCCAAGATTCGCCTCCTTGAAGACCAGCGGGCCCAACTCTTGTTATATGCTGAGCGAGTCCAAGCTGAACATGTAGCATCTAAGGAGGAGGAAGCGGCTTTCACCCTCCAGGCTCTTTCCCTGGCCCAGCAGCGGCAACAGTTGGACGAGAAGCATGAGGATGACACTTCTCCTGAGGCCATAAAAATGATGCGTCAAGAAGCTGAACGCCGAGTCCTGGTGACCGCAGAGACTCGGGCGGCAGCCTTGAAGCGTCGGATCGAAGAGCTTTCAGCCAATCCTGGTGATGCTTAGGAATTGTAGTCTCTCCTTTTTTTTGTGTAATTTACAACTCCTGTTGGGGATGTAATTCTTTACTTTTAAATAAAGAATGAAGAGTTTGTGGTATGTTCATTCTTGTTGTCATGAACTTGATGATTTGTGTGGACCTATTATCTTTTGTGCACCTTAGTTTTTAGGTACAGATAATAAGTTTGGAAGAACCGACATGTTTTCTCAGAGGTAATATGGACGTGGCAAATATAGGGTTCAAATGATGGAATCTTCCTGCTCAGAGGTGTTTATGGACGTGGTAGGAATGACTCTGGAGGGTACGCGGAACTACTCAGAGGTAATATGGACATGGAAGTTCTGCGATTAATGTACGACAATGCAAGGGTTGTCTGTACGGGATGTTTACTCAGAGGTAATGTAGACGTGGTAAATATGATAAGCAGCATAATCCTACATGGTGTCAGATTATGTTTTGCAGGGCGTAGAAGAGTAACTCAGAGGTAATGTGGACGTGGTTGTTCTTCTACTGGAGGATAGAACGCCACGGAACAACTGGGTTCCGGAAGCGTAAGATTTTGTGGAAGGGAGGTGTACGTGAGTCCTGATGATTGGGTCCACAGACTCCTTTGTTGGGTGGAGGTAGAAGTACATGTCTGAAGGATGTCAAGAGTAGTACTTCTTTAGGAACTTGTCGTTGATGGGCATCATGAATAAGTTCCCGTTTGATTGGGCGAGGCGGTAAGCACCGTTTGAGTATACCGTCTCTATGATGAAAGGTCCCTCCCATTTGGGCTCAAAATTTCCTGGTGTTTTGTGTGTCAACACCATCGGCCTCCTGACTGCCAGAACCAGGTCGCCTACTTGGAAAGTCCTCTGCTTGACCTTCTTGTTGAAAGCCTGTGATATATGAGCTTGATAGAGTTCGATGCGCTGTTGAGCTAGGAGACATTTTTCGTCAAGTGCCTCCAATTCTCGCAGACGACGACGTTGATTGTCTTCTTCTGTTAGTTGATTTGTGATGGCTACAAGGAGTGAGGGTATCTGGATCTCGAGAGGCAGTACCGCTTCGCTCCCGTAGACCAAAGAGAATGGTGTGTTGCCCGTCGGGGTCCGTACCGTTGTACGGTATGCCCACAGGCATTCGCCGAGCTTTTCGTCCCAGTCGCGCTTGTTGGATGATACGACATTTTTGAGTAGCCTGACGATAGTTTTGTTAAACGCCTCGGCCAAGCCGTTTGCTGCCGGATTGTATGCGGTCGATGCCATGTTCTGAATGCGATTCTTGTCACAGAATCTACTGAAAACATGGCTGATAAATTGTGGACCGTTATCGTGGATAATCCTCCGAGGTACCCCGAAACGGTAGATGACATGGTGCTTGATGAAGCTGATCACCCTAGAGCTCTTCACTTCCGTCAGCGGAACTGCTTCTGCCCATTTGGAGAAGTAGTCGGTGATGGCTAGAATGAAACGGTGTCCCCTCGATGAAGGAGGGGTGATCGGTCCTACAATATCCATGTCCCAAGCTTTGAAGGGCCAAGAGGCGACCGTAGGATGTAGTGGTTCCGACGATGTATGGATGAAGTCGGCATGGAGCTGGCAAGCATGGCATTTCTTAGCATAGTCGACAGCGTCGGCTGCCATGGTTGGCCAGTAATAACCCATGCGTCGCAGTCGATCCTGCAACTTAGGCCTAGGTTGATGAGCCCCACAAGTTCCATCGTGCGCTTCTCGAAGGGCTTCGGCTGCTTCCTCGTTGGATAAACATCGAAGGAGAAGTCCATCGTAGGAGCGTCGATACAGCATTTTAGTAGCTGTATCGTAATAGAATCGAAGGGAACGCCTCCTGACTGAGACGGCTTCCTTCGGGTCCTCTGGGAGAATTTCGTAGACAGCGAAGTCGATGAACGGGAACCTCCAGTCTCGGACATTAACACCAGCACTTGTTGATATGGCATGGGCCATTTGTGAGCATATATTATTTTTAGGACAGACTAAGTCTCGACCAACTATCGTAACGTAGTGTTGAGTCCCGAGGGGTGCTGCCAATGAGGCTACGAGGCCAGCCAGAGCGTCGGCCTCCAGGTTTTGTAACCAAGGTATGTGTTCTATGAAGAACTTGGTGAAGGTTGAAATAATGTTTAATGCAACTTCATGGTAAGGAACCAGATCATCATGGCGAACTTCGTATTGCCCTCTGATCTGGTTAACGACGAGTATTGAGTCGCCGTAGGCTTTCAGATGATCCACCCCCAGCTGTTGCGCCAGCTGGAGTCCCATGATGAGAGCGTTGTACTCGGCAACATTGTTGGAGCACAGCTTCGAAAGGGAGTAAGCACGCTGGATGACCAGCTGATCGGGGGAGACTAAGACTACCCCCACTCCGGCGATGATTTGGCCTTTGGGGCCTGTTCTTGAAGCGCCGTCGAAAAACATCCGCTAGACGGAGCTTTCTTCGGTGACATTTGATTCTTGGACCTCATCCGGGATGTCTTCATAGAGTCTGGAGGACTCTGGGATGGGGTGTGCAGCTAAAAAGTCGGCCAGAGCTTGACCCTTGACGGTTTTTTGTGGAACGAACACCATGTTGTATGGCGTCAACAGGATCGCCCACGTAGCTAGCCGGAAGTTCAATGATCCTGGCTTCGTCATGAGAACCCGAGCGGATTGACTCGGGAGATGACATGAATTGTCTGGCCCGAGACATAATGGCGAGTCTTCTGGATGGCGAACACCAATGCCAAACACTCTTTTTCAACAGGGTTGTACCGGTGTTCGGCCCCGATCAATGTCCTACTGAGGTAGTAGATAGCTTGTTCGTAGCTCGCATCATTGTTCTGAGCCAGCAGAGCGCCAAGGGAATGATCCATGGCACGGACGTAGAGGAGAAATGGTTTACCGGCGATGGGTGCCACCAGGAATGGCGGGCTTGTCAGGTAAGCTTTGATATCGTCGAAAGCTTTCTGGCATTCTTCTGTCCAGACGTAGGAGACTCCCTTCTTCATGAGCTGGGTGAAGGTTTGGTATTTTCCGGAAAGGTTTGCTATAAACCATCGGATGTATGCCAGACGCCCCTGCAGGCCTCGAAGTTCTCGAAGGTTCTTCGGAGGGTCCATGTCAAGGATAGCCTTGGTCTTCTCGGGATTGACATGAATACCTTTCGTCGTAATAATGAAGCCCAGAAACTTTCCGCTAGAAACCCCAAGGAAGGATTTAGCGGGGTTCATCTTGAGTTGATGCACTCGCATGAGATCGAAGACTGTCTTCAGGTCTTGTAGATGATCACCTTTGAGACGGCGCTTGACTGCAATGTCATCGACGTAGCACTCAACTGTCTTGCAAAGATGTTGACGGAAGATGGTACTCATAGCTCGTTGGTATATAGTACCAGCGTTTTTCAAGCCAAAGGGCATCACTGTGTAGCAGAAAACCCCCTTCGGTGTCCTGAATGACGTGTATTTTGCGTCATCGAGGAACATCTTGATCTGATTGTAGCCCGAATATCCGTCCATAAAAGACATGCGTTCGAAGCCACATGTATTGTTGATCATCACGTCAGTGATTGGAAGCGAGAATTCGTCCTTCGGGCAAGCGGTGTTGAGGTCCCTGAAGTCGATACAGACTCGTATCTTCCCATTCTTCTTGGTGACAGGGACGACGTTGGCCACCCAATCGGGGTGTTGTTCTTCACGGATAAACCCGCTGGTCAGGAGTTTGTCTACCTGTTGATCGATAGCGTTCATGATGTCAGGACGAAAACGTCGTTGTTGCTGTTTTATAGGCTTGGCATCAGGTAAGATGTTGAGCCTATGCATCACGATCTGAGGATCAAGTCCTGGGATATCTTCGTAGCTCTAGGCGAAGACGTCGATATATTCTTTAGCCAATTGGACCAAAGATGTCATGCCCCGCTCCCGTAGGAGCGATCGTCCTCGCTAAGGCGTGATGCCGCACGGGCCTAGGTTGCGCCCGTGCAAGGCCAAGTCCAGAAACGGCCGATTTGAGCTAGGCCACAGTATCGCACATAGTGTTCCCATTGCAGCGAAAAGTAAATGAATACAAGTAGGAGCAAATTCAAACACTTTTATGGATATTCAAGAAGTTTACAAGCGACGCTAGGCCGATATTACAAATCGCTCAAGCTCTCTCTCTCTAAAACATAAAAGGGCGTACCAAGTGGCTTACAATATGTAATAATTCATGGCGATATTCCGATACATTATGTCTTGTATAGGGTACTTCAGCTTCTTGCAACGTCCCAAGGCCCCGAAGTTGGCTCTGCACCTTAACATGTTCGATGGAAGCTCCGTACCCGCTGGCGTCTCCTGCATCATGCAAGCAGACTGTGGGGTTATCAGTACATTGTTATGCACTGGTGGGGAGGCTGGCTCGCCCACAATGCTATCATTACCAAACACGTTCTATTTACTTTTGTACATTTCTATCATTCATTGTCTTTCTAATCTTGCCTTAGGATCAATTACATGGCATATGTCATAACCTATCCCGTATTGCCAAATTCAAGTGTCACATGGGAATACATGCACGACTTACCCATACTTACCGTCCGGCCTTCCCTGTCTAAAGTAAACCAAGTTAGTCAACAATTGATGTGTAATAACATAACATGATTCTTAGAAACATTCAATATCAAAGACGTGTTCCTGCCTCAGTTTCTAGCACGTCGTAGACGTATTCTCTAACTCATTGTACGAAGTATTCATTTCCATTTGGTGTGATACATTTCAAGCATATTCATAAGGCACTTCATTTAGTTAACTTAGACTACTTGTTTCAATGTAAGGACTTGCATGTGGATTGCCACCAGCATAGCCCACTTAATCTATATGCACCGGTCGCTGGCATCACAAGCCATTTTGGACATCTTTCCCTCTTGGTAATTTTTCACCTATCATAGCGTGCGGCTGGAACACCTTGATAGTCTCTTTAAAATTACCCCGCACTTACGTTTCCCGTGGTGGCCAAGCCCGCACCCAGGTTGCCCGTAAGCCCCTTTGATTACGCCTAGGTCGGCACATCCCCCGTTAGATCATGCCGCAGAATCCATTCTTCTTTACGGCCACGGTATTCCCCCCCTCGCCCGTGCCGTTTGTCCACGACCATTTCGTATTAACTTATCTTTTTAACTTAACGGCTGTCTGTGCGCCGTAGGCTAACCCTTAGCCTTAATGCGTTATCGACCAGGTTGGCGTCCGTGCAGCGCGGGTAGTGAGCCCCGTTGCACGCGCCCGTCACACCTGTCGCTAACCATTCTTTCCATCTTATCTTTCATTCATTCATTCTTTCTTTTTTTCTTTCTTTCACTTGTTCGTTCATTCGTTGATTCATTCACATATTCATTCATTCATTCATTGATTCATTCATTCATACATTACGCAACTCCTAGTGCGGGAGTCGCCTTGGCGACCCATCGGTCCCATAATCTTTCAATGTTGCTATACTCTACTCGGACGACTATATCGATAGTCTTCCGTTTTATTGTTGTAAACCATTTATTGTTTCGTTGTTGAACGCGTAAGGGACTTGCACGTAAGCTTGTACCTTAGCATGAGCGTAGAGCGCGGTACGAGAGTTTCTATATTTGCCGAGTTCTTTTCCATGTTCTAAACAAGCATGCAAGATGGGATTATTCCCTTAGCTAGGTGCGTTGAGTCATTTATTAGCATGCACGGTGTTATCGCCTAGCGATTCTAGCAAGTGTGCCGCATTATTATGTGTCTAGGCTAAGCAAAGACAGGTTCATCGGAGCCACCCACCTTAGCGATGTTCGCATCGGCCGAGCGATACTCCGAGCGTGCCTTTGAAAGTCTAAGTCTGGATTCATCTTGACGGGCCAATGTAAGCCTTGCATCGATTCTTCATCAGTTCGATGCCAACTCTTTGGGTCGACGGCTCGTTCGAGTCGTTGCACTTGCCGTTTGAATCGGCGTTCCGCTAGGGCGGAGCGGGTCGTTACATAATACACCACTCAAAATAAGTCTCGTCCTCGAGACTTTCTGAGTGCAGGTCATCCTACCATTCCTTAACTCATGTCGTCATGTTTCTTAGACAATTTTATCGAACGGCTCTATCGTTCGATGGCATCGAACCATACTTGATATCTTTCTAAGTTCCGTGTCGCACGCGTTTGGTCGATTTTATTGAATAGCCTTTCATTCATTTTAGAGTTGATGGTACTTATTCAATTCAAGTGTTTCTTCGTCTTGGTTGCTATTTCTCCGTGTCATGGGACGAAAATGGTTTCACGAGGCTCTTACGTTGTAATTCGTCAAATACGAGGGTCGTAGGCTGAGGCAAACTTACTTTCATTTATCTCGGTCATCGAGATGACCCGATTCGCTTCTCAAGCGTTTGTGTCAACGAAATCAGTATTATTTTTTCTTAGCGGGGTCGACCAAGTCTAAGTAATTTTCGTCCGATTCAAGACCACGTATTGTACTATCATCGAGTATATCTTTCTATCAATGGTTCAGTTCGTTATACCAACTTTTACTTGTACGATATCGATTCCATACCCATTCACTTGTTTAGGGCTAATCTCGTCGTCGCTCACGCTCACTCTGTCTACACGTTTGCTTGATTCCGAGCCACGCTCGTACTAGTATCATTTCTTTCTTTTAACACGATTTTAAGTTCTCGACACTCATCTATTCCTCAAGTCTCGTTTGTACTCAACGTATCACTTGGCTGGATCGTGCACACATTCCAGGCGTTCCCAGAATACATGCATTCAGCCAAGCCGCATGATAGAGAATTTGTCATTCTCACTCGAGTCGTATCGTGCACATACTCAGGCGTCCCTAAAATATATGCATGTCAGCCGAGTCTCGTGAGCAGGGTTTTCTATATTCGTGATTCATGCTATCCATCCATGCCAATCCTCAAGATCAATCCTTCGATTGCTAACACTTGAAACAGGGGCGTCTCGCCTAACCGCTAGGCCATTTCTCAAGGCTAAGTCAATGTCAGGATTGGAATCATAGTTCCCCAATAATAATGCCAACACTGACCCCAATCCTAGGGTCAAACCAAAGTCGGTAGTACGGGAGTTTTCTACCCAAGCTCGTGTCACTCAGATTTCTAAACATCGAGCACGATCACCTATTCGCATCAACGTATTCGTTGCGTATATTCGAATCCATTCGAATCACCCAATCGATATATTTTACATATCCATTATAACCAATTCATGTATTCGATTATGAGATCATCCAGCTCGACAATACATTGCGTCCCAATCTCACGCGAGTCCGATTATCCACGGTGGTTCATGAATCACCATGCAACGCTCCCGTGGAATAATCATTCTCATCGGGGCGTAACTCTTGTTTGAGTTTAGACTAACTCACTCTCGATACGCGGATTGGACCTACTCATTCCTCAAGTTCGATCATCACGCACTGATTAATTTTTGAGTTTACCTTCGCGTCAAACCACAAGTCGAAACAATCAAATTACCACGCCATCCAAGTTCAATCACTCCCGCTGTATGAATCACCATATCAGCGGTCATACGGAGTGATCGTCCTAATCCGACGTGACGCATGTGCGAGGCTAGAGTTGCGCTCGTATAAGACAAGAACGTCAACGTTGTGGTTGTCAACGAAGCAAATCCAAGCATTTTATTTTCATCCAAGCCGAGATCTCTATTCGATAGTCCGACCGTCATTCATTCAACCAGAAAATCCTCGAGCCATGTCTATATTTTCCTTGACATGTTTTAATATCCCGAGTATAGCATCCAACGGAACAATAACATTTGCACGATCGTCATTCGCCGGGTCAGAGTACCCCCGAGTTATCGTATATCGATCTTTGATACGCCTCAATATCATTGACGATATGCATAACCTGACGATCTTCATTTGTGACCAATTTTGAGTCGTGCGACTGATGCTATTGTCCGAACTGGATATACCACCATTCTTCGATATTCAAGATCAAGTTCAGTCGCTCTTCCTCAAGATCGTTGCTCAAATTCAAGTCACATTTTTTTTTGAATCAATCCAAAATCGTACGCACGATCCTCTAAGTTTCCTCGATCAAGACCATTCATTTTCATTCATCGTTCCGAACCATTTTCTAACTCGCGTTGCCCATTGACAAGTTGTCCAGCGACATCTCTTTCGGGACTTTTTGAAGTCACAGCCAACTAAGCGTGACACGTTCTAAGGCTATACGCGATCGCATCGCTTGCCGATATACTCCTACGATCCGTAAATCCTTTAGTCTCGCTCGAACAATTTTTATGACGTCCATACACCACTCAGGGTTCGAGCCACTCGACTAGTCGTCGACACTCATTCTTATTCTTCTCCGAACCTATCACATACACCACTCGGATTCAAGCCATACGATCTAGTCCTCAATCACGTTCGCGTCATGCGCTAAGACATCCTTCAGATTTGTTCGACGAATCTCTAGCGTAATCGCTCACGTCGCCTCGACGTACTAAGTCATTCACACTAATCCTCAAAATCTAAGCCAATCTTTTTGGGTACGTCTAAGCGTTAACTTGATAGCGTTTCTATCGATAGATACTCAAAGTGTATCTTCGTTCTCGATCGAGCGACACTTGATATCGCTCGCAACCCGATTGCACCCAAAAGTTGAGGTGCACGACACGCGGACTAAGTCGTGTCGCATAACCATCCCGTGCGGACTATATTCAAGTTTGCACGCTCACTTGCTAGGTCGACGCAAGACTAGTCAGGCACGCACGCGACATGTTAACTTAGCATGTGTTCTCTATCGAGTCAAGTTTAACATCGTTTAACATTGTTAGCGTAAGGTTATTCAAGCACGTCTTGCGTTTGCTAACTTCTAGCATTTTAGTTTTCCTTCGACTCAAGTCTGTCGTAGTTTGGCACAAAGGCCTTCGCCTATCGATTCCGTTCAACCGAGTACTTGTACGAGCTTTTGAAAATATTAGACTTATTGTATGGAACATCCCAAGGTACAACGAGAGAGAGCGTATACTTGTTTATTTCCAACGAGCTTTCAAAACTGAGAAATCGACGTGAAGTCCAAGGACGTAAAGCCGAGCTCTGATACCAATCTGTCACGCCTCGCTCCCGTAGGAGCCATCGTCCTCGCTAAGGCGTGATGCCGCACGGGCCTAGGTTGCGCCCGTACAAGGCCAAGTCCAGAAACGACCGATTTGAGCTAGGCCACAGAGTCGCACAGAGTGTCCCCATTGCAGTGGAAAGTAAATGAATACAAGTAGGAGCGAATTCAAACACTTTTATTGATATTCAAGAAGTTTACAAGCGGCGCTAGGCCGATATTACAAATTGCTCAAGCTCTCTCTCTCTGAAACATAAAAGGGCGTGCCAAGTGGCTTACAATATAGAATAATTCATGGTGATGTTCCGATACATTATGTCCTGTATAGGGTGCTTCAGCTTCTTGCAACGTCCCAAGTCCCCGGAGTTGGCTCCGCGCCTTAACATGTTCGATGGAAGCTCCGCACCCGCCCGCGTCTCCTGCATCCTGCAAGCAGACTGTGGGGTTATCAGTACATTGTTATGCACTGGTGGGGAGGCTGGCTCACTCACAATGCTATTATTACCAAACACGTTCTATTTACTTTTGTGCATCTCTATCATTCATTGTCTTTCTAATCTGGTCTTAGGATCAATTACATGGCATATGTCATAACCTATCCCGTGTTGCCAAATTCAAGTGTCACATGGGAATACATGCACGACTTACCCATACTTACCGTCCGGTCTTCCCTGTCCAACGTAAACCAAGTTAGTCAATAATTCATGTGTAATAACATAACGTGATTCTTAGAAACATTCAATATCGAGGGCGTGTTCCTGCCTCAGTTTCTAGCGCGTCGTAGGCATATTCTCTAACTCATTGTATGAAGTATTCATTTCCATTTGGTGTGATACATTTCAAGCATATTCATAAGGCACTTTATTTAGTTAACTTAGACTACTTGTTTCAATACAAGAACTTGCACGTGGATTGCCACCAGCATAGCCCACTTAATCTATATGCACCGGTCGCTGGCATCACAAGCCATTTTGGACATCTTTCCCCCTTGGTAATTTCTCACCTATTATAGCGTGCGGCTGGAACACCTTGATAGTCTCTTTGAAATTACCCCGCACTTACGTTTCCCGTGGTGGCCAAGCCCGTACCCAGGTTGCCCGTAAGCCCCTTTGATTCCGCCTAGGCCGGCACATCCCCCGTTAGATCATGCCGCGGAATCCCTTCTTCTTCACGGCCACGGTATTCTCCCCCTCGCCCGTGCCGTTTGTCCACGACCATTTTGTATTAACTTGTCTTTTTTAACTTAACGGTTATCTGTGCACCGTAGGCTAACCCTTAGCCTTAATGCGTTATCGACCAGGTTGGCGTCCGTGCAGCGCGGATAGCGAGCCCCGTTGCACGTGCCCGTCACACCTATCGCTAACCATTCTTTCCATCTTATCTTTTATTCATTCATTCATTCATTCATTCATTCATTCTTTCTTTCTTTCTTTCTTTCACTTGTTCGTTCATTCGTTGATTCATTCACATATTCATTCATTGATTCATTCATTCATACATTACGCAACTCCCAGTGCGGGAGTCGCCTTGGCGACCTATCGGTCCCATAATCTTTCAATGTTGCTATACTCTACTCGGACGACTATGTCGATAGTCTTCCGTTTCATTGTTGTAAACCATTCATTGTTTCGTTGTTGAACGCGTAAGGGACTTGCACGTAAGCTTTTACCTTAGCACGAACGTAGAGCGCGGTGCGAGAGTTTCTATATTTGTCGAGTTCTTTTCCATGTTCTAAACAAGCATGCAAGATGGGATTATTCCCTTAGCTAGGTGCGTTGAATCATTTATTAGCATGCACGGTGTTATCGCCTAGCAATTCTAGCAAGTATGTCGCATTATTATGTGTCTAGGCTAAGCAAAGACAGGTTCATCGGAGCCACCCACCTTAGCGATGTTCGTATCGGCCGAGCGATACTCCAAGCGTGCCTTTGAAAGTCTAAGTCTGGATTCATCTTGACGGGCCAATGTAAGCCTTGCATCGATTCTTCATCAGTTCGATGCCAACTCTTCGGGTCGACAGCTCGTTCGAGTAGTTGCACTTGCCGTTTGAATCGGCATTCCGCTAGCGCGGAGCGGGTCATTACAAAAGATTCTCGGTCTTCTCCTTTGAGGCTTTTGCTGATGAAGATGGGTTTGGAAGAAGATCCATCCCCAAGGTCGATCTGCTCGACTTCGTCTTCAGTAGGGGGTTCGCGTAATTCAAAACGAGACTCCCACTGTGCTCCTAGGCGTTGAGCCCAAGGTTCTTTCTCGAAGAATTCTGGCATTTGGTCTTCTCCTTCATCTTCTTGAGATTGTGCCGATGCCATGTTGGCTGATAGCACCTTCTTGAAGACTGAGCCGATATTGGTATCGGAATCCCAAGTTGATGCTTCGGACGAATGAGAATGTTCTACTTCTTCGGCTTTCGAACTCTCTAGAGTTGCCGGCGGCGTGACATAGCCCACCCCCCGTCGAGTTCGATGATAGTAGTCTTGCGGCTTTCCTTTAGGTGTTGGAAGCCGGAGAGGAAGACGTCGACCCTTGCCGTAGTTCAGGCCTTTGTTGCTTTTTAGGTCGTAATCCATCTTTTGGATGAGGTACTTTGCCTTGTCCGTGTACTGATAGACTTGTATTCTGCCGGTATCTGGTTCTTACTCGAGTGGCGGGAGGTCTTGATGACGCTCGACTTTGCCGAAGATGATGGATTCTTCATCGCGATTCCGTGGTAGGACTACAAAACAGACCCCTTGGGACGGGACTACTCGATTTACATGATTGACGGTCGTTATTTGTGTTTGCAACGACCGTAGAGCGTTATCTAATGTATATACGGCATTCCAATGTGGAAGACTAGAATAATTAAAAGACACTCTATTATTGATGAAACATGAGATTTTATCCCGCGGGATTACATTGTCCAGAGAGGGTGCATCTACATCAGCAGATATATATTCCCCTAGCTCTTCATCTGTGAGTACTGGGGTTGGATCGGAAGAGTCCACCGCAGCTTTGACCTTGGGGTCTGAGAGGGCTATATGGGCCTTCTCCGACAGCTTTGATGAGACGGATGATTGCGGAGGCTTGCCTTTAAGACGCACCTTCAGAGGTGCCTCAACTGCGCCTTCAGTGATTAGTGCCTTCCCTTGTAGTTTTGCCACAAGGGGAGCCGATGCTTGGGGCGGCTTTTCCTTGAGCCGTATCTTCAAGAGAGTTTCAGTGGGTGTTCTACCTAGAGCAGTTGGTGCTTTTCCAGGTAGCTTGATGGTCATAGGAGGCAGCATCTGAGGCGGTTTCCCTTTGAGTCAAATTTTCAAAGGAGCGTCGAGAATCATCTCTGGCTCCATGTCCGGCTCTGCTGCCGTTTCTGCTTCATCGTCAGCGTCATTGGCTTCCCCTTCATCAGGCGACTTGTACAGGTAGAATCAGTGAAGTAGGCTTCGACCCCCTTGAAAGCGTCAATGTCCGCGAACTCCGTCCGGATGATGTCGTTGGTGGACACGTACTTCATACATTGGTAGAGTGTGGATGGTACCACCATATACTCATACAGCCATGGACGATCCAGTAGGAGATTATAGTTGACGTCAGCGTCCATGACATAGCAAGTCACCTCGGTTCTGAGGTTATTGATATGACACTTCAGCCGTATTTTGTCCAACGGCTCGCTTTTGCTAGCATTGAAGCCGCTGATTGTGGTTGGAAGGCGCCAGACGGTACATTGGGATCCCCAGTGTTGAGAGTAGCGTCTTTGGGATGATGCTGAGGGAAGATCCTGGATCGATCTGAATCCGTTTTACCTTAACGGAACCGACATACCCTGTATAATACAGTGGTCTGTTGTATTGGTTGTGCTTGAGCAGCATGTCTTATTGGGTGAATGTTATGTTGGGGATAACCTCATCCGTACAATGGCAGTACGCATATGTAGTCGGGAGACCTTCAGGCTGCTTGACCTGACTGATGAAGGACTCAGCATCCTTCAGAGCTTCACAGAGAGCTTCACGAGTGTCCTTGGAAAGACGAAGAAGCTCAAACAGAGATAGACGGACAGGAGTACTGGCAAGTTGTGCCAGTATGTCGAAGTTGTGGGGCTTGGCTAGCCCCGAAGCATTTTCCCTTCGTAAAGGCATATCGAAACGGGCCTCTACATGCTTCTATTTATTGGCTGCTGGAGGTTTGGATGGACCTCCTTCTTCGGCAGCAGGGGCAGTACAGGGAAGCATTTTCCATTCGTAAAGGCATATCGAAACGGGCCCCGAAGCATTTTCCCTTCGTCTGGTTGGACGTTCAGCTGCGAACGAATTTGTACAGGAAGAGCCTCCTCCGCGGAGGAAGAGACCATGTAGCAAGACTTGATCTTCTTGCCCTTAGCTTTGGAGATAGAGTGTACCCCCGGTTGAGTAACCTCGGAGACGAGATCGGGATGAACCCATAAGGCCTCTCCCCGAGATGTGGTGAGTGGGATGAGTCAATTCACGTTGTCACGAGTAGGTGGTAGATTGACCACCTCCATTGTCGCCTTTGGGATGGGGACGGTGCCATCTTGCGTTGTGGTTGGTGGCAAGGTGCCAAATTGGAGTGACACCTGGTTGGCTGAGACCATTTTTTCTTCGTAGTCGACGGAGATAACATCCGCATTGATCATGCGCTGGATGTAGTTCTTGAGGACGTAGCAGTCCTTAGTTGGATGTCCGACAAACCGATGGTAGTGACAGTACCTCGGATGGTCCACTTTCCCAACCTCGTCGGGATGCTTCGGGTCCGACAACTTGATCTTGTCACCCTGCTTTAATATCTCGAAGAGTTGCAGGGTGTCTTCATCGTTGAAAGAATAAACCTCCTTTAGCCTTGGTGCAAGTGGAGGCTTCGAGTGGGTGCTGATGCACCTTTGGAGGCATTGACAGTCAATGCCTGTTTCCCCTTCGTCTCACGTCCAGGGTTGTGGGCTGGTCATTTTCCCTTGTCTTCGAAAGCATGAAAACTGACTCCCAGAAGGCGAGCATTGGATGCCTTCTTTTCAGCTGCTTCAGCCTCGATAATCAACGAGCTCCAATCGGGAGGAGGAGTGGAGTTGAGCCAAAGCTTGATCGCAGGGAGCATGTTCATACTGTAGGAGGAGAGGAGCGCATGTTCTGGCATGCCCGGGGGTAGTCTGAAGTAGGCTTGTCAGAAATGTTCGATGAATGCTCGAACCGTCTCCTTCTCCTTCTGCCGCACCTCTATCAGGGACGCCATTGTCATGTCTTTCCCTCCGTCGTAGAAACGATCGAGGAAGAGATGTGTCAAGTCGTCGAAGGAAGATATGGAGTTGTCAGGAAGACTGCAGTACCAGTCATAAGCCACTCCTTTCAGTGTCCCAACAAATAGGTTGGTGAGTAGCGCGTCTTCTTTCGGGAGATGTCACGTTTGAGACTGGAAGTATGTCAGATAACGGTGCAGAGAGTCCTTCCCGTCGTACGGCGTCAATGTTTGTGGTTTATACTTGGGAGGATAAACCACTTTGTTCCATTCGAGGGGGTATGGTTATGGGATCCCCATCTTCTGGCTATCCTCCTGTCTGTTCTTCGACTCGAAGCACTCACGCAAGTCCCTTATCATGTCCACCACGTCTTCGGTGGAGCTGGGAGCCGGAGACGGTGGTATAGCCTGGAGTTGGGCATTTGACGGTTCTGACGTCCGAGGTGCTTCGCGGCGATCTGTATCCAAGGATACCCGTTGAAGGGGTACACTTGATTCTCCATTGGCCCCTGGGTCAGGACCAGTAGACGGTGCCCTGGCCAAAGCTGACCGTATCTCAAACACTGCTTGAGTCAGTGTTTGCATGGAGGCAGAGAGGGTTTTGAGTCCTCCCTCTAAGGTATCCATGCGCTGGACGAGGTCCGCTGGCGGCGCATCTGGCTCGGCTTCACCCCCAGTCATGTATACTGTAATGACACGGCTGGAAGTGGCTGGATCGGTTGAGGCTTCACTTTCGGCCTCACTCTCCTGTAGGGGAGTTGCCTCTCCTGGAGCTTCGTCTTGGCTACGCCCAACTATGTCCTGGGGGATATCTTCGCCTTCGGGAAGGACTTGGCTAGTCTCATCTGTGTTCTGGAGGACGGCTACGTCTTCAGGAGGACGATCATCGAGGACTTGGCTACCTCCAGCTATGTTTTGGAGGACGTCTTCGCCTTAAGAAGGAGGATCGACATGGGCTTGACTACCCCCATCTTCCTCCAAGATGTTTTTTCTCCCCCGAGTGCCTTCAAACACTCCCGAGGACGGGACGGTCGTCTTGGTTTTCCTCGGCTGGCTCTTGGATGAGGACACAGTCGAGGAGCTACCAGTCGCCTTCCGAATTGATGGGGAGTTGGAGACTACGTTGCAAGACGCAACCTGTAGTTCTGGCTCCATTTTAGCTAACACCTTCTTTCCGAGGCGATATTGGAGTGGTGTTGATGATTGCAGCCGCTGGAACACCGACTGCCTTGGTGGGATCGCTGTCTTGCAATAGCAGTTGATGGTGACTACAGCACAGGTGTGCCCTGTGAGGGGCGCATTGTGCTTGTCAGTTGACTCTCCTGATCGGCATTTGTGAGTGATCACGTTATGCAGATCGTTGGAGGAGAGTGCCACCTTCGCACCCCCATCAAGTGCATGGCAAGGCCAAGCGCCAGGGTGGCCAAGTGAATGCTGCATCCCCTGATCTAATGCAAAACATGCGCTCAGATCAGTAGTGGGGGAACAACATTTAAAGTGACTTAAATGAACCTCAGACGCACAACCAAGGGAGGCGCGGGAGTTCAAGACCACAGGGTTTGCCTTGCTCGACTTGGTTGCGAACGCAGCAGATGCGCCCAAGTGAGACAAGGACTTTGAAGGTCGGCTTGTTTCTGGCGCAGAAGCACCCGAGTCGACCTTATACAGCTTACCATCGACAACGCGTATGATTGTGAGCGCACACTTCTGGTTTGCTGCCGGCATAGCACGTTTGAGGCGCATGGCCCGTGCTACCTTGGACCTCTTCGTACCAGCCCGCTGGGGTGCATAGTACTCAGAGTCCAAATTTTCCTCGCCATGACAGCGAGTGAGCCTGTCAAAGACAGAGGCCTTCTGTGGCGCATCAGAGGTGGTGCGCAGTGCATTATCTGTGCCCTTGCTCCGTCGACGCATCTTCCTTGTCTGAGAAGGAGATGGCTGGAGAATGTGGTCAGCACCACGCTTTTCCGAGAGATGTGCTGTACTGGTGGGCGCATCCTGGCTGCTGAGGTCGTCAGCGAGAAGGGTGGTCTGCATCGTCGTATCTCCTTCAGTGGTGGTGCCAGGGGCCTCGACCTTGCGCACCTAGACTTGACGTGTCTTCTTCGGCTTTGGCAGCCGCTTCGAAGGACTTGCGCTGCCTTCAGAGATGAACTCCTCATACGCCTGTTGATTGAGGCGTACGACCAGCGTCTTGTGGGAGGAGCCCACCTTCACGTCGTCGGATTGCGACACAACTTTCTCGGTGGAGGAGAAAGAGGTCCCCAGCAGAGTCGCCAGCTTGTTTGCCATTAAAATCTTTTGATTGCAATTTTAATTACAAACAGAACAGTGTTACAATGTAGGACTTAGATGTAGTCCTAGGAGTACACTTTTGTTTATCTGGGTCCCTTGTGTCGATAGAGCGAGTGGTAATGCGTTGACTCCGTTGACGATCTGACGACGATTATCGGTTCTCTGAAGGTCTGAGTTGCTCTGGGTGCTGGAGCTTGCGGAGAGGAAGGAGACGTTGAGTGTCTGTATCTGCCTCTCTGTGTGTGTGTTCGTAGGTTCGTCACTGTGGAAGAAGGAAATGATCCCTCTATTTATAGTTTGCAGGCTGGCTGTTCATGGGCGCACATGTAGGATGCGCCTGTTTGTGGGGATGCCACGTGGTGATTGCTGATGGAGGCGCATGGGCGATGCGCTCTGATTGAGGAGTTGAACCCTTCCTATTGCGTTTGTGGGCTACGGCCGAGCTGACACGTAGCAATGGAGAGGATCTTTCAGTTGCTGAGATCTTGGGTGATTAGCACCCTTTCATAAGATGAATCGAGTCAAAGGACACGTGTCGTAGGTCCATAGCTCGAAGATCTCGGATTTGGTGGGGAGTGATCTGATAGGATGCGCCTGGGATTGGGCGCATGAGGAGACTTTGGCTTGTAACCTTTAGGAGTCACGAACCAGTCTGGGTGCACGACTTTTGAGGCGCATGCGAGGCTTCAGTAGTGACTTTGACTTCTGTCTTTAGGGATCAGAGAAAAAGTTCGAGGCGCATGGCTTTTGAGGCACATGCAGAGATTTGAGCGCATGGCTGCGGAGGCGCATGCGAAATGGTTGGGCGGCCACGTGGCTTGTAACCGCCGGAGGAAAGTAATGATGATGCTGACATCGGCGACGCTTCGTCTTCTGAAAAAGCTGTCAACTGTTCAGTCCTCGGGGACTGGCTAATATTGTGCCAGACTTCAGCATTTAATATTCTTTGACGGGTGATGGGCTGTTGACTGGAGAGCGGGGGCGTACATAGCCAGCTACGTATATTAAAATAGAATACATCTCAACTATACGGTCACGGCTGTCTAGATATGAGGGTTTACTACAAGCCAACGGTCTCTTAAGGTCAAGCCTACTGTCTCAATCTCAAGCAAATAATATAATCACAAGATGTTTGACCACCAAATATACAATAAAAGGCGTCCCAAATATTACATATCAGCTGATCATAAAGCTAGTCGTACAAAATGCTAGGACTAGCAAGAGTTAAGTCATACATGATCTACCCTAGGATTTGTTAATCATGTTTACAGCCCGTAGGCAGACAGTAAGTAAAGTGCATCGAGCTAACAGGTGCTCGTCGGCTAAACGTCTCAAAAGAATAACTTTACAATAGAGTGAGCGAAACAAAATAGAAAACCCACTCGTAGCCCGGGTTCCTTCTAGTCGCCACCATAGGGCTGGAGGTTCGGTAGATCCTCGGGTGCTGCTCCGAAATCTGGCCACACAAAACCAGCTGGGTCAAACCCCAGAAAGAGCAAGTGCCACAAAGGAGGCCACGAAATAAGAACAAAAGCAAGCATATCAGAACATAAGAAAAGAAATAGAAGAAGGTACAAGTAATAAAGAGTGCAACAGGACAATAAACGACTAGTGACGTGGGACCATTCCGGGAGCCAGGTTACAACCCTTAAACCAGACAAGGACCGAGGTTGTAACCATTCGCCTGAACAGCACTCTGTCTCCACCCATTTATTGTTTAATAATAAGTAAAACAGTCAAGTTCAAGAGTAGTCAGGTACTGGTACTAGACAAGACTTAGACAAGGCTGGACTCCATCCATTCACAAGCGGCCAAGCAAGTACTACGGCTTACTACTTAACTAACTAGAGTTTTCACAAGCCTTAATTACTAACAAGATGTAAGTAAGAATTTCCCAGTCCCAAGCCCTGCAGACCATCTAGTTATCCTTCCGCGGGTTGAGAGTATGGTTGGGTACATCGCCCCGGAGACGATATACCCTTAGGTGACTTAGAGGGTGCAACACATGACAGTACGCTGGAAATGTGCTCTACTCGTCGGCAAGCTACAAGTCCAATTAAAGCGCCCAGATAACGAGACTGCCTGTGACTGAAAATTCTCCATGAACTATAGTTAGATCTAGTCATTAGCCTAATCCATGTTCAGTGGGAATCCCTGACCGTGGGAAACCAGGGAGTCACATTCTAGACATGATGCAAGACAAGACAAGTGGATTGCACAAGCAAGCAAGCAGGAACACCCACGGTGTCAGAGTTGGTTATACAAGTCAAGTTACAAGTTACAAGTCAAGTCAAGTCAGGAGTGCGCCGCCACGGGCCACTATCAAGTTATCAAGATAAATCATGTCAGGGTACTTGTCAGGAGTGCGCCACGACGGGCTACTATCATGTCAGGTTGGTCATGTCAGGAGTGCACCACTACGGGTCACTGTCGTGTTACGCTAGTTCCTTGTCATACTAAGACATGTACAATAGTCATTCCAAACATATTAAGTAAAATCAAGTTCATGACAAAAGGCGTAAGGATATAAAATGGGCGTAAAATATCAAATAAAATATCAATATACAGGGCTATAGAAGAGCCAAGCTTAAAGAAATACAACCAAAACTCCAAGAGCCAATGGATTGCGCAAGGGGTCAGGGGGTTGGATTGCACAGGAATGGTTGGCGCAGGCTGCGAAGTGCGCAGACTAGACTGCGCAGGCAATGGATGGCGCAGGATGCAGACTGCGCAGGCTTAGACTGCGCAGGCAATGGATGGCGCAGGATGCAGACTGCGCAGGGGTCAAGCGCGTAAGAGCCGATGGCGCAGGGTTGGTTGCGCAATCGGGCAGCGGCCAGGCTGCGCAGTCAGCGACCAACACTAAAGAGCGTGGCGCGGGGAGGCTGTGCGGTTCAGTGCTGCGCTAAAGAGCGCAGACTGTAGATCTTCTTCTCCAGGCCGAGAGGAACATCAAGAACACCCAAAAATTCAATTTTTTCATATCTTAGTCAAATCAAAGCCAAATCTAGATTTTCAAAGTTCTAACTTGAGTAAAATTGAATTCTCTTCCACATGGAAGCATCAAAACCCACAAAAATCCAACCAAAATAGATCAAAACTATGTAAATCCGAAAATAGTTAAAACCTAGATCTAGAACAATGGAGACTCAAAATCACAAAATGTCAAGCACTAATGTTGATCACCATGGCCTAATCTAGCTATTGAACAAATAAAAAGTGGTTCTCATGTGGTGGCAAGGTGCACTTGCCTATGGGTGGAGTGTTGTGTAGAGGAAGGAAGAAGAAGAAGAAGAAATTAATGGAGGAAAGTAATGAAGAGAGAGAGTGTTAGGTAGGAATAATAAAGAGGGTGGGTTGTGGTGGAATGAGGGTTGAACATAGGCTAAGGTGTTCCAATGTATGTTAAACCAAACTAAACCAAACCAAACTAAACCAATTCTCCTCCACAAAATAAAACAAGCCAGGTAAAACCTAATTACGAGAACCAAAATCTGCAAGTCAAGCCAATTACAAGTACATGCCAAAATCCGAGAAAATAAATACAGGTCTAAAATACATGCAAGCTTGACAAAATACGTATTCAGAATATGGGTGTTACAACTCTACCCACCTTAAAAGAATTCCGTCCTCGAAATTCAATTAAGAGGCTAGATAGACAAGGATAAGCTATATTAATCACAGACAAGCTATAACCAGGCAAGCAATCAGACAATCATACATGCAAGCAAGGGATAGAAAACATAAGGCATAAGGAAGACATTATACCTTACGAGTCAAACAGGTAGGGATATCGCGATCGGATATCATCCTCACGCTCCCACGTTGACTCACCTAGAGAGTGATGACCCCAAGCAACACGGACTAAGTTAATAGTCTTGTTCTTGAGTATCTTCTCCCTCCGGTCCAATATAGACACGGGCCTCTCCTCATACGAAAGGTTGGTACCAACAACCAATTCAGAATGGTCTAGGATATGGCTCGTGTCGGGGATGTACCGTCGTAATTGGGACACATGGAATACATCATGCACCTCACTTAGCGACGGCGGAAGAGCAAGACGATAGGATACATCTCCTACTCGCTCCAGAATATCGAACGGCCCTATATACCTAGCACTAAGCTTTTCCCGCACGCCAAAGCGAATGACGCCGCGGTTAGACGAGATCCTAAGGAATACATGGTCGTCGATAGCAAATTCCAAGGGACGTCGATGAGCATCGGCCCAATGTCGCTGGCGATCTTGGGCAACTCGAAGGCGATCTCTGATCCTTCTGACCACTTCAACTGTCTGGGCAATCATCTCTGGACCAAGCATCTGCCTCTCTCCGACATCATCCCATGCTAGCGGGGATCTGCACTTCCTACCATACAGAGCCTCGAATGGTGCCATCTGGATGCTGGCCTGGAAACTATTGTTGTACGAGAACTCCACCAGATGCAAGCGATCTTTCTACGAACCACCGAAGTCAAGGGTACAAGATCTCAGCATGTCTTCAAGAGTCTGGATTGTGCGCTCTGACTGGCCATCTGTCTGCGGATGATAAGCTGAGCTAAACTGGAGGTGAGTTCCCAAACTCTCTTGCAGGCTACGCCAAAAGTGTGACGTGAATCTTGAATCTCGGTCCGAGGTAATGCTGACTGGCACACCATGAAGCCTGACAATCTGCCTGAGGTACATCTCTGCCAACTGAGCCGTTGACTGCCCAACTCTAAATAGAAGAAAATAAGCCACCTTCGTGAGCCTGTCAACTATAACCCAAATAGCATCTCGACCGGCTGGGGATCTAGGCAATCCAGTCACAAAATCCATAGTAACGTGCTCCTACTTCCATTCTGGAATCGACAAGGGCTGAAGAAGTCCAGCGGGCCTTTGATGTTCATCTTTAACCTGCTGGCAAACCAAACACCGAGAGACAAATCGGGCTATCTTCCTCTTCATGCCATTCCACCAGAAGTGATGACGGATATCACGGTACATCTTCGTGCCACCGGGATGAATAGAATACTGCGAGCTGTGAGCTTCTGCCATAACTTTCTGTCTGATATCTCCACTGGGTACACAAAGACGAGTGCCGTGCCGAAGTCTACCATCTTCATGGATACATAACTCTGGCCTTCTTCCTGCCTCACACTCTGCTCTGAGCCGCTGAAGCTTGGAATCTGTAGATTGTGCCATCCGGATCCTCTCAACTATGCTGGACTGAACCTGTAGGTTGGCCATCAACGCCACGTTGGTAGGAAGAACCACTTCAATTCCCATCTTCTGAAAATCTGCCAATAACTCTGGTTGCGCCATTAGGAAATAAACTCCGGCTCTCCCGCTCAACGCATCTGCTACAACGTTGGCCTTCCCTGGGTGATACTGCAAATCCACATCGTAGTCCACCAGTAGCTCGAGCCATCTTCTCTGCCGCATATTAAGGTCCTTCTGGGTAAAAACATACTTCAGGCTCTTGTGATCAGTAAATATCTCCACTCTATCTCCGTACAAGTAGTGCCTCCACAACTTAAGTGCAAACACTACTGCTGCCAGCTCCAAGTCGTGGGTCGGATAATTCTTCTCATGATCACGAAGTTGACGTGATGCATAAGATATTACCTTCCCATGCTGCATCAAGACACACCCCAATCCTCTGTCTGAAGCGTCGCAATAAACTGTGAATCCTTCGGTCCCATCTGAAAGTGTGAGAATGGGAGCCGTTATCAAACCTCGCTTCAACTTCTCAAATGATTCCTGATACTCTGCTGTCCAAACAAACGGCACATCCTTACGAGTCAACTGGGTCATCGGCTCTGAAATCCTTACAAAATCTGAAACAAATCGCCGGTAGTAGCCGACCAATCCAAGAAAGCTGCAAACTTCTGCCACTGAGCTGGGTACTGGCCGTGACTCGATAGCCACAATCTTCTGGGGATCCACTTCCACTCCTCCTCGAGTAATGATGTGACCCAAGTACGAAATACGATCGAGCCAGAACTCACATTTACTGAACTTGGCGTACAACTGATGCTCCCTAAGCGTCTGAAGGACAACTCTGAGATGCTGCTCATGCTCTGCTTCGCTCTTGCTGTAGACCAGGATATCATCTAGAAACACGATCACGAACTGATCCAAGTAAGGCATGAAAATACGATTCATGAGGTCCATGAATACTGCCGGCGCATTGGTCGCTCCAAAGGGCATAACAAGGAACTCCCAATGTCCATACCTAGATCGAAAAGCTGTCTTCGGGATGTCCTGCTCTCTGACTCTGATCTGGTGGTATCCTGACCGCAAGTCTATCTTCGAGAACACTGAAGCCCCTTTGAGTTGATCAAACAAGTCATCTATCCTCGGGAGAGGGTATCTGTTCTTGATTGTCACTGAGTTCAAGGTACGATAATCTACACATAACCTGGACGTACCATCCTTCTTTTTCACAAGAAGCATCGAGGCTTCCCAAGGCGATCCACTTGTACGAATGAATCCCTTGGTCCTGAGTTCTTCAATCATCTTGTACAAAATCTCCAACTCTGAAGGCGCCATCCTGTAGACTCGCTCTGATACTGGTGCTGTTCCGGGGATCAAGTCTATAGTGAACTCAATCTCCCGCTCTGGCAGCATCCCTGGAAGTTCTTCTGGGAAGACATCTGGAAACTCTTCAACTATCCTGGGTAACTGCACTGCTGCTACTGCCATCCGCAACACTGGGGAAGATGGCTCCACTGCTCCTCTGGAAAATAAGAACTCTGGCTCGCCTGGAATGCTGAAAACAACTCTGCCAACATGGCAGTCTATCCTAGCATACTGGTTCCTCAACCAATCCATGCCTAAGACTACATCATAGTCTGCCATAGAGAATTCTATGAATCTAGCGGGGAACTCTCTACCGCTAACTACGATCCAACACGAGGAAAACACTCGATCTACTCCCACAAGACCATTACCAGTAAGTATATTGAGCCTCACTGATAATGACTCGGGCTCCAATCCTATCCGTGTCGCGAATCGTGCAGACATGAATGAATGCGATGCACCAGAATCAAATAATACTGAAGCTGGAAAGGAGTTAACGAGAATAGTACCTGCCACTACCTCACCTGGTGCAACTTCTTCTTCTATAGCCATCATCATGACCTGACCTCTAGCTGCGGGTCCCCTCTGCTGGAAACCTCTCTGCCTACTCTGCACTGGAGCCTGGGCACACTGCTGCTGGAATGCCTGGGCCTGAGGCAACAATGGCCTCGGGTACTGCTGCAGCTGCACGGGTGCTGGTCCCCTAACCGATGGACTGGTTAGGTTGGAAGAGGAAGAACTACCCCTATTCGGGTAGGCTCCTATCTTGTGATCTGCCGCTCCACAAGCCAGGCACAATCCTTGCGCCCTACGACAATCTGCCACCACATGGCCCGACTTCCCACAATAAGAACATCCCATCGCGGAAGTCTGCTTCTGCTTCTGCTGCTGCGGGTACGTCGGGGTCGAATGCTGAACCGACGTTACTGAGGCCGTCCGCCTCGGAGTTCCAATGGTCAAACTTCTAGCTGCTGGGGCTGGAGCTGATGATTGGTTCATCTGACTGTGGGACCGCTTCCTGCCTCCGGTCCTATCCACGATCCGCTGGGAGGTGTACTCATGCCTCCTAGCTGCCCTCAATACTGCATCGAACGTCTGGTGTTCGAACTGCTCAACTGCCAACAAGATCTCCAAATGCAGTCCCTGCTGGAACCGCTGGGCCCTATCAAACTCGGTCGCCACCAAGGTGGGGGCAAACCTACTGAGCCTAGAAAACTCGGATGCATAACTGTCGACTGTTCTGCCTCCTTGCTTCAGGTTGGTAAATCTGGTCTGCAGGTCGTACCGAGCCACAGCATCGAAATACTTCATCTGGAATCTCTCTCTAAACACTGCCCAAGCAATGGGTGCCACTAATCCCATGGCTTGCGCTGTCCACCAACTACGAGCTAAGTCCAACAACTGCAGGCGTACCACCGCCACCTTCTCATTCTCAGGTGTCCTAGCTGCTTCCAGAACCACCTCGGTATCCTGAAGCCAAGCGTCTGCGGCAATCGCATCCTCGCTGCCGTCGAAGAAAGGAGGGTTCAAGCGCTTGAAGCTGTTGGCCGCGTTGTTCCCTGGATGACCGCCTCTGGTCAAAGCATCTACTACTGTCTGGTGCAAGGTGTCTCCTCTGCAATCTTGAGAAGTTATCAAGGCTCTGATGAGACCTACCAAGGTGCCATCATCCGGCTCGGCAGGCTGAACAGGCTGAACTGGGGGCTCTCTTCCAGGAGGTATAACTCTGGAGGCGACTCCGGAATGCTGGGCTTGATCTCCCGGTTGCTGCTGGTCCACGGGAGGTGCTCCAGCTTGCTGATCGGCAGGGTAAGGTACAGTGCCGCTGAGGAAGACGACACAGGGAAATAATAAGGAAGGACCAGGACAGATTAATGATACAAGGATGTAATCAGGGCAAGAATTCCAGGGATTTGAAAATACGGGCGGAGATCAAGGGCGAATACTGAATGAGACATCTATTCGGTAAACCCTCACATTTCTTGATTGACAAGACCTGCATGGGCCACCACTTAAACCATGTCACGCCCCAGAACCAGAATACTGGAGAGCGGGGGCGTACATAGCCAGCTACGTATATTGAAATAGAATACATCTCAACTATACGGTCACGGCTGTCTAGATATGAGGGTTTACTACAAGCCAACGGTCCCTTAAGGTCAAGCCTACTGTCTCAATCTCAAGCAAATAATATAATCACAAGATGTTTGACCACCAAATATACAATAAAAGGCGTCCCAAATATTACATATCAGCTGATCATGAAGCTAGTCGTACAAAATGCTAGGACTAGCAAGAGTTAAGTCATACATGATCAACCCTAGGATTTGTTAATCATGTTTACAGCCCGTAGGCAGACAGTAAGTAAAGTGCATCGAGCTAACAGGTGCTCGTCGGCTAAACGCCTCAAAAGAATAACTTTACAATAGAGTAAGCGAAACAAAATAGAAAACCCACTCGTAGCCCGGGTTCCTTCTAGTCGCCACCATCGGGCTGGAGGTTCGGTAGATCCTCGGGTGCTGCTCCGAAATCTGGCCACACAAAACCAGCTGGGTCAAACCCCAGAAAGAGCAAGTGCCACAAAGGAGGCCACGAAATAAGAACAAAAGCCAGCATATCAGAACATAAGAAAAGAAATGGAAGAAGGTACAAGTAATAAAGAGTGCAACAGGACAATAAACGACTAGTGACGTGGGACCATTCCGGGAGCCAGGTTAAAACCCTTAAACCAGACAAGGACCGAGGTTGTAACCATTCGCCTGAACAGCACTCTGTCTCCACCCATTTATTGTTTAATAATAAGTAAAACAGTCAAGTTCAAGAGTAGTCAGGTACTGGTACTAGACAAGACTTAGACAAGGCTGGACTCCATCCATTCACAAGCGGCCAAGCAAGTACTACGGCTTACTACTTAACTAACTAGGGTTTTCACAAGCCTTAATTACTAACAAGATGCAAGTAAGAATTTCCCAGTCCCAAGCCCTGCAGACCATCTAGTTATCCTTCCGCAGGTTGAGAGTATGGTTGGGTACATCGCCCCGGAGACGATATACCCTTAGGTGACTTAGAGGGTGCAACACATGACAGTGCGCTGGAAATGTGCTCTACTCGTCGGCAAGCTACAAGTCCAATTAAAGCGCCCAGATAACGAGACTGCCTGTGACTGAAAATTCTCCATGAACTATAGTTAGATCTAGTCATTAGCCTAATCCATGTTTATTACGAATCCCTGACCGTGGGAAACCAGGGAGTCACGTCCTAGACATGATGCAAGACAAGACAAGTGGATTGCACAAGCAAGCAAGCAGGAACACCCACGGTGTCAGAGTTGGTTATACAAGTCAAGTTACAAGTCAAGTCAAGTCAGGAGTGTGCCGCCACGGGCCACTATCAAGTTATCAAGATAAATCATGTCAGGGTACTTGTCAGGAGTGCACCACGATGGGCACTATCATGTCAGGTTGGTCATGTCAGGAGTGCACCACTACGGGTCACTGTCGTGTTACGCTAGTTCCTTGTCATACTAAGCCATGTACAATAGTCATTCCAAACATATTAAGTAAAATCAAGTTCATGACAAAAGGCGTAAGGATATAAAATGGGCGTAAAATATCTAATAAAATATCAATATACAGGGCTATAGAAGAGCCAAGCTTAAAGAAATACAACCAAAACTCCAAGAGCCAAAGGATTGCGCAAGGGGTCAGGGGGTTGGATTGCGCAGGAATGGTTGGCGCAGGCTGCGAAGTGCGCAGACTAGACTGCGCAGGCAATGGATGGCGCAGGATGCAGACTGCGCAGGCTTAGACTGCGCAGGCAATGGATGGCGCAGGATGCAGACTGCGCAGGGGTCAAGCGCGCAGGAGCCGATGGCGCAGGGTTGGTTGCACAATCGGGCAGCGGCCAGGCTGCGCAGTCAGCGACCAACGCTAAAGAGCGCGGCGCGGGGAGGCTGCACGGTTCAGTGCTGCGCTAAAGAGCGTAGACTGTAGATCTTCTTCTCCAGGCCGAGAGGAACATCAAGAACACCCAAAAATTCAATTCTTTCATATCTTAGTCAAATTAAAGCCAAATCTAGATTTTCAAAGTTCTAACTTGAGTAAAATTGAATTCTCTTCCACATGGAAGCATCAAAACCCACAAAAATCCAACCAAAATAGATCAAAATTATGTAAATCCGAAAATAGTTAAAACCTAGATCTAGAACAATGGAGACTCCAAATCACAAAATGTCAAGCACTAATGTTGATCACCATGGCCTAATCTAGCTATTGAACAAATAAAAAGTGGTTCTCATGTGGTGGCAAAGTGCACTTGCCTATGGGTGGCGTGTTGTGTAGAAGAAGGAAGAAGAAGAAGAAGAAGAAGAAATTAATGGAGGAAAGTAATGAAGAGAGAGAGTGTTAGGTGGGGATAATAAAGAGAGTGGGTTGTGATGGAATGAGGGTTGAACATAGGCTAAGGTGTTCTAATGCATGTTAAACCAAACTAAACCAAACTAAACTAAACCAATTCTCCTCCACAAAATAAACCAAGCCAGGTAAAACCTAATTACGAGAACCAAAATCTGCAAGTCAAGCCAATTACAAGTACATGCCAAAATCCGAGAAAATAAATACAGGTCTAAAATACATGCAAGCTTGACAAAATACTTATTCAGAATATGGGTGTTACAGTTGCCCATTCTGGTTGTGTTGAAAGCCTCCTTTTGCCGCAGGTCGATTGCAGTGCTCTCCTCTTCTTTGGGCTTTGGAGAGCTCTTCCTCCAGCTAGGGGGTTGATTGTCCACCCTCGTTCTGCTCAATAAATGCTTCATTAGTCGAAGGTCAAAGTAAGGCGCATATGCTGAGACTTCATGATGCGCCTGACTGAGACGCTGAAGGGCGGCACATAATTGAGCTGCTGAAGGGATGCACATAACTGAGGATGCACATGACTGAGCTGCTGAAGGGATGCGCCTAGCTGAGACGCTGAAGTGATGCGCCAAACTGAGACGCCAAAGAGATGCGCCTGTTTTGAGAGCGCATGATGGTTGCTGCGCTGGCTGTAGACTTAGGGTCTTTTCTTTTTGTAGAAGTTCTCCTTTGTACAGCCTTTTTTAGACATGTAATAGACTTTTATATGAAATAAAAATTTTCTTTTAATGTCTAAGCTTTTGTTGTTTGCTGTAACAAGTACTTCGTCTGAGCTCCCTGGCGCATGTAATGTTTAGGCGCATAGGATTTCTGATTCTGAAATTCCATGCTTCTACATGGGTGGGCGAGGAGCTCACTCCACCAGTACAGTTGAGTACTGACACCCACACAGTTTTCATGTGCAGGCACAGGTAGAAGCCCGATGGCGCAGAGCTCGCTTGGATGCGTCGAGGCACAGATTTCTTTGGCGCTTTGAGGCGTGCGGCCGCATGGAGTCAGAACTTATACGGGACATATTGTATGGATATCACCATTTCGTAGAATCTACCACTTGTCGCCTTGAAGCTTGTATTGAAAATTGAGAGAGAGCAGAGTGACTTGTAATATGAGAGAAAAGTGAGCTTGAGAGACTTGTAATTTGGCCTCGTGCCCACATTGTAATCTTTGTTCAATATCAATAAAAGAGTATGTCGCATGACTTATGTTTTGTATTCAAATTTTCGCTGCTGACTATTCAATTTTTCTGCTTGGGACTTTTGTGCGACGACCCCCGTCGCTTAGTCTGTAATCGGCCGTCATAGACCTGCCTTGCGTGAGCGCAATCTAGGCTCACGCGGTATCACGCCTTAGCGAGAATGATCGCTCCTACGGGAGCGGGACGTGACAGTGGGTGGGGTTCCCAACCTATGTGGAGAATACCCCGGAGTGCGACAAACGCCATCCGTGTGTCGGAGAAGCTCGGAGAGTGCATGGATCCTATTTTGGAACATATATGGTAAGAAAATATATGATTGGATTTTCATATTTACTTTGATCATATATTTATGATTGGATCCTTTATATAGTAGCTTTTCATATAATTGGGCTTCCAATTATGGCAAGCCAATTATGATTGGATTTCCATAAATATATGATTGATGCATATTGGAACTTTCCATATATATTGATCTTCCATGTATGGATTACCAAGGGCTTATAAAAGGGTAATGAATGCAAGTTGAAAAATATCTCAAAATAAGAGTGCTTTACAATATTTGAGAGAGAGAGAGAGAGAGAGGATTGGGGACTATTATGAAGGAGAGATTGCTTCGAATAATTTTTCGACATCTCTTGTTCTTCAGAGTCCACAATTAAAATTTTCTTCTTTTAAATGAGTTGTGGTGGTCCGTGTTGGATCGGAAGGAGCTTGTAAAGGGTGTATTCTCTTTATTCCATTAGTGGAGGTTCTTCAGGGTTGGACTCCGATCGTCTCGTGGTTTTTTCTGCAAGGATTTTCTACGTCAAAAATATTTTTGTCTGCGATTGTGTTGTGTAATTTTGCTCGGTTCTCTCATATGATTTTCTGGTTTGGAGGAACGGTTTTCGCGCTTCGTTTCCAACAGTGGCTACCAGATTGTCATTTCCACACTTTGAACCGAACAAATAACACTTGGAGATTAGGTGTTCCATAATGAGCAACCGGGCTGTTACAAATGGATAACACGAACGATTACACCTGTGCTGAGTTCAAGTCAACAGTTTACTGCTAAAGATGCGTAGCTGACGATGTTGGGATGACGAAGTTTACCATTATCAAAGTTAAATTCGACCATTGTCGGTAGAACTCCTAGAATGCTACTTTTTGATTACGTCGAGGAGTAGCATGATATGCTATAAGTGGCTTGGACTCGCTCTAAGCAAAAGTGGAAGAACTTCTTCTTCCTGCCCTTAGTGTCCGAGTCTGGAGTTTGGGACATAGCTCCGAAGGTCTTCACAAAGAAATAATGACAAAAACTTGTATTTTTTTTTTTTTTTTAAGATTTGAACCTTATCCACTATTTTTTAGGGATATTTAGATTTTAGGTCTCAAATAAGTTTTAAAATTTGTGTTTGGATCTCCATATTATACATAATTAGTGTTTGGATCTCAAAAGTGTCACTAATGTCTCAAAAGTGTCAATAATTATTTTTTTTCACACTTTTGAAATTCAAACATTAATTATGTATAATATAAAAATCCAAACACAAATTTCAGAATTTATTTGAGACCCAAACTTTAAATATTCATTTTTTTTTTACCATATCAACCATTTGATCAACACTCTTTATGCATTCAAGTCAATAAATAATTAAATATTGAAATAATATACTTGGGGCCAGCCATGTCACTGTGGTACCTAATGTTTTAAAAACCGAACCGATAATCGAACCGAAAAAAATTTGGTACAGGTCAAACCGTGGTTCAACCGGATCTGACCGGTTCAACCATGGTTCAATTTTTTTTTTTTTAATATTAAAATTTTGTAAGGCCATGACATAGTTCATTAGTAGCTCCTCATGTACACAAATCCCATCATGTCTCATTCACCACTGCCATACATAACCTCATGTACACTCCACCCCAACCATTCCAACACCCAACGGTCTATAGAAGACCCCCTCCTCTTTCTTCTTCCTACTTCATCCCTGCTCACTTCAAAGTTCAAATAAAGGCTATCATCACCGCTTCAGCTTCACATAACCTTATCAGCATCTTCTTCTCCATCTATTTCTTTACCAAAAGCCTGCACCACCACTATGCATTCTCCATCCTCCTACACCTCCCTTTCTCGCCACAAGCAGTCTCTCCCCATGCTCGAGCACTGGCTCGGTGAAGCAGTACTCCGACGTCCATCAGCCTCCTGTCTCCGCACCGGTTGTAGGCGAGCAAACTTCAGATTTTTTTTAACATGAACCGGTCGGTTCAAATGTACACCGGTTCAAACGGTTCGTCGGTTAAATCCCGGTTCTATAAAAAATCGACGGTTTTTGAAAAAAATCCGGATCAAGTAAAACCGAACCGATTTTATTGCTAAATACGGTCAGACCAGGTTCAACCGTTGGTCCGGTCCGATTTTTACAACATTGGTGGTACCATGACTAGTGACCAAATTAAAACATAATCCAACAATTGAGATAGAAAATAGAAGTTGCTAATTACGAGTTGATGATAATACAGCTGAATGGCAGAAGGATTGGCCGGGAATATTTACACACAAAGAAAAATATTCATGTACCCAAACCTGAAACATTATAACAAATACATTGTTCTTCGGATTGTACTTACGCCACATACTGAATCATCCATAAGTGCACATTATAACAAATACATTGTTAAAGTCAGGAAGACGTTTCCTACTAAAGCTGAGCATAAAAGAAAAAATGGATTATTTAGTAATAGATTCACCATGTAGTCAACATTAGAATTTGGATCTCTATATATTTTCAAATTGATAACAGATTTGGATGTCAGCACTGAACATGAGTCCCAAATCCTAGTATTAGATATTATAGAGACTTAAATTCTAATATCAAATATTATACTGTTACTAAATAATCCAAAAAAGAGAAAAAAAAGAAAAAGAAAAAAAGGCTAATTATATGGGCACATCCAAAACTTATCATGGCTAGTCCATTTTGAACTTTAATTTATTTACAAGTTTGCCATTGAAGAAAGTGATCATGGCTATCCCACTATTTGGTAAAAAAGTCTATTTTTCTAATTTTGCTCTTCTTCCTCCTCAACTCATCCAAGAAGAAAAAGAAGAACAAGAAAAAGAAGAAGAGGAAGAAGAAGAACAAAAACAACAAAAATGAGAATTTAATTGGGTTTAAACCCTAATTTTTTTTCTCAACTCATTCTCAGTATCTCCAAGTATAATGGAATTTAAACCTTAATTTTCTTCCCATTTCGAATTTCAATTTTCAATTGACGGAGAAGAAGAAAACGAGAAGAAAACACCCAAAAATTAAACCCTAAAATTTTTCTCATTTCCAATTTTGATGGCACCAAAAGACTCCTCATAATGCACAAACTCTAATATTGGTGGAAACCATAATATTGCTGTTCAACTAGTGTAAACAAGGACTGCCCAATTTTCTGGCAGTCCTACAAACTGAATGGACTGCCAAAAAACTGACCAGTCCTAAGTCACAGCATGTGAAACAAAGGACTGCCCATTTTTCTAACAGTCCTAACTGTACGTTGGACTGCCAGAAGAATGGGCAGTCCAACTCACAACATGTGTAACTTTGGACTGCCCAACTATCTGGCAGTCCAGTCTGTATGTTGGACTGTCAGAAGAATGGGCAGTCCTTTGTTAAACAGGCTCTGCCTTAGGACTGTCCATTCTTGTGGCAGTCCACCATACATGCTGGACTGCCAGCTGGTTGGGCATGGAGGTTGGACAGTCCATGTCGACACAGATTTTCTCAATTCGTGAATGCTAGATTTTGATTTAAAAGACTTTAATTCCCATTAAAATACTTACAATTAAAACAAAGAATGAAACGTAATGCACACAAGATCATTTAAACAAACAATTCTAGGATTTCATATGAGAATTTTTTTAGAAATAATGGGTAATTTCTAGGGTTTCAGATTTTTTTTCAAAATTTGATCATGGCTAGCCCATTCTTCGGTGCCATCGTTCTTCTTCAAAGGAGGAGGATGGTGGAGGGGTGAGGGTTTTGGAAAAAATTTCTTCTTCAAAATGGAAATTTTTTTGGGGTTTTGTAACTTCTTCTTCAAAACTTCAAAACTCAAGAAGAGAGGGGTGAGGGTTTTGGAAGAGAGAAGGAATTTTGCAAATGAAAGAGAAAAAATGGGTTTGGGGGGAGGAAAATTTGGGACAACCAAGATCAAAAAATTGTCCTAGCCTAGTGAAAAACAAAAAAATTTGGACTAGCCACAATCCGGACTAGCCATGATAAGTTTTGGATGTGTCCATATAAGTAGCCAAAAAAAGAGAGGCTCATATAGACAACCACAAAAGTGTAGGATGGGGAATTATGAATTCTGACTTACATGGCGCATTTCTGGTGGGATTTAAAGCAATTGTGTCAAATCGTCCCTAAGGTATTAGCCTAGTGGTAGTGCGGGAGGTCGTCCGAGCATAAGTCTCGGATTCGAATTCTTTTCCGAGCGGCTGAGTGACTTTGGGTCACGGTTCGACTTGGAGAAATGACACCTCAAAAAAAAAAAACAGATTGACAGTGGGGCAGTCCTTGTCAAGCTCCTTGTAGATGTGTTGTTTACAAAATAAATGTTTTTTTTTTCCAAAAATAGAATAAAATATGAATACTACTGAGTGTGGATGTTATTTTTAAAAATAATCCATAGATCTATAACTTTTATAGGAGAGGAGATATAACACTCGTTTACATTTAGGCCATTTGGCTCGTGGAACTACAGCACTGGAAAAGGAAAGTGATTTTTTTTTTTTTTTTTTGGATGTCCAGGGAAAACAAGGAGGAGGAATTTGATTCCAAGTGGAAAAGAAAAATAAGGAGAAAAATGATTCCTCCCGCTAATCCAAGGATTTATTTCTCTCTCTAATTTTTTTGACTTTTCAAACACCGAAAAAATAATAATTGGAATTACAATTTTCCAACGTAAAAGAAATTTCAAGAAATCGATTAATTTTTTTGCTTTCCTTTCTGCGAACCAAATGAGGCCGAGATAGAAAAATTTGTTCTCTTTGTTCTTCTCTAACATTAACATGAAGATGTTGGATTATGTTCCGCATCTCTCAGCTCACAAATTTAGTGTTCTGTCTAACCCCAAACGTGTCCAAGATCCGTAACGAAGAGAAAATGAGAGAGGATAAGTGAAGCATTAGATCGACAACAAATCATAGAATCGGTCAATTTTTTATATGGAGCTTTCGCATGTCTTATATCCTGAACTTATGCTCTATTCCCAATTTTCCATGGTGGAAGACTTGGGTGATGGTGATTCTAATTTGACAGAGTCTCGGCCAGACAAGTCTAATTTGACAGAGTCTCGGCCAGACAAGTCTACAAACAAGTTTTCGATTTTGTTTGAAATCCAATTGTTACATATATTAGATTAGAACATAAATTAGATATTTACGAGATAGTAACAATCTATTTTGTTCTCTCAAACAAGAATTCTTAGTTAAAATTTACTAAACCAAAAAAATATATTTAATCCAAATTTTATTTTATAAGTTGAATATAATATAATTTATCGTTAAAATTTAGTTTAAAATAGTTAAAATTGATAAGAGAGTATTATTTATTTAATTATGTTCTATAATCAAATTAAATAATTACATGATTAAATGTTACTATTAAAATAATATGAATATGTACTATATTTTTTTTTCTTTGTGGTTCTATTGTTCTCTTATCGAAAATTTGCTTGTGTCCCGATCCCTCGTGTTAGAGAAATATTACTTATGGGGTTAATAGTATATAAAAATCATGAGACAAACGGTGATGAACATATTGTAAGAACCATTTGTTATTGTCGGATTACAAAGAATGGTACACAGTATGTGAAAAATCGAAAATTACAATCTAGCTTGAAGATTACAAACTAACATTGCTAGAAAAATGGACTATTAAACTTTGCAACCCAGTTGTCAAAAGAATCACATAAACAAGAAAGAAATTTGTTGTCGGGGTGATGAAGATCAACGTTGCTCAAAACAAGATTCGACCATTTCCATCGATATGCTTCCAGGAGCAAGCAAGTTTGAAAAAAAAAAGAACGTTTAGAACGCTCGTAATTGTCACCCTCGCTTTGGACCACACACTAGGATGAACGGACGGACAATACTTCGTTGATTCTTCTAGCTGCTGCTATCTCTCCTCTCGTAGCAAAAATATATTTTATCTCTCTCCTCAAAAGAGAGAGACTAGAGAATATATATAGAGGAAGCCCAAGCCAATCCTAACAACCACTTTCCCCATAATCCGAAGCGAATCTCCGGGGATAAGTTGGCGGTTACAACCCTTATCCATCATTATGAGGGTGATTGTTGGGAACGCGGTGTGATCCGAATCGGAGTTGGCCCATGAGGTGCTATATTGAATTGGGCCAACTCCGGTTCGGGTCACACCGCGTTCCCAACAAGGAGTATTAGAGCCCATGGTTACGGGGCTAGCTTGGACGACTATAATTGGTTCGAGACAGAGGTGCTGAATGTTCATCTCAAGTTGGGCCCAAAACAATCCGAGAAAACAAGTTAGCTGGACCGAAAACATGGATCAAGTACTAACCAATGGTCTTCTTGAGATAGTGATTACCGGACCAAAACGAACCGAAAAGGGGTTCAAGTTCGAGGAGTTTACAAAGGTTAAAAAGCTATAGTTTTCTTACTTTAAATAACATTTTAAATGTGGGTGTGTGAATGTATCATTGATGTATTTAATGCTCTATTACAGGTTATAGAGAAAGTGAGGGAAGCATGTCATATTTCTGTTTCTGTTAACAATGTGAGGTATAGATTGAGGACGCTAAAAAAAGAATGTGATGACATCACGGAATTGTTCAAAACTAGCGGCTTTGGATTGGCCTCTAGCGAACAAGTTTCAGCCGACTTGGGGGACATATATTAAGGTAAAACTTTCATTACATTCCTGTCCCTTAAGAGTTATGTTAGACCACATCCATTGTCCTTTGTCTTGAAGAAAAGATGAATGTTTCTCGTGTGGATTTCCCTCCATAGTTACCTTTTATGTTCCAAACTTGCATTGGCATTTTATGTTACTAGCGATGATCTTCCTCCATGATTACCTTTTTTTTGGGTTACTGGATGACATTGTTCTTTGATACTAGCTATGTCTGATACTACCTCCGTTACTGGAACTGAAGAATGTAGAATGGATTGCTATGTTGCTCTGTATTGCTTTGCTGAAGAATGTTGAATGGATTGCTATGTTCCAATATACCAATCAGTTGCAATTTTATTACCAATTACAATTTTGTCTAACCAATACAAAATTAGCAGTGGTTCATGAAGCAGCTATTGGAGGAGAACTCTGTCTATTGTAATCTTCTTGTGAATAGAAAAATCTCTGTGAAAATTATTAGCTCTTGTAGAGCTTCCGAAGCTCTTGAAAGCGAAAAATGAAAAGGATTTGTCAGTGCGGAAGGAGTGACCTATATATCATCACATGACTTCCAAAACTTGTTATTGGAGTCCAGTCTGAATTTGGTAATAGCATATTTATGGAGTCCAAATCTGATTAAATATTTGATTTAATTTGATTTGGATGTCCATAATTAGTGCTGGACTATTTTAGATATAATATGATTCTTATTTGATGGTTTCCTATTTAAGAGATCCTATTATAATCTAAAATAAGATGTTAATGGGCTATTTTAGGTGTAGTAGGATTCTTATTTGAGGGCTTCCTATTTAAGAAATCCTATTATGACCTAAAATATGTTTTTCTTATCCTATATATATGGGGTGAGGGTGGAGGCACAAAGCACAGCACAAAAGTAGAGATTCGAGGTGCTCGTCCACAGGAAATCTAAGAGAAAGTTTTGCACTTTGCTCTTAGGACTTCGCCATCCAATACAGAAGGAAGAATAGATTTAATCGAGGGGTCGTCAACTTCGGTTAGGAAGATTGCTATGGGTTGGTGAACGATTTTAATTGTAATATTTCTTTTCTTCTTGAGTGTGGTGAGGGTGTTGAACCTACAAGGGCAAATGGTTCAACATTAGTTTTTATTAATCTTGTAATTTTATCTGAGTTATAGAGATTGGAATTTGTCTAGGTGACGTAGTCACCGTCATATACTTATCTTTATCTATGCTTGGTGTCCGTTAGATAGAGGTTGGTTATTTCATGTGGGTTGGCCTAAGTTTCCACTGCGGCAATATTTCAGACACGGTATCGGAGCGCAAGAGGGAGTATCCGATTCCCAACATCTGGTATCAGAGCTTTGGAGGTTCTGGCAACCATGTCTACGGAGCAGATGAATACTCGTATGATCACCCTCACAGGGAAAAACTGGGCGATTTGGAAGCCAAAGATGGAGGATCTACTCTGGTGCAAGGACATGTATGGTTCGTTGGAGGGCGACAACGCAAAGCCAATGGACAAAGCTACTGAAGACTGGAAACGACTGGATCGGAAGGCCATTGAATTCATCCGCCAATGGTTGGATGATTCGGTGTATCACTACGTGTCCATGGAGAGTTCAGCAAAAGCATTATGGGAGAAGCTGTATTCGATGTACGAAAGGAAGACGGCTGGCAACACGGCGTTTCTTATTCGCCAACTCGTCAACTCGAAGTCCACGGAGGGTGCCTCAGTGGCACAACATCTGAACGAGGTTCAGGGTATCATCAATCAGCTGTCTGCGATGAAGATGGTGATTGATGATGAGATTCAGGCCCTACTGCTCTTGAGTTCTCTGTCGGAAAGCTGGGAGACGTTGGTGGTGTCAGTGAGCAACTCCGTGCCTGATGGAGTTGTCACGATGGAGGCAGTCAAAAGTAGCTTATTTAATGAGGAGGTCCATACAAGCAAGTGGAATCGTCGCAGGAGTCCGCTCTAGTGACTTCCTACGGGATGGGAAGACCCAATTCACAGACGAGGATAGGAGGAAGTTCTCAGAATCTTACGATTGTGGACCGCAAGGAGGGCTGCTATCACTGTGGCGAAAGGGATCATATCAAGAGGAACTGCATGAAGCTCAAAGCTGAGAAGGCAAAAGGCAAGGACGATCAGGAGGATCTCACAGCAACGGAAGATATCATCATCATAGCAACCGACCAGAGGAATCTTGTGGCATGTGTCATGACGGCGACTAGGTCATGGACACGGGAGCGTCGTATCATGCTACTCCATATAGGAGATCTTCATGTCATACCGCGATGGCAGGTTTGGACGTGTGAAGATGGGCGATAAGGGAACAGCTGCAGTTGTAGGCATCGGTAATATGCATTTGACAATAGAGCTCGGTGAGAAGCTCGTTCTCAAGGGTGTGCGACATGTACCGAGTTTGCGCTACAACTTGTTTTCGGTAGGGAGGCTGGCAGATGATGGCTGTCACAGTCTGTTTGGGGAAAAAGATTGGATGCTTGCTAAGGCTTCCCAATAGCTGGCTCGAGGAGATTTGTGTTGTGGCATGTACAGGCTCAAGCCGCTGAGCTGTACAGGTAGGCCACAGACACCGGATGGAGGCTCGAGGGGTGCTCGACAGGAGGTTGATCGTCGAGAACTTGCTGAGGAGGGGCTTCTAGGTGCTTTGAGGGATACGGAGGATTCGGTTCGTCGAGACAAAGCGACGGATGGTGGTGAGTCAAAGATTGAGGGTCAGTCTGTCGGTCCCATGACAGCTGATCGATCTCTAGGTGGGGGATGCTCTACGAATCCGATTTTGGCGACGGGTGGTTTGCCAAAGCTTCATAGAGCGACATCGGTTTCAACAATTCGAAGCCAGGAAGGAGAACAAGATTTGCAGTAAACTCAATCTGAGGTGGGAGCATCATCATTCACATAGTTCAGAGGAAGCTGTGGGTCATCAACGGCATGAACAGTGCGTGATATTCTGTTCGAGTTGTTCAAATCTCAGGAGGACCACACCGTCTGCTTGGTTGGGCCAGCCAAGGATGAAGAAGCTCGTCAGAACGTTAACACTTTCCGGTGGAAGATAGAAGTCGGAAACAGGCAGCCGAGACTTGTGGTGAGGCTGATCGTCAGGGACTTTGGTCTTGATCGTGTTATTGATATCGGTAGGATCCTAGTAGTACAAGAGGTGCTATGCATAGCAGCTAGCGTCGACGTGACGGTCGAGAAGCTGGAGACGAAGGAAAATGCAAAGCAGCTCGGGGGATCAAAGATTAGTGGCATGGGGGAGCAGGAACTCTGTCGCATGACGACAGACATGGAGTCCAGTTGAGGAGCCATGGGGTCAACACCCTCTCATCAGACTGGAGGGGGAGATTATTGGAGTCCAGTCTGGATTTGGTAATAGCATATTTATGGAGTCCAAATCTGATTGAATATTTGATTTAATTTGATTTAGATGTCCATAATTAGTGTTGGGCTATTTTAGATATAATAGGATTCTTATTTGACGGTTTTCTATTTAAGAGATCCTATTATAATCTAAACTATGATGTTGATGGGCTATTTTAGGTGTAGTAGGATTCTTATTTGAGGGCTTCCTATTTAAGAAATTCTCTTATGACCTAAAATAGGTTTTTCTCATCCTATATATATGGAGTGAGGATGGAGGCACAAAGTACAGCAGAAAAGTGGAGATTCGAGGTGCTCGTCTGTCAAGACCCGCACCCAGTATAGGGGTACGAAAAGTGGGTACATCCAGCCTACGTCGGCGGTAGAACGTTGTTCTAGGTCGTGAACATAACTAACACAATATGAATACTCTCCAACTGGAGGCCAAGTCACAGAAAGTACAACTCAATCACAATCTAGAGGTAGAATATAACACGATGGAATAGGTAAGGAAATCCTCAAAACTGAGGTACAAACAGAAGTAAAATAAATCAAAGTTAACAAACACAAGTCTCAACATCTCCAAAATAATACAACTCTGGAAATCAAAGACAACAACTAACATGGAAAGAAAGAATAGTCTAAACTATCTATACTATGTATGGGTATCATCCTCAGCAGCTGCTTGAACCTCCCAAAGGTCCAGGTCGCGAGTGTCATCTAGGCAAGCTCCATAGTAAGGGGTGCAGGGTTCCTTATCATCCTCTGTAATATTTTCAAGAGGTCCAGTCAGGACAGGAGCGAGCACAATACATCTCACGCAGATCATAACAAGTTAGAAAATATAAACATGCAAAAGAGTACGATACATAAAAATTGAAAGAATGTACATGATGTAAAAGAGAGAACTGTAATAGAAATATCTACTATAAGTAGAGAACTATCAGTGACCAGTGATGTAGAGTATAAAGTCGACATGTGAACGGCTGGATTTGCACATAAATATACTAAAGAGGCTCACATGGTTATACTACTTTGGAATTATTCACATGACTATTTATACTCTCCCATACCCCAATCAATACACAAGGATCCAGATAAGTTATGTTACACACATGATTTTCACATGAAAGCCTATAGATGGGTGCACATGAAGTATACATGAGGGCTCAGAACTGAGTGCATATGAATTCCACATGAAGGCCCATAAAGGGGTACACATGAAGTATAGGTTACACATGAAGCACATGAGAAACATGGCCGTACATGAGAGCACATGAGAGTACACGAGCGTACATGAACGTACATGAAGCACATGAGTATACATGAATAACATGAGAGCGAGGAATACATGAGGTACATGAAACACATGACATGGGGTATCCGATGCTCCTGAGGGGGATAACATCTCAATGTAGGGATCCATATAGTACCAATCCGTGATAATATCGTGACAGCATCAAATAAGGTAATCTAGAGCAAAAATATAATCCTAAGCAAGTTATGAAATGATCAGAGAATGTACTCGTCTGATATCCTGAGTATCTGAAGGGAAAATACTATCTGAGGAGTGTTGTCTGACTCCTATTCAGAGCAACACAAGTCAAGATGTATACAGGGGATGATAAATGAAATGTATAATACATCTGCATGCTGTCTAGGTCAAACTAGACTAAAGTCAACATTTGGTCAACTCTAGCCAACCACACTAGTCAAACTAGGTCAACTAGGTCAAGTCCTAGCCCAAATAAGTCTAACAAGTCTCACTAGGCCTAACCAAGCCTAGGTTAGCACTCACACACAATCACAAGGCAATCTGAATCACAACAATGCATAATAATAAAATAGATACTATATGAATACATACATTTCATACATTATTGTATTACATTACATATCATGCATGCCTATGCTACACTACATCAAATTACCTACATGCATACATTAGATACTTGCATTCATACATACATGTATCTACATGAATACATAACATGCATGTATATCATTACCTACATGTTTGCATTTCATCTATTTATTCATACATTGCATTGTATATTTCAGTTTTGCATATCATTAACTACTATTATTCTTGCATACTTTATATACATTACATTACTCTATATTGTATATTACACTATATATATAGATAGATACATACTTTTCTATTTACATGCATACAAGCATAGGTATATACATACTCATATACACATAATGTATTCATAGGTTTACATATAGGAAACCATATAGGCTATATGCCATATACATATCTACATTGGCATGCACTCATATATATTTACCACATTTACGTATACTAAATTCATGTAGGCAATATACATATATATATATATATATATATATATATATATATATATATATATATATATATATATATATATATATATATATATATATATATATTTTTATATATATAAATATATATATATATATATATATATATATATATATATATATATATATATATATATTTATATATATATATATATATATATATATATATATATATATATATATATATATATATATATATATATATATATATATATATAAATATATATATATATATATATACATTTTTTTTTTTTTTATAAAATATATATATATATATATATATATATATATATATATATATATATATATATGTATATATATATATATATATATATATATATATATATATATATATATATATGTAAAATATATATATATATATATATATATATATATATATATATATATATATATATATATATATATATATATATATATATATATATATATATATATATATATATATTACATATTATCTAGCAAGGTTTAGAGATATTATATATAAACATAAATAGAGAGAGAGAGAGTGACAGTAGCAGTAGGGTGTGTGTCATGTGTGTGTGTGTACATGGAATATGCGTGTGTGTACAATAGTGTGTGTGTGTGTGTGTGTGTATAGGTTTCCTCTGTGTGTGTGGCAGTAATGTAGGGTGTTCTCAGTTTTTCATGTGTGTGTGTGTCTCAATGTGTGTGTGTGTATAGCAGTACAATATAGGTGTCTCAGGTTTAGTGCAAATGTGTGTGTGTGTGTGTGTGTGTGTGTGTGTGTGTGACATAGGGTGTTAGCAGTAGTGTGTATACAGTGGACAGGGTGTGTGTGTGGGTAGCTGGACAATGTAGGGTATCCTCAGATCAGTGTACACATGTGTGTGTGTGTGTGTAATTTTAGAAATCAGTGTACACATGTGTGTGTGTGTAATTTCAGAAATCAGTGCAACAGTTTTCAGTTCCAGGTTCACACAACCCAAAAGCATTCGAAAAACCCATAAATTCAATGCTAACATGAATCCTAACATGCAAACTTAAACTCAGACATGATATAGGATTTAACATGGTAATTTAATCATTCAAAAATCAGTTTTAAACACAATTAATCTCAGAAAATCGAATAATAGTACCTAGTATCAGAAATTTAGGAGAAATCATTAATTCGAATTCAAAATACAACTAAACATTCAATTTATTGGTTGGTAAATAATGTACACACGTGTATGTGTCATGCAAGTGTCCTAGTGTCCATAAATTGGACACAAACGTGTCCAAAACAAATCCCACACACGAGCATGTTGAAACAGTGCACAGTCTCGTGCACAGGTTCATCACGTTTGTGGACACGACACATGACAGGTGTGTCCACGTGGTCACATCCACGTTTAGCCCAGCACTAGGGTTACACACTGAACACATCACGAAGTATCCACGTCGTGTCCTGTGCGGACACAAGACGCGTGTCAGTGAGGAAACTTCGACTGTGCACGCACAGTGTGAATCCAGTACGGGGCCAAGTTCTCCTCGTGTGGTGAACCATTTGATCCCAAACTTTGGGAGGTTAGTGTCAGTCATTGCCCTGACATTCACCCCAAAAATCTCGTATCCACGTGTCCTGAGTAGGGAGAACTCAGTGTTGAGCAGCAGGACACTGTCTGTGCGTGCACAGTGAGCATATTCGTGTCCTGTTTGGACACGGACACGGCTCGAATTCGACTCAGTCCATGGGGAAATCGCTACATGCATATAAATCATCATTTCCATTCAATTACTTTTCAAAAACAACAAATAAATTCCCTTTGTGGCATTCTATCAAACACTTAGAACTTGAAACTGATACATGTCCGATATGGACACGAAATCAATGCAAAATTTCACTAATCACACACCACAGCTAGGGGACACCTAGATCTAGGCTATTATGCAAAGAAATTAGGATTAAAAGATAGTTTAGGGTGTTTACCTATAGAGTATCAATGACAAGAAAAAAGCCCCAAATATGATGATTCTTCTTGCAAGCCAAAAGCTCCAAATTGTACCAAATCTGAGATTTCTCTCCTTGAACAGAAAAGATAGTGTAATTAGGTTCTAATGCAAGAAACTAGAGTCAAAATTGAATTAAAATGGAAGAGTTATGAATTGGAGAAGAAGACCAATACCTCTTTCTTTCCAAAGTTGCTTTGATGCAAAAGAGGCAAGAACTAGGAAGAGAGATTATATAGGGGGATCCCTATGTGGCCAGCCAAGTAAGGGGAAAATTAGGGTTAGGGTTATGACTAATGGACTTGGGCCAAGTTTCAATGATAAGGGAAATCAATCCATAAGTCAAAAATCCATGAACCTAATCATTTATTCTCTATATGGAACTTGATTCAAAATAACTTAACTTGGGTTGACTTAAGTTAGACTAGGGTCCCACCATGCTAATCAAGTCACCATAGCTAAAGTCAATATCTAGGTTAGTCTCTAAGGTCTCAACTAGCAAAGGTCAAAAATAAAACCCATCACTCCAATAATTCAAAATAAAATCCAAAATTCTCAAAATGACCAAAATACCCTCAAGCCAAAATGACAAATAAAACATCCTAATCACATGGTTGGGCTCTAGGTTAGACAGTCTCTAGGATTTCACTAGCAAAATATCAAAATCATAAGTCATGTTTTTAAATAGTTTTCAAAATAATTTTAAATCACCAAAAATCATATCATGGTTTAAATATCATTAATAAACAATTAAAATCATAAAATTTTAAAATTATCCTCATTTTAGAAAATTTGGTGTTACAAGTCTACCATCCTTAGAGAAATTTTATCCTCGAAATTAAGAGGGTAGTACTCCTTCTAGGTCAACACCCCACAATCATAGTCTCAAATCATACAGTTTGATAATCATATGCGTCTGTCCAAAATTATGATACTCAAAATCTTCTTCATGCTAGTGAGCAAGGCTACGATAATCACAGAGCCCTCGACTAAGGTACATACCTCTAGAATCATGGTATTTAAAATTTTCACATTGTCGCATGCTTGGCAGCAAAAACCTTAAATTCCTACACCCGAGAAATACGTACAAACTCTGACTATATGTCCTCACTATGCCAGCTAACATGACTATCAAAGATTCTAGATCCCATAACTGAGGTGACCTAGCCCATATGACTTATCTCAGAAGAAAACCAATCATATCACAAAAACAACAGAACAAAATTGATCAATCAACAAGGAACAGATGGAATCGAATTTTAAGACAGTTATAAAAGACAATTACGAAAATGGAATCGAGAAGAACGGAACCTGCAACAAGATCTCCAATGGCCTGTGCATCCTCGACTACCATGGCGAGAACTCGCCCCTGCTGGCCTTCTATGGCCCGCTGCTGATGCTGCATGTACCTCTGCTGCTGAGTTGGTAAGGGTAATCCCTTCTGCTGGCCCACCGGAGCCCTAGTTCTTGCTCCCTAAACTGTCTGTCCAAAAGACTCAGGACACTTCCTCAGCCAATGATCGGACCCTCCGCAAAGCAAACATCTGTCCAGCCTTTTTCGGTATTCGCCCCAATCGTGCCCTAGTTTTTTACAGAAAGGGCAAATGATAACAAGCTGCTGTCCCGGGGCCTGCTGCTGCCTCTGCTGCTGCTGCACCTACTGAAAGGGTGCACGATCCTGAAACTGCTGTTGCTGAAAGTATACCCTTGACTGCTGATACTGCTGCTGAATCTGTAAGTGGGGCCTCTGTTGCAGATACTGCTACTGAATCTGTAAGTGGGGCCTCTTGGCCAGGCCCGCACTGCCACTAGCTCCATGAGTGTCTCGCGTCCTCTTCTCCTTCAACCCAAGATCGTCCTCCACTGCCATGGCGCCTACCAGAATCTGCTCTCACACCAGGACTCTCATGGATATTGGATCATTATCATGCTTGTCACGACCCGATCCTAAATTGTTGGGTCGAATCGGATCATGCCCAGCCTGCACCGTTGTGAGACGGCGACAGTAAGCTGTATCAAGCAGTAAAACATAACACAGAAATCTAACGGAAATAAAAAATATTTTATTGAATTGGAAAAGGGTCTGGAAAAAAACAACATTAACAATATTTAATCATTACAACTGTTTTCTGAAAAGAAAAATAATAATAAACAAAGTGCTAAGCCAACATTCTAGGGTTCTTGGGTTCCTAGTTCAGCCTCTGCGGGACCCAAGTCTGTCCCGCAGAAAATGTAATAAGGCAGCTCCTCTTCGTCGCTGTCACCTAAAAATGTTGGGTCTCCAGTCAGGAGGGAGCAAAGTACAATTCATGCTAATTTGACAATTGAAATAATAATAGAATCATGCACTTTTAAACAATTTGAAATAAACAGTTCTCCAGCAGTTAAAATATTATGATGTAAATAGGCAATGAATATGACCGGCTTGGGTTGTACAGTGAATGATATGGCTTATCCCCGTGTGTATGTGGGGTAAGCTAATACAGTTCTAAATTATTACTTTAGATGTGGTCATACTCATTACACTACTTCCCCAGTCTCCAAACAGTTATAGTAGTTACAGTCAGTGCTCTCAGAGAGAGTTCCGTGTTGTATCGTGATTTAAACTTGCATTAAAATGATTACTAAATAGTTGTAAACTAACACAAAATGTACTTGCCTATGATAATCCCTTGACGTGGAAAGCGACGAGTAGCAGGTAACCGTTTGGGCTTAGGGTCCCGAACCTACAGATTCATAACACCAGGTTCAGCAGCTAGAAATAATTACACTCTAATCCTTAAGGGCAACGCCAACTAGTTAATTAGGGCTAAGTCTGGTCGGGTTGAAAATAACATAATTTTGTTAATAACGTTGAAAAATATTTATATTTTAGATACTAAGTTACAAAATAATCGTTTTAGTAAAAATACAAAATTTTAACGTACTAATTAAGGGTAAGAAAATTATTATTTAATCGTATTATATAAATTAGTATTTTTTATGTAATTACCAAATTACGCGAAAATACGATTTACTAAAAACCCAATTTTTGACTATTATTCACAAAATAAGGAAAATAATATTTTAACTGTATTTAATAAATTAATATTTTACCAAAATTATGATTTTCCTCTAAAACTAATATTCTAATATTTTAATTAGCTAGAAATTATTTTTCGGTTATTGTTACTAAAAATGTTATTCAAGACCAAAATAATTCATTAATGAACATTTTTATTATTAAGAGAAATTATTTACCAAACAATATTAATAAAACGATTTTTCTTAGAAAATATATTTTTTTAACCATTTTTCGTAATAAGGGAAAATAACTTTTTGAATACTAAATATAGTACTTTATATATAAAAATACGATTTCTTGCCAAACTAACGGTTTTAAATTAATAACAAAACTTTTTTTTCGATTAAAACCATTTATTTAACGAAATTAATTATTTGCAGTTAAACTCATTTATGGAAATAATATTTCTATTATTTATTTTAATTATTGAGAGCTTTGGTATAAAACATGTTTTGAAAATATATATATAAGTTTTCAGACATAAAATAATATCTTTACCAAAATTACTAACAAATTCTTTTTCCGTAATTATTAATAATTATAACCAATAATCATTAAATATTATGCCATAAAAACTAACATTTAGACAATTAAATATTCAAACATTTTCATAAACAAAACCTAATTCTTTTAAGAAACATTTTTTTTCTTTTAGAAACAAAATTAAATTAATTAGAAATATGCTTACGTTCTCATGACAATTAATTCCATAATCCTACTCAATAATTTAAACACTACAACTCCCACATAACAAATTAATAACATTATTACAGCACTAAAACTAATTCTAATTAAACATGAGACACAAATTGGGTTCTGTGATAAAATGACAGAAGGTGATTGGGAAAGGGGTTACCAAACGGTTGCACGAAAGAATACCGAGGGAAGGCCTCGGACTCAGAACAATGCCGGGATGACAAGCACGGACACGAGCGCGCACACAGGCGGACACGTGGGAAAGACACCCGACGACGGAACACGCACGGGAGACGACGGCGCTGGCGGAGGGCGCGCAGGAGGCGCCGGGGACGGGCTCGGAAGGTGGGGGAGTGGGGTCTGGATTCGGAGAGGACGACAAGACGAACGCGACGGTGGTCTCGGATTTGGATTTGGTGGAGTAGGGAGAGAGTTATGAGAAATTTAGTGAAGGAGAAGAAATGACGTTTCTGTGGAGAAGAGATTTCTGAAGAGTTACGTAATGGTTGAGATCCGGAGAGGGGGGTGTGCTCGCGGGTTCAGGGGAGAGAGGGGAACGTGGGTTTGAATGGGTTTGGGTATGGGCTTGGATTGTGGGTTTAAGTTATTGGGTTGGGCTACAATGATTTGAGGGCTTGGGTTTAAGGCTTAACAAAATAACTAATAAAAATAAAATAAAATTAAGCATGGGCTTCACATCCTTCCCTCCTTAGAAAATTTCGTCCTCGAAATTTCAAAGATGAGGGCCGGGGTATAATCAAAATCACTTAGCTTGATTAAAAGCGAAATTTAAATTATCAGACACGATCGGATTCTAGGCATGATTACTAGATACAATGATAAAAATATAGGCACGATCAGAATTATCTAGATATGATCTGAGATAGAGTTGGAAGATTGTTGTAGAAAAAAAAATTAGTCACGAGAAAAAAAAATCTAGGTATGATTAAAATATAATCAAATGATTAAAGATAGGAAAAATCAAATGAGGTCTCGTGACACAGAAAAGACAACAAAGAAACGAGCGTCAATAGTTTATTAAAAAGGCAAAAAGAAATGAGATCTTCTGTGATGAGGGACAAAAATTCCAAATCAAATTTGAATGGGTTATAAGGATTTGTGACGCAGAAAAAATTAACAAGTTGTATGTTAGTAGGATAGCGAGGGTGATTATAATAATATAACTATGATGTGAATGTAATCGGATAAGATATTTTTGTTGAGAATTGAGTGATAATCAAAGGAGATTAGAAAGAATATTGTTTCACTATTTCAAGAGTCAAAAGATAGGGTATACAAAAATAAAATGACTTACAAGATAAAATCTTATTAATACACATGCAAAAACCACTCTAACTCGCTAAACTAGCTGAACTCTCAGGATCTACAGAAAACTAAGACAGCTGCCAAGGTATTAAAACTAAACCTATTTGGAATCATAAATTATCTAAATCAAACTTCCATCCGTCGTTGTATGTAACGCATATGCCAAATATATTTCGAATTTCAAGTATTTCTCTCGATCAAATCATTTTTCAGACATCAATTTTTTTTTCTTTTTTGTTAGTCATTCTTCCAAAACTGACTACATCAAAGTCACAATCTTCACTTGTTATAGTAAATCCTTAGAAAGTTGATCCATGATCTATATTCGAGAATTTTAAATTCTTGAAATCAATTGACCAAATTATAATCACTGATCAAATTTTAATCTTTAATTATGCACATGTCAATCGTTCTCATCCAAACACAATAGCAAAAATATCACAAAATCTCAATTACTTTTATCATAACTAATATGAGTCTCCAATGTGGTAGAAATTGTAAACACAATTGCTTCTTTCCAAAGTTGCATGCCAATAGTCTTATCCCAATTTCTCACTGCTTATTCCTTCTCTAGAACCTATCATTCTATTTCTTGTGATATTTCTTTCCATGATTATATTCGTCCCTTCTGGGTACAGTAGTCATCTAATCATAAAAGTTAATTTCCGTCAAGTATCCTTTACTTGATACTCATATTCTCATGTTTATATATTATCCAAATTCACTTCCTCCATGGGAGAATCTTACCAAATCTTAGACTTTCCTCGCTAACTCTACCTACGTCTTTCTCTATCTTCCATACTCTTCTTTAATTATAAAATTCAAAGTCGTCAAATATTTTTATTTGTTTGAATGAGGTTTAAGCGCTAGTGAGCACTACTAACAGTTCTAACCCAATAAGCCACAAGTTGAAATATACCACTCTCTCAAGACTAGCTTACCCAAGTTATTCTTCTACCTTTCTACCATTTAGCTAACTAATATTGATCCCAAGATGCCCTTAAAATGAGATAGGTAACAACCTATGTTTCTCCCGCATATAGCTATACACTATATACATATAGTCATCCATAAGATGTATATCAACTATTAATATATAAAGCTATCTACAACTATCTATAGCTTCCAAAATATGTAACAAAATATATGTAATGTACTAAAGTTGAAACAGGAAAGAGATTGAGCTAATAGAGATCGATATGGTCCTATCTAGGAAGATCAAGTAGAATTTCATAGGAAATATATTCCTTCAAGCTTATGATAAGAGATTTATGAAAATAGAGACAACCGTTAGAAATGCAAATCCTCTAATCGACAAAAGTCAGAATAATTTGATGGTACTAAAATGTTGGAAAACAGTCCTAGAAAATCAAGTGGAATTCCCATATGAATCCTATAGAAATGATTTCTGAAAATTTAAACTAGCCGCTAAGATTCCAAATAATCCAAAATTTAAACGAATCAAGACAATTCTTGTAAAGTTATCAATGGTGATAAGAGACCAAACATGATATATTTATAACAGGGATATAGTCTCAATAGTACCCGGAACCATACATGTCCGAAGTTATTTTGCCTCTAATTTATGCCTCGCAGAGTGCACCTGACTGTAGTAAATTTTTGGCTCCATAACTTGAATAATAATAGGTTTTCGAGTAGTCTATCAACTTTATCCATTTCATGGCTGAGCAACGTAGGGGCAAATCTGATACATTTAGGACATAGTCTCAATAATATTCGAAAACCTATGAATACCTGAAATCACTTCAACTTAGAGTCTATGCCTCGCCAGTGCGCAACTGGCTGCAGTAAACTCGTAGTTTCCATAAATCAGATAAATGGCTGCAACGCATATGTGCGAAGTCATATTAGGTCACTGAATATTTTTTCAACTTTGTCCATGGGAATTTCAGAGGGATAGCTCAACAATTCAAAAGTTTTCCAATGACTAAAGGAGATTCAATAATAGAATGGAATCAATTCTCTGACCGTTCCTGCTTCATGACACTCAAGGATTGAATTTAGAAGCTTTATAGGCCTTGAATTGATCAAGAAGTTGCCTAGAGAGAGTAAGGTTTCAAGTTGAGTGGAGAAAGTCAACAAATAAAAATATTCTCGGTATTTGGAATAACTTAGGAAATAACAATCAATATTGGAATTTTTTTTTTGGAAAATAATTCCTTTGGAAGATTCATGAACTAGCTAAGTTGAACCAATTCTTTTGATAATAATTAACCTTAGGGTTTTATGGTTCCAGAAGAATTTGGTTTAAAATTGGTTCCGAGAAAGTCAATTAGAAATAAGGTCAGGGCAAATGGTTGGATACACTAGTCGTATAAATACCTCAGGTAGATAAGAGTTCATTATGTTTGCTAAAAAAAAATTTTGAAGGTCTAAATAGTGAATGGATCTAGATTCTAAATAAAGATAGAGAAGTAAGAATGATCAAACTAATAGAGAAATTGAAAATAGGTTTGCTAAGAAGGAGATTAAAAAACAAATCTAATCTTAATCCATAAATAGCAAAAGAGTATAGATCCTAAGAGATGCTAGAGTCTGATAAAGACATGGAAAAAAAATAATCCCCGAAAGCCATGTGATACTAAAAGATATATAAAATCAAAAAAATAATATAGACAGTAAAATATATCATCATACTATCGGCCTAATCCGGATTTAGGTACAAGCATAAGCAAGGTAACCTACGAAACTATAAACAAGCAAAAAAAATAGATATTACAAATAGATAATTTCGGCCCTATGTTATGACAGGATGAATATAATCCAAGTGTTCTAATTGTTTCTAAAGTCTATTTTTCCTAAAGTCATACATAAACCTAAGTCAGATTGCAGGACTGTATGCTGGTCTAGACTAAGTTGACTAGACCAATTTTGCAGAACTGACCTGCATGGGCCACCACTAAAAATATGTCACGACCCGATCCCAAATTGTTGGGTCGAATCGGATCATGTCCAGCCTGCACCGTTGTGAGACGGCGGCAGTAAGCTGTATCAAGCAGTAAAACATAACACACAGAAATCTAACGAAAATAAAAAATATTTTATTGAATTGGAAAAGGGTCTGGAAAAAAAAACAACATTAACAATATTTAATCATTACAACTGTTTTTTGAAAAGAAAAAAATAATAAAGAAAGTGCTAAGCCAACATTCTAGGGTTCTTGGGTTCCTGGTTCAGCCTCTGCGGGACCCAAGTCTGTCCCGTAGAAAATGTAATAAGGCAGCTCCTCTTCGTCGCTGTCACCTAAAAATGTTGGGTCTCCAGTCAGAAGGGAGCAAAGTACAATTCATGCTAATTTGACAATTGAAATAATAATAGAATCATGCACTTTTAAACAATTTGAAATAAACAGTTCTCCAGCAGTTAAAATATTGTGATGTGAATAGGTAATGAATATGACCGGCTTGGGTTGTACAGTAACTGATATGGCTTATCCCCGTGTGTATGAGGGGTAAGCTAATACAGTTCTAAATTATTACTTTGGATGTGGTCATACTCATTACACTACTCCCCCAGTCTCCAAACAGTTATATTAGTTACAGTAGTTACAGTCAGTGCTCTCAGAGAGAGTTTCGTGTTGCATCGTGGTTTAAACTTGCATTAAAACGATTACTAAATAATTGTAAACTAACACAAAATGTACTTGCCTCTGATAATCCCTTGACGTGGAAAGCGACGAGTAGCAGGTAACCGTTTGGGCTTAGGGTCCCGAACCTACAGATTCGTAACACCCGGTTCAGCAGCTAGAAATTATTACACCCTAATCCTTAAGGACAACGCCAACTAGTTAATTAGGGCTAAGTCTGGTCGGGTTGAAAATAACATAATTTTGTTAATAACGTTGAAAAATATTTATATTTTAGATACTAAGTTACAAAATAATCATTTTAGTAAAAATACAAATTTTTAACGTACTAATTAAGGGTAAGAAAATTATTATTTAATCGTATTATATAAATTAGTATTTTTTATGTAATTACCAAATTACGCGAAAATACGATTTACTAAAAACCCAATTTTTGACTATTATTCACAAAATAAGGAAAATAATATTTTAACTGTATTTAACAAATTAATATTTTACCAAAATTATGATTTTCCTCCAAAACTAATATTCTAATATTTTAATTAGCTAGAAATTATTTTCCGGTTATTGTTACTAAAAATGTTATTCAAGACCAAAACAATTCATTAATGAACATTTTTATTATTAAGAGAAATTATTTACCGAACAATATTAATAAAACGATTTTTCTTAGAAAATATATTTTTTTAACCATTTTTCGTAATAAGGGAAAATAACTTTTTGAATACTAAATATAGTACTTTATATATAAAAATACGATTTCTTGCCAAACTAACGGTTTTAAATTAATAACAAAACTTTTTTTCGATTAAAATCATTTATTTAACGAAATTAATTATTTGCAGTTAAACTCATTTATGGAAATAATATTTCTATTATTTATTTTAATTATTGAGAGCTTTGGTATAAAACATGTTTTGAAAATATATATATAAGTTTTCGGACATAAAATAATATCTTTACCAAAATTACTAACAAATTCTTTTTTCGTAATTATTAATAATTCTAACCAATAATCATTAAATATTATGCCATAAAAACTAACATTTAGACAATTAAATATTCAAAAAATTTCATAAACAAAACCTAATTCTTTTAAGAAACATTTTTTTCTTTTAGAAACAAAATTAAATTAATTAGAAATATGCTTACGTTCTCATGACAATTAATTCCATAATCCTAGTCAATAATTTAAACACTACAACTCCCACATAACAAATTAATAACATTATTACAGCACTAAAACTAATTCTAATTAAACAGGAGACACAAATTGGGTTCTGTGATAAAATGACAGAAGGTGATTGGGAAAGGGGTTACCAAACGGTTGCACGAAGGAGTACCGAGGGGAGGCCTCGGACTCGGAACAATGCCGGGATGACGAGCACGGACACGAGCGCGCACACGGGCGGACACGTGGGAAAGACACCCGACGACGGAGCACGCGCGGGAGACGACGGCGCCGGCGGAGGGCGCGCAGGAGGCGCCAGGGACGGGCTCGGAAGGTGGGGGAGTAGGATCTGGATTCGGAGAGGACGACAAGACGAACGCGACGGTGGTCTCGGATTTGGAATTGGTGGAGTAGGGAGAGAGTTATGAGAAATTTAGTGAAGGAGAAGAAATGACGTTTCTGTGGAGAAGAGATTTCTGAAGAGTTACGTAATGGTTGAGATCCGGAGAGGGGGGTGTGCTCGCGGGTTCAGGGGAGAGAAGGGAACGTGGGTTTGAATGGGTTTGGGTATGGGCTTGGATTGTGGGTTTAAGTTATTGGGTTGGACTACAATGATTTGTGGGCTTGGATTTAAGGCTTAACAAAATAACTAATAAAAATAAAATAAAATTAAGCATGGGCTTCACAATGCTACTACTACAAATATTTATAGCTCGATATTCATCGTTTAAAACCTTTTCGACCACTCAAATGGTGCAGCTGGAGCTATTGGAGGAGAACTCCATCTATTGTGGTCTATTCTGGAGTAAATCCTGCAGCTATTGTGCTATTATGATGAGGAAGCTCTATGATATGTTGTTTTCAAAGTTGTAACTCTGAATTTCTTTTGTAACATACTCAGCTTGTTATGAAGCATCCTTGTGATACATCTCTTTTCTATTGTGAACTGGCTCCACACTGTAGGAAATTAATTGTGATACATATATTTTTTCTTTTCTATTGTTCTTTCTTGAATAATTATCCATATTTTTTACTGTTCATTTGATTAGTTTTGGAGGAAATGGCCTAGTTCTTTGCAAGAATACTATTGGTCATAAGAAAAGCCTCGAAACTGCAATATATTTATATATGAAACAGCAGACTAAAAAAGGGTATGAACTGAACAATATATTACAGTCCATATTTGCTTGTGTTTAGTTCTGAACTGGCTTCTAATGCCTGTTGTGGTATCTATTATTATTTGGTGGAACTGATCTAATTAATAACATTTGGTGGTTGGCTTCATTTTGTAGGATTTTTAACTTTGATTCTCGAATGTCAACTTTCAAGAAAAATCTGATGGAGCAAAGATGAAGGAAAAACTATGCCCCAGGTACTATAATTTGCTTACGGTCTTTGATAACGACGCTGCGACAGGTGATCGAGCGGTCTCGTGAAATGATTTCCCTCTGATGAGCGAATCCGTGGATGATGACTTCACTACAAGAAAATAGGTCTTTTCTAACGTTTTTTTTTTCTTTCGACGTTTATGGAAACGTTGACTAAGGCATAATATTCCGGCGTTCTTTTATAAACGTTTAAAAATACCGACGTTTGTTTTTAAATGCCGAGAAATTACCGATGTTTGGTCAACAACGTCGAAAATTATGGAACTTTTCCAAAATTTTCTTCTTATTCTTTAATAAACGTTGCCAAATAATGACATTTGTTTTTAAGTGTCGAGGAATTATTAACGTTTAGTCAAAAACTCCAAAAAATTACCGACGTTTTGGCAAAAAAAAAACGTAAGATATTTTAATTCACTTTTCCTCTAATATTTCACTTTCCCTCCACTATTTCACAACAAAAAAATTGTTAGTAGCCAACAAAATCTCTTTACTCACTGCCACTACCAAAAAAAATGTTTACAAGAGTGGAGGCGCTATTTCACTGTCCCTCTAATATTTTACTTTTCCACTTCCGTAGCTTTCAGCCCTTCGCCACCTCGAGTACATTGGATATGACTCTTCCTACATCGTCATGGACACATATTTGAAGACATAAACTCTTCAAAGTCCATGTGTCGTCAGCTGAACTGGCCTTCCTGAAAGCCCTATTGGAGTACTAGTCGGTCGACTCCCGCGGTCGGCTCAAGCTGTAAGTAACAAAAATCCAATTTTTTTATTTTTTTTTGGTTTGTTGCTATCTTCTTGTTTTGATTTGTGATAATGTGCCATTTTCCCCTTTCGGCCCTCGGCTTGATGTGAAGGACTTCATCTTCTAGATTCACGATGGCAGGGATGATCTGAATTTCTTCAAAGCCCTAATTGACGACTTATTCTCATTGCTTACTTAAGGTTAGTTTTCTATACATGGAACTTTTATGTGCCAAGGAAATCGACAAGTTTTTTTATCTTTCTCCTGATGGTTTAGTGTTATGCGGTCCAAAATTCTCATCGAATTATTCAATGTTCCCTGAAATTGATGTATATTTCAATCTGAATATAACATTACTTTTTCTCATGTTGATTTTCAGATCCATCAATCCATGCGTCTTTATGTAATTTACATTAATGCATATAACATGTTTGGTGGTTTCCTTAACCAATCTAACATTGTATCATTATCCAGTTATGCTTGTTGTTGCGAGTCTTGCGAGCAACCAATTACGGATATCATTTCCATAGTTTGATTATTGTTATAAGACCATATTGTCAATTCGACTTCATGGTCCTTGAAGATTAATAGGCTATACAAGTCTGGTTGTTTGGATGAGGCATTGGAGTTGTTCGAAGAATTGGGTCGGAGAAGGATCAAGCCGAATGTGGTCACGTACAGTTGTCTGTTTGATCATAATATAAATTTCCAGGGAGATGTAGATGAGGAAGAAAATTCAAGAAGTGATAACATTCTAGAATCGAGAGAAGAAACTAGAGTGACATATGTAGAGATCCTTGATGAGGTTTGATATCGACTTTGATTGCCTTTAGATACAATTCTATATCAGATCTTCAATTATTTCTTTTGGGAGATCATCCATGTGTTGGATCTGAATCTGTTGTGTGATTTTTTTTTTAAACAATATCAATTAGATTGCCTTTAGTCTACTTCGGACCTTTATATCTATTGGTTTACTTCATGCAAAGTAATACTAGTTCCATCAGATACATGAGAATGGTTACGTGGCCCCTGGCATTGTATTTTGCTATTTCAACATAAATGTGGCTAATTTGTGGACACCAGGTCTTGACAATACTACTGAGAGTCTAAATGAGAAGGAGTACATCCGAAATTTGTCGAGGAGAATCGGACTGAAACCTAAAAGTGCTAAAATCGAAAGTGTCTTGAGAACCTACGGTGGTGATCATGAGTCACATCAATCTTGTAGAGATGCTTATGGATGTGGTATGAGAAATTAGCATTACTTGTTAGGGTTTTTAATCAAGAGTTTGTCTTTTTCTGAGGATTTTCTAGTCAAGTGTATATCTTTTTTCTTTCTTTCTCAGAGCACTCTAAACATAGATTTCTTATAATGTAGGTTGCTAGTTATAAAGGTCACGGAAGAATAACAGAGCCTGGATTAAAGAATCCTAGTGGGTAGATGGAGATCTACTCTAGCTTAATGGCAAGGTAAAGTAAGTTTCTAATGTTGAGATTTTCTTAAAGTGTGGTATATTAGCATATCTCGTAAAGATGTATGCAAGGGGATAGATTTGATTAACCATCATGCTTTAGATTCTTGATATGTGCATTAGGACAGTGAGAAACATAAAGTATCATGCTACTATGACAAGCTTTGAGAATTTGTTCTAGTACTGAAAATCATATAATGACTTCAAGCTTTATATATATGCTCTCTTGGACTATCACTTTTGTGCTTCGTTCCACCTCTTAGTCGGGCTTTGGTAACAATCCAGAATCACTCTCTTTTACTTCCTCTAACATAACCTGGGACTTCCTTTTGATTTCCAAAGCTTGGATTCCTTTTCGACATAGTTGGTTTTTCAGTAACATGCAAAGAATCTTTTAAAGGCTTCCCATCTGGAGGATATAGAGATGCAAGGCTTGTCACATTATCATCTTCATCAACATCATCTAAAAATCTATAACAACCTTTCTTTTTCTATTGCTAGCACCATTCAGCTCTCTTATGATTGATACAAAGCCCAAGATTACTATTAATGCCTAAAGCAGGACTCGAGGGCTTTGTTTTTGCCATGAACTAGCTAGAGAGCCACCAATTCCTGATGACATTTCTTTAATTTGAACCTTCATTATGCTAGTGTGAATGAGCCTTTAGCAAGTTAAGGGTTAGTAGATTGGTCATTACCACTAGGAGTTGTTCTATCTGTGAAGCGAACACAGTAGAAGGTTGCAAACCCTATATTTTTCTTTATTTTTTCACAGGTCCATGTTGAGGGGGTTGAAGAGATGAGTCCTTGACAATACAATTACCTTTAAGTTTTATATAAATTCCTATTATCATATTTCAGTAGGGAAATAATATAGACAAATTTGCCATCAACTATATTATAGGAATTAGAAACACCACAAAACCTAAAAAAGGAGATGAAATCAATATATTTGTGATAGAATATAAGTTTCATATGCCTAATAAATTAGAAAAAATACTAGCAGATTTGCCATCAACTGTGTCATATTATTATGTGTGCTCTGGTCAGATTAAAAGCATAAATTAGTTTTCTGGAACATAACATTTTTCGATGAACCTGTTTTCATTCCTTAGACACATGTATCTTGATTGCATATATCATATTATTATGTGTGCTTTGGTCCATTTTATAGATTTCGCTAGGCGGAATCGGTGCGCCGAGTGCCCGCCTAGCGCCTAGGGTGCCACCTAGACGGCCGATTTTTTTTTCCTGGAGGTTGAGTTGCCAACTGCCTGTGGATTACAGGATTCTACATGTTTTCTGTTTACTATTTTTCATCTCTCTAAATGTGTTTTTTTGTTATCAATCGCAGGAATTACAGGGTTCTACAAGGGTGCAATTGCAACAATGACAACTTGGATTCCAACTTGAGAACAGTGATATGTATCATGTATTAAATTGAAATATGTATCATGTTGCAACTTGGGTTCTACAAGGGTGCAACTGAGATATGTATCATGTATGCAAAAATGCTATTTTTGAGAACAGTGAGATATGTATGCAAAAATATTGTAAATACAAAAGCAAGTACTATTAAATTGATATATTGTTCTTACCAGTTTTAGTCCAAGTTGCAAATTTTGGTGCAGAATTGAATTGAGCCTCAAAATATGTTGTATGAACACCAAATAGCTAGCTTGCTGATACCTGGGACTGCAGTCATGAGCTGAACACATAAACAGAGCACAAAAAACTGAAAACATATGCATAAAAGCATATACAAAGCAAAAAAAATTAATAATCTCCATGACTGAAAACATATGCATGAAAGGAATAAACTAGATGCGAACAAATGTGTATAGACATGCTTTGCTTGTACCTGGGATTGCAGTCATGAGCTGAACACAGAAACAGAGCTCAGAAAACATATACAGTCATAAGATGAACACAGAAACAGAGCTCAGAAAACTGAAAACATATGCATGAAAGCATATGCAAAGCAAAAAAAAAAATCTCCATGACTGAAAACATATGCATGAAAGGAATAGACTAGATGTGAACAAATGTGTATAGAACTCCCACAGCCCTACACATCGAACAAAATTAATAATCTCCATGACCGAAAACATATGCATAATCTTCCAAGTTCCAAGTTCCAAGTTCCAACACATTCAAAGTATCATAAAATATTAGCAAACCCAAACATAACATGGACAAAAACTAATTATAACTCCCACAGTCCTACGCATCGAACTCTTCTTCTCCGTAGTCTTCCATAACATGCTCTTCATCGGACTCGAATTCAACATTGATGTCATCTTCATCTTCTGACTGAAAATCATCTTCATGAAGTTCCCTCACTCTAGAACTTCTACGGGGATGTAGCATTTCATCGGCTCCAGAAGCATCACTAACCATTTGCCAAGTGAGCCCAGTTCCAGGTTCACTTCATCATCATCACCACAGTCAACTATCCATGATTGTGCATTATTAGCACCACTTGCTAGTAGCACATCAAGTTTCTTCTCTTGGTCCCTTTTGTGCTTGTTCATCAATTTTGCATTGAATTGGACATAAACTAGATTGTTCAACCGATTCAAGTTTTTTCTCTTGGTCCCTTTTGTGCTTGTTGGATTTTGGTTGCTAATTAGTTTGGTCAGTTTATTATTATTATTATTATTATTATATTTTGGGTAAATCATATTTTTTAAAAAATTATTCATTGAATTTTTATTTAGCTTGACCCTTCCCGAACCCGTCTCGAATCCGTTTCTGAAACCGAACCCAATCTCGATTTTTTTTTGGAAACCAACTTTAACCCTTTAGTATATATATTATATCATAATTTCTTTTTATAAGAAAAGAATTCAATTCCTTTCCTTTCCTTCACAGAACCATCATTTCTAACCCGACCTCTCCTTTTCCCTTTCCGAACGCTCGAGCCCCTCCCCTCCCGTAACTCCGACGACTCTTCATTCCGGTAACTCCCGTAACCCCCAATCTCTCTTCCTATTTAAACCCTCCTCTCCTTCTCCACTCTCCATCCCTCTCCCTCATCACCACTCCCAAATCTCAAACCCCCAAACATCTTTCCGGCGACCCGACCCGAGCCCAGGCGAGCCCCGCCTCCAGCGGCCTCCCGCCGTCGTTCCCGCAGCCTTCCGTGCCAGCCCTCGCCGTCCGCCCTGACCCCGGCGCCGATCCTCCCCGAGCGGCGACCCCCACCGCCGCTGTCCCCGCGACCCAAGCCGACCGCCGACCACCGAGCCCCGCCCCCTGCGCTCGCCCCTCCGGCCCCGAGCCCCTGTCCGCGTCCGCCCCGAGGCCGTCGACCCCCTGCCGTTCCCGATCTGCTGTATCCGTGCCTGGCTTGCTGTCCCGATCCGCTGTTTCGGTTTCACGTGGCCCCGATCCTGCTGTCCGTGTGTTTTAGGATTTTCCCGAGTTCGCGGGATTTTGTTTTCTCTAATTTTACATCTGAGAGCTCTAGCCGAGCACCCAAGGTATATTTTTCGTGTCCTCGTGTCCCTTTGGGTTGTGTGTCGATGATGATTCGGTCTCGATTTCGCTATGGGATCGTTTTGATTCGTTACGGTTGTGGTTCGGACTTTCCGAACTCCTTTCGAATTGTCCTGTGACCTAGCTATTTCAAGCTTGGGTTTTTCTATGGATATTTGCTTAGGTTTTGTGAATGTTCTTCTTAGCCTTGGCTAATTGGAAGGTTCTGTAGTTTTTCGGACTTTTCGAGTTAGTTTTGGATCTTATTTCTGTGGCGTTTTCCTTGGTATAGTTATGTTATGAGATTTCAGGTTGGTGGCTATACGTATTATGGTAACTGGTCGGAGTTTGGAGTGGTTGGAAGTTTATATATAACTATTTCTGGATATTTTTGTATCGCCAAATTTGGCTGGATTGTCCTAGCTGCCCGATTTTTCTAAAAATATTTTGAAAACCTTTTTGGTTTATTTCCTGAGTTCGGCTATGGTCCTTTGACAGTTTTGTATTGTTTGGCTTTCGGATAATATTTTTGGGCGACGACCGTATCGGTCCATGGGCCCTAGCGAAATGCAAACGAAACCGACTTTTTCGGACGTTGCGGCATAAGCTAATTGCAATGTGATATTAAGACCAAGTCTGAGACTTACCCTATATTTTTTATATTTTATAAAATTATTTAGAACTTGTTACTGGGTATTTTCATATTTCGAGTGCAGGGCCTCGGCCTGCTGAATGGACCGCTTCCCGGCGTTCAGAGCTCAACAGCAATATTTAAATTAATTTATGTAAATAAGTTGTAAGGGCATAAGCCCAGTTTTCTATTTCTTTTCTGTGACCCTGTATTGTGTAGCGTAGACTTTTTCTTTATTTTTTTGGGTTGTTGACTTGGTCGTTAAACGAGTAGAATGATAAAAATAAATATCTATTTTTATATAGAAAATTAATAAGTTTTTCTCACATTAAGTAATTTTGTAATTTAACAAATTTATTATTTCTCATTAAAAAGAAAGTCTAGTTTTATATATATTACGAAAATACCAAGTTTTGACAATTAACCTGAAAAATGCTATTTTTCCAATAAATATTAAATTGACTTTTACTTCGTAAATTAATTAATAGTAGATCGCAACGATAAACGTGTTCCGATAGAATAATTTTAACAAACTTAAAACTTGATTAGGATCTTCTTTTAGAGATTGTAACTAGCACACCTAGATATGGTTCAATTATGATTCTAAGACGGGATTCTCAACTGTAGGATTTCGAGGACGAGTTTGACTTCTCCGGTACCGACTTCCAATCCAGTCATAAACCAAGGCAAGTACGGTTATGTTTATTTGGCAATTTAATTAGTAATTGTTATATTGCATGCTTAAACCACACACTACAACAAAAAACCCTTTTAATGACGCTCGACACGGAGTTTTAATGACGGCTGATACATAAGCGTTATTAAGTTGAAAAATACCTTTTTTCTATGACGGTTTGGGCTAATTCTGGACTTTTTATAACGTTTATAAAATAAAGCGTTATTAATAGTTTAGAGCGGTGGCAAACTTGTAATATTTTTTAACTTCAATTTTTGGCAAAATCCTTGCTGCCGCCTCTCCCCCAAAACATTCCGATCTTCTCCTTCTCCTCCTTTCTTCTCCCTCCTCTCCCCCAACTCCAAAACCCTAACCCTAGATCCAAAATCTTCGAGGAGGGCCTCATGCTCCTCGTTGCCCTCCAGGACAAGCTCGAGGCCGTCGCGTACGCGATCGACAAGAACACGAAGGAGGAGCGTTAGGATTCTGCTCGTCCTCTTCTCCGCGCTCTCCCTCTCCTTCCTCCGGCGTCGTCGATGTCGTGGGTCCGCAACCACCGCCGCTTCATCGGTTCCGGCGTCGGCCTCGGATCCGAAGCCCTCATGGGTCAGTTCCTCTTCCTTACACCCTCCTCTCCGCTTCTTCTCCTTCCTTTCCCCCAACTCCAAAACCCTAACCCTAATTTTGAAGAAATTAAAAACCCTTTTATTTGAGGAAGAAGAAGGTGACGGTGACGTCATCAACAACAGCTTGGGGTGCTGATCATCCCTGCGCTCAGCTGAGAGCCGCCTACCATGACTGCTTCAATAGGTATCATCATCGTCATCATCCTCAATTCTACAGCAGCTGCTGCTGCTGATGATGATATTCTTCTTCTTCTTTACTATCAAGAAAATAAATTATGGGGAATGTTTTTTTTTAATTGATACAGGTGGTACGCGAAGAAATTCTCGAAGGGACGGTGGGACAAGGAAGAATGCGTCTCCGAATGGGAAAAGTACAGAGCCTGTCTCTCTGTAAGTTTCCTTCTTTTTTTTACCCCTCCGGAAAAGAGAAGGCGGCCGAGGGCCGAGTATATGGGATACCTTTACTCATGAGCATCCAGGTCCTTAATTGCCTGCTACATGTATCACCACTTCCTCTTCTTATGATTAACCTTGATGATACTATGCTGAAAATGTTAAATTAATTAATAGCAATGAAATTAATATATGATGACAGAAACTTTGGATTAGTTTGACATGCACCTAATCTAGATCCTCCATACATTAAGATAGTATCGTAACAAAATTACAGTTGAGACTCAAACAATGTCATCTCATGGGATATTTGGAGATGTAGGTTAAGTGTCTATTTTGGAGAAGGAAACATTTTATCTCCTATTCTTTTTCACTATTCTGCATCCTAATTTATAAATTATATACGGTTTATGGAATCATTTTCTATGTTTCTGGGGACATGTCAAAATAAAATTGGAACTTCATATCTATAATGAATCAAACAATGGGTTCTCTCAGTCACATAGTTGGATATTTCGTTTTGTGCTGTAACCAGAGGAGCTTTAGAACCATGGATATTCGATTAAATGAATGTCTTATTTTTTGTGCTAGATAGAATTTCAAAGCTGTTATCAACAGATCAACTCTTACTGGAATTCCTCCCGTTTGAGCTCTGTTTTTCGAGTAAAGATCAGCTTGTTTGAGAAGTCCTGAATCACAAATACGGTTACAATTGGAAATTCATATCTATAATGAATCAAACAGTGGGTTTTTTCGGTCATATAGTTGGAAATTTTGTTTGTTCTGTAACGAAAGGACCTCTAGAAGTGTGGATCTTTCATTCAGTGCTTGACTCATTCTTTGTGCTAGATAACAATTCAAAGCTGGTGAACATGAGAGTCTGAGACATGCTGGTGTGGAGATAATTTTAAAAAACTTTTATTTCTTATGGGAAAACTGATACTAGTTCTATTGAAACAATGCTGTGAAGTATACCTAAATTTTCACACAGACAAAAATATAGACATAATATGCATACAACACTCGTTTTAGTATATCGATTTATTATTTTGGTGTGCCACCTATTTTCGAGTGTCTATTCCTCCCTGCTAAATGATTCAATTGTTGTTATGCATGGCTTTATAATACCACCCTTTTGTTCTACATATTTCAGGTAGGCCTGAACTAATAAATGCCAACTGAACTGATCATATACTTCTGCAGAAAGAAAAGATTAGCTTTTGAAGTTTAAACAGCAATATGATTTCACTTTTTGAGTGTCTTTTCTCTAAAATTTCTATGCAATATAGGTGGGATATCAAATTCTTGTTCATTTTATTCTAGTGATTGTGATCTTTTGTCATGAGTCTACAATGGTATTAATTGTTTAACTCTATTTAATGTTTCCATACGCCCAGAAATTTCAGATTAGTCATTATTGTTCGGCTATGAAAATGGTTCCAATCCCTACTATCTTCAGTTGCGCTTATGTGCATCTTATTCTGTTTTGATTATTCACAGACTGCTAAAATCAATGCACATCTACTAATCATTTGTTTGAATGTTTAGTGTATGCACGTGTACTTCATATGTAGTTTCTCATACTCTATGGCTGTGTATATGCTTACAAATTGGCTAATATAGCTGGAAATAACTGAAACTTGTCCACAGCTATCCATATGTGACTGGAACATCAGTCATAGGAATGAAATATAAAGATGGAGTTATCATGGCTGCTGACACGGGAGGTTAGTTTCCATCTTACCAAACTTGATATACTGATAAGTTAACAACTATTTCCTCGCAATATTTTACTCATACTTCTTGTCTATGGACGTGCCTTGGCACTCTTTTAATAACTATAGATAGAAATTGAGAAATATTTTGAAAAAAAAAGTCAACAAAGATGAGGGAAAACACAAGATATTCCAAGAATTGAAGTTTAGAAATAACGGTGAAAGCTACTATGAGGAAACTCAACAAAGTATTTCACTAGTAAAATCCGGAGATATATTGGTGTTTCATCCTTTACACAGAATTATGTCAAGTAAACACCTTAAAATGGCAAACATATAATGGTGTTAATGTTATATGTTTGTTAATTAAAAATGTCTCCAGTCTACTTCTTTAGATGTACTCAAGGATAAATTTACTTTTATCCATTTCTGAAAGAAACCCCATAGCTTTGTTTACTTCACCATTCTCCAACAAGCCCTTAACAATAGCATTAAGCATAACAGAATCTGAAGAGTAACCATCATTCTTCACTGACAAAAACAACTCATCAAACTCATCCAACAACCCTTCTTTAATAAGGCCGTTCATCATTATATTGTATGTTGCAACATCTGGTGACACTGTCATTTACAAGAATAGAGTTAAAGAGATCATTTCTGTATTAACCTTACCAACTTGAAACATTCCTTCAATTAAAATATTGAAGGTCGTAGCTTCCAGTTTTTCCTTCTGACATGATAGAGTGTCCAACAGATTCATGGCCTCATCAATGTGGTGTTTTTCCTTCCAGTTTTTTCTGCTGCTAGTCTCGCTGCTACATTTGAATTATGATACAAAAATGTGACTAACTTGAATTCTTTGCTTTTATTATGAAGTGATAATATTGTTGCTGCTATATGGAGACAGGGAGTGGATAGGACAGTATAGTTTTTCCCAAACCCATACTTTCCAGATATTTACCTTAGCTTTGCTCCTGCAGTTTTACTATGCACTCTGAGCCAACCGTGTTGTATTTTGATCAAACTAGCTTAGTTATCCTCTAATTCAAACTAAGTTTTTTTAATCTTTTTCAGGGTTTTGCTACGTGATGCCGACAGTTTTGATGTGCTCAAAGTTGAAGCCAATGTACAAATAGTTTTGAGGGTCTGCTTACTAGTAGTAGTTGTAAATATATGTATTTGGATGTCCTATTTTGAAAAAAAATGTAATGAAGATGGTGATATATATCATGTATATATTTGTAATTGGATTAAATGGTACTCTATAACATTTAGATGTTTTCTTGTGAATATGGTCCAAAATGAATGTTTTGAAATTGAATTGAGCAACATTGAGCATTGTTCTATAATTTTTTGGAAAGTAATATATAAATATGTAGAATTGAGCGTTATAAATGTGCTGAATTGAGTCTATACAGATTATCTATTCATAACGCTTTCAAACTACGCTGAAAATAAGTGTAGCAGAAACTCATCATATTCATGACGGTTATTTTATGACGCTTTTAAAAAACATTTATAACACCCGTTTTCATGACGGTTGCTGTGGAAAAAAAAAGCGTCATGGTACGTCATTAATGACGCTTTTTAGCCGTCATTAAAAGGGTTTTTTGTTGTAGTGACATTGCTACACGGAACTCTCTCCTAGAGTATTGATTGTTATTGATTGTGGGATATTGGGGAAGTAGTGTAGTGTTTTATGACCAATACCTTCATATTGCATTGATTATGCGAGCTTACCCCTCTTACACACGGGGATAAGCCGTATCGTATCACTAGGATACTATTGTACAACCCAAGCCGGTCATATATATTACCTATTCAAATCATATTGTTTTCAATTGTTGGAAAATATTGTTCAAGTATTTCAAAACTGTTTAAGATTGCAAATTTCCATTATTATTTGAAATGTTAGATTTTCATAATTGTACTTTGCTCATTTCCTGACTGGATCCCCCACCCCCAATAGGTAACATTGATGAGGCTGAGCTATTATATAATAGCTATTATGATCCAGTGCTTTACCCTGCGGTGCTTCCAGAGTCTCACTTGGAGGATGTTGATCCCGAGGCTGATGAGCCGGCTATCTAGATAGTTGTTGTTTATTTCTAGTTTTCTTTGTGTTGGAGTTGAACTCTTATTTTATTATCTTATTATCAGCTGTATCTTTCTGTGTTGGATAATTAAAGTTTTTAAATATTCAAAATATTAAAGTTGTGACAAATGTTTAGTTGTTGTTGAGATTACCTGTAAGTGAAAACAGCTTACTGCCGCCGTCTCACAACGGTGCAGGCTGGACATGATCCGATTCGACCTAACAATTTGGGATCGGGTCGTGACACTTTTGTGCTTGTTCATCAATTTTGCATTGAATTGGACATAAACTAGATTGTTCAACCGATTCACGTCTAGTCTATTCCTTTTCTTCGTATGTATCTACAAAAACAAAAGTGAGCAAGTGATGTGAATATGAATAAAAAGCCGAAATAAAAATAATGAAATAAAAATTTGAAATTAATATAATGAAACACTGATTCACTAGCCCCTTCAAAAGTGCTCCAATTTCTTTCGCACCCGGATGAACTAGTTGTTAGCAACAAAATCCTTCTTGCAAGCTTTTGCAAATTAGGTGTTTGATGTCCAAAGTTTGACCACCAATTTTCTGTTTAGAATAATAAAGTTAAAACACTAAGAGAGTAAAACGAAATCAAGCCTACTTGCAAGAAATTCTATATATATTGAGTGCCTACAGGAAAGTATAGAGGGCTCAGAGATCAGATGACAGTGATCACTGTCTACACATCATATTATCATAATAAAGAAAGTTAGTCTACACATCATGCAAGTATTGAGTGCAACTGTGCAAGTATTGAGTGCCCAGGCAAGCCACACAAGTACACAAGAGAAAAATAAAATTAAATAGTAAATATATATAAATTATAGGGCTTAGAGATCAGATCATTGTCTACACATAGCCTACAGGCAACATAGCCTACCCTCCAAAAGTATCAAGATTCAACAAAACTAAAAAAAATTCTCATCAAAAGCTCCAGGATAGAGCTGAACACAGAAGCCACAGAAGCAACATAGCCCATTATGCACAAAAGCTACTACAGGCAACATAGCCTACATATTTGTACAGAAGCTACATGCAACATAGCCTACAAAAAATTCTGCACAGAAGCTACAGCCAACTTAGCCTACAAAAAATTCTGCACAGAAGCAACATTATGCACATAAGCTACATGCAACATAGCCTACAAAAAATTCTCATCAAAAGCTCCAACATAGCCTACAGGCAACATAGCCTACAGACAACTTAGGCCCTCCAAAGTATCTTATCATAGCCTATTATGCAAGAATGCCAAGAAAACTATAAAATCTTTATATAGGGACTGCAGTCATGAGCTAAACACAGAAACAAAGCTCAGAAAACATATGCATGAAAGCATATGCAAAGAACTTTGGCAACTCAATTGAAAACTGAAAACTTAATAATCTGCAAAGAACTTTGGCAACTGAAAACTAAACTTAATAATCTCCATGACTAAACACATATGCATGGAAGGAATAGACTAGATGTGAACAAATGTGTATAGTAATGTTAAAGAACTTTGGCAACTCAACGTTTTACCTGGATCAAAATAACTTTTTACCTGGAAAAGAACTTTGGCAAAAAAAATTAATAATCTCCATGAGTCCTGACTGAAAACATATGCATGAAAAGTTTCAGAAAAAACTTTTTACCTGGATCAAAAGTGTCATCATTTTTCTGACATCCTTTTAATGCCAAAGGTTTCCGAAAAGCTCCCTCTCGATTCTTATACTTTGGCAACTCAACATTTATGATCTCATTTTGCATGTCGATGTCACTATAAAAGAACGTCTCCATACAGTTTAACACCCCTTCCATGACAATTTCATCAAATTGGATGGTGGAATCCTTGTAAAAGTAATAAGGATTCAAAAGGTAGGACATCAAATGTAGTAGGCTATCTATCCTATCAACAATCCTTGCATCAATAATCTCCATAACTACTTGATAATTCCTCTCAATATTATTCGAGGCTTATTTTATCTCTTGTTTTGCTTGCATAAGCTCTCCATATAAAAATCCCATGAATGGCTTCCTCTCTCCATCAACAAGCCTAAGCACCCTAACCAAAGGTGCAAAAACCTTCAAACATAATGTCACACCATTCCAGAAGCTCATGCTCATCACGGTTGAGTATGCATTCTTTCCCTTAACACTCTTCACCCATTTACAATTTTCCCATTCACTGCTACCAAACATTGCCCTCAATTGGCTCTTCTTCTCCACCAAACTCTACAAAGTGAGGAAAGAAGAAGCGAATCTAGTGACTCCGGGTCTCACTATGTCCCTCTTCTTTGTAAACGACCTCATTAAGGTTAAGGTCTTATGGTGTGCATATATGAAAATAGTGAAGTTCTTGGCTCGATCAATGAATTTCTTGTATTTTGGCAATTTTCCAGTGCTTTCAAGCATAAGATTGATGGAGTGAGTAGCACATGAAGTCCAAAAAATATTTTTCCTCTTCTCTTTCAACAACTTCGCAGCTCCCATATTGTTAGCGGCATTGTCAGTTACTATTTGAATAACTTCTGGAGGACCAACTTCTTCAATACATTTGTCAACATACTCAAAAATGAGTTCACTTGTATGTGCCTCATCCGAAGATTCCTTAGAGGAAAGGAAAACAGTTCCCACTCTCGAATTCACACACAAATTCATGATGCTCCGCCTTTTTCTGTCAGTCCAAGAATCTGTCATAATAGAGCACCCATTTAGATCCCACTCTTCTTCATGTTGCTTCATCAGATCTTTGGTTCTCTCAACCTCTTCTTTCAATAATAGCTCCCTTAGCTCGTATTGACTAGGATGTTTAAAATCGGGTCCAAATTGACCGACCGCCTCAACAAACATTTTGAAGCTATCATTGTTAATAGCATTGAAAGGTATACCCGTCTCGTAGACCCATCTAGCACAATATCTTCTCACGGCATGTGTTCTTTCTTTAAATAGAGCTTCAGTGATATTCTTTTGTCTTTGCGTCTTTCCCGCACTCAAAGAAGGGTTGATGGAAGTTCCAAATTTATCGATCGGGCCAAGAGGATGAGGTGGTCTCAAATTGCCTAGCACTTCAACTTCTTCATCGTCTCCTCCCTTTTTAATATTCACCTCAGATCTCGTCAACTCTTCTTCCATTTTCTTATTTTTTTTCTTGTTCTTTCCCTCGGCTATTGTATTCTTACACTTAACTTTGCCATCTTGTGTAGACTTCGGACATGTAGACACATTCCCAGAAATATGGGCAATGTGTTCCTTCATCCTATAAGCTCCCCGGGACATTACCTTCAAACACAATTTGCCTTATACCCTATCCATATTCTTTGGATCAACTAGCATTCCATACTCACATCAGATATCATTTGACTTCCGTTTAAGTATTATGGCAGACTCGGATGAGGGTTGGACAGCTTGTGCTTGAGCAACACTGCCCACACTAGCCGATCGAGGCAGAGGCTGCCGAAGAGGACATAATTTCTCAACACTGTAAAATAAATTAAGTAACAACAGTACAAAGTCATATTGTGTACACTCTGTTAAACAGATTAAGAGAATAAATCAACACAATACAAAATTAAGAGAAACAATCAACAAATCCAACACTACAGTACATAATTAACGAGGAAGAGAAATCGAGGCAACATAGTATAAAAAATTCTCATCAAAAGCTCTTGTAGGCTAGAGAAATTCAACACAAATTTAACACAGTACAAAAAAATCTCATCAAAAGCTCCAACATAGCCTACAGGAGTGTCGAACACATAAAAAATTACACGAGAAAGAGAAATCAAGAAAGGATAAGGATCCATACCCGACACGAGGCTGCTGGAGTCGACACGAGGCTGCTAGAGTCGACATAACACACGAGAAAGTGTCATCAACGACGGTAGACGACGGTGGAGGACGGTAGATGACGGTGGAGGACGGTCGACGACGGTGGAGGACGGTCGGCAGGCACACGAGAAAGGAGGAGTTCTCGATTTAGGGTTTTTTTGGGCGAATGAAGTCTACTGATCGGGGGAGGGGGGTTAATAGGGGTTAGGAAAATCCGATTTATATTTTTAAACAATGGTTTATTTTTACTATTAGTTCAAAAAAATCAATGCGTCGAACTGGCCGAACCGCCCGATTTGGACCGCCTAGACCCGATTTGGACCGCCTAGCGATTTATCTTGTCGATTTTAGCATAATCGGTTCGTTAGGGCTCCGCCTAGCGCCTAAGAGCCCGAGTTGGCCGATTTTTAGAACGCTGCTTTGGTCAGATTAGGAGCACTATGGATAGAAATTGTGGATTTATCGCTAATTATTGTTATAAGTATATTTGTACACTTCTTCTTCCATTGTTAATGCATGGTATTCATTTCTCCTCTCCACCATCGATGTGTGTTTTTTTAATATTGATATGGTTCTAGAAATTGTTGTTCTAATTTCTTGGACCTCTTCTTACTTTCTTTCACCCAAGAGCTTCCAGAAGGCAGTCGCTATTGCCGAAATTGCATTTTCAATTTTTCATGACTTGTAGTAACGTGGCCGATGAAAAAGAGAGTTTAGTATCATTGGTTGTGTTAGAATGCTCATAGTATGGATATAAATATATTTCCTCTTTCAGCCTATAACATATTAAAGGTCTTAAGTGTCTATGAGTATCTTTTTCATTATTTGTTTTAGCATATACTTTTTTATTGATGATAGCTTATGGATGAAGGACTAAATTTGGTTGATTGAGTGTCAGTTTTCTTTTACAAAACCCTGACATCATACCTAAATGTGTGATGAACCAAGAAATGGATGATAACGCTTATTGTGTGGACTATGGATGTGATGTTGGGTGCCATATTTCTTTTCATGTTAACTATGACTACCTCATGGTAACCCTATCACCAATTTGCAATGTGGACTAACCTGGATGTGAAAAAGACATGATTTATTTTTTACTGAACTTCACTAGCCTTTTTGAAATACATTTGTTTAATAATTTTGTATTTATAGTGAAAATTAAGTTATAAGTTCTTACTCCTTTGATGGGGGATTTTATCTATAGGTTTCTACATTAACAAAATATGTTTGGTCAGTAATAAGCACAACAGAACACCTTATGGATACAAGCAGAATTTCTATATAGTCCTCCAAGTACTTCACTCTGTAAACGATATATGTTTATCTTATGTTAGAAGTGTACTCTATCCCTCTAGAATTTTTTTTTATTTTACCTTGGAATTAGTATGACATGACATGACATGTCCCTTATGTTCTTTATATCTGGATATTCTATCTATACAATTTACTAGGTGAGACATAATAATTTTTTTTGCAGGTGACTATATTATGTAATTTGATGGTGCTTCAAAAGGAAATCCTGGAAAGTGGGTGTTGGAGCAGTAATCCAAACTGTAGATGGAAAAATGGTAGACATCTAACATTATAACTTCTTTAATGTAATCAATTACTATATGTAGTCAATTACTATTTTTAAGCTATGCCGCACTGACAGAAATAAAGACAGGACACGGATACATTAAACTATGCTGCATGGATATGGACACAGGTAAGGATACAGTCCGGATACATGATACGATTATCTTCAAATAAGTACATATATAGTCCTCTCTGTTCCACGAGTACGGATACAGGTGACAGGATTTGGATACCATCTACCAGTGTCCTTGCAACATAGGTTCTAAACATGCCTAGTTAAGAACTACACTAACTAGCATATGATCTACTGATAATGCAAAGAAGTCAAACACCAACAAGCAAGAACCAGGAACAAGAAGCGACTATACTATACAGATCAAAAACTACAAAGCTCTCCATTTCCATTTCCATTCTATGGCATCTCCACTATCACACAAGTGGTATATGTTGGAATTATTCAATAATATGGGCCACACATGTAAAATTAATTGTGTTGGATTATCTAAATAATTAAGCCAAATTAAAGTGGTCTATTTGAAAAATTGGCTTAAGGGTATAATTGTCATGGAATTAATGTGTAGATGCCGGACATAAATCTAATTTGATGAGGGGCCAAATTAGAAATATCAAAACATATAAATATATTCATTCATTAGGGTTATGGTCCCCAACTTATACGGCCACCAAAAGAGAGGTTTTCTCTTTTTCTCTTCTGCATCCCCATCAACAGAAAAAGAGGGACAAAGGATTCAGATTCTTCTTTGTCATTAAGGGTTATAGCAAGTTGAAAGATCTAACCCCATGAAAGGACGACCGCTTTAAGATCTATCATGCCTAGCAATGGATTCAGGTACGCTTTCGCAATTTAATTTATGTTCTTCATCTCATGAATCGACATGGTACAATAAATTTCAAACAAGTGGTATCAGAGCCACCTTGTTTGATTCATGAGTTTGATGTTTCATATTCAATTATTTTTTATGTTGAAGGAACCCTAGATCGTTAGATCTAATTAAATATAGGATTTCGATTGTTCGGTTTTTATGATTAGAAAGTTTATATCTTTAGTTTAGATATTTATATTTACTGAATTTAAAAAAAAGGAATAAAATAGTCATGGATGCATTTATTAGTAATCATTTTTTTTTTCTTAAACGAAAGGATCATAAAATACTATGATTGCTTATAAATCGGAGCCAATTTTACTTATATGGATGTTGAGGTCATACAAGTGCATCTTTTATGCTCATGTCAGGATATGGATGTTGAGGATATGAAATTGATTTACTTGCTTATAAATCCGAACCAATTTATATAACCTTTTTTTTCTCTGTCCACATTGAGATGCTTCAAAATTCGAGTTACTTCAAAATTTGAGTCAATTTATATGTTTTGATCTAGTTTACTAAGTTTTGTGTGATATATTTTGCTTGATTTGCTATAGCTAGTCGTTATGCATAATAAAGGTTCTGGTTAGAGTTTCAAAATAGTTGAATCTTCCAAGCATAACAAACATACTTCATTCGTCAATCACTATGCACATGTATAAGGAACCATGAGTTAATAGATTCCAGCCAAGAATGTTATTTAAGCAAAGATTTCTATAACCTAGGGCTACTTGAAGCCTAAAAGCTGAAGATTGCAGGACTAATTCCATTGTTCGTAGGATTGGTCCAACCATATTTGCTTTATATTCCCATGGTTTTGTTTTTGCTATTTTTTAAATTAATTGGCTTGGTTTGGTTCTATACGGTATGTTCTAAATAAAAGGCTTGCATGAACAAACTATATATTCTAAATTGAATATACTATTTCATGATCTTATAGTTTATCGCGATTTGGTTTTGAAACCCAAATTGATTATGATTATTTTAGTTGATATAATCGGTTGATGTATATGTCTTCAATGGATTAATTTTGGTATAATCTTCCTGGGATTATTTGATATAATCTTTTTTTGATGCATATATTCAGTACAATCTAATCTGTTGATCATTGATTATTTAAATTTAAATATACATGTACATAAGATTTTGGACATGGTTTAGTTTTATAAAATTTAGTCAACATTCAAATTCTTGGTGCCTTTTGTGACTAGAAATAGTCGTCTAACATTCTAAATAGACCCATTGAAACAAGACGTCACCAAAGTGACCTCTCTTGCGTAGATGTTCTATGAGGGATGTTGGATGTTTGTGTGTGTACATTCACGCGGGTATTAGCCGGCCCAAAGGAAGGTTAATACTTGGCTAAATTGCACACATACTTGTGGTGATAAATGTGTGACAATTATAATGTTTACATGTGAACAATAATCTGATCCAAAGATAGGCTTATTATTTGACATGACTTATTGTCAACATTTGATCATTACACCAAGAGTACCACTTGCAGTTAATATCACTGTCCAAAGACTTGATATTAATAATGTACTAGGTATCTTGAGATGGGGTTCACCATTATTTGAATTTGTTTGACTATATTTTACTCTTTGGTTATTAATTAGAACATGTATGTTTTTGTTGCTTTGTTCTCTTTACAGTTAATATTGCTATAATATCTGCCAATAAGAATTTAATTTTCATGTTCAATGGGATAAACTTTAAGGGCAAAAAGAAAATGAATACAGTAGCTGCTAAGGGTCAAGCTCAAAAGAAACAACAATATAAAACTAAGAGTTGTTCTTTTGTGATAAGACAAGACACATAAGAAAAAAATGTACAAAGTATCACGCATGGAGTATAAAAAAATGTACATTTCTGAATTTGGCCTGTTCTGAGGTTAATTTAGATTTAGTACCTAAAAACTCATGGTGGTTAGATTCTGGTGGGACTACCCACATTAGTGTTCTAAACAAGGTTGTTTGAGATCCCGAAAGCCAATTGATGGTGAAAGATATATCTATGTGGGTGACGGCAAATCGGTAGAAGTAGAAGCAATGGGATATTTTAGGTTATTTTTAGGAACCGATTATTATTTGGATTTGATAGACATTTTAATGTACCGTCTTTTAGACGAAATTTAGTTTTATTTTCTTAATGGACAAATCTGGTTACCATTGTTCATTTGAAAATAACAAGTTTAGTCTATCTTTAAATCCAAATATTATTGGTAGCGGTTCCTTTAAGGTTTATGATCACCTATATTCAGTTAAAACTATTGCATCTTAAATGAAACCTTGAAAGTGGAGTCATGTGGTACTAAACACAAAATTAACAATAATAAAAATTTATACTCATTAAGACATAAGCGATTGGGTCACATCTCTAGAAATAGAGTTGAACGACTTGTGTCTGATGAGATTTGGATACCATTAACTTTATAGACTTCAATGTCTGTATTAAATGTGTAAAGGGACGACAGACCAAAGTTAAATTGTAAGCAGTTACTTTATTGACTATGCTGAGAAATCGAGGGGTTAATAATTATACGGTCCCACATAAAGAAATTTTTTTGAGACGAGATGTGTAATATAATTTTTTAGAATATTGAGTTTGGGGGAGAAATAAAATTTGGGACATTGTCTTTAAGGAGGAATCAATTGTGATTCCTACTATCACTTTTGACGATGTGTAGGATTCTGTACCTGTCATTGATCAAGAAGTGAATTCGGAGCCTCAACAAGACAATGTCGAATTACCTCTACAAGTCGTTGTTGAGATACCTTGACAAGACAATGTAGCGGCACCCCCATTCAAGATAAGGTAATTCTTTTTTAGGAACAAACTCAACAACCCGGTAATGTTAAGATGGTCCACAAGAGAAAGGAGAAATATAATTTCAGATAATATTGTCATATTTTTCTAGAAACGTGAGGAAGACTGTGGATACTGGAAGATGAACTAATCAACTTCCGTCAGGCCATAGAAAGTTTTAGTTCTCAAAGTGGATTGATACAATAAATAAAGAGTATAACTCTATGCAAGACAATAAAGTTTGGAAACTTGTCCCATTACCAAAATGTGTGAAGTCCATTGGTTGCAAATGGATATTTAAAACCAAGAAGAATTCAAAGGGTAATGTGGAGAAGTATAAAGTACGTCTTATAGCTAGTGACTTTACTCAAAAGTTAGAGATTGTTTTTAAAGAGACTCTTTTCGGTTTCTTTGATAGACTCTTTTAAAACAATCATATCACTTGTGGGTCACATTTTGATATTGAGTTACATCAAATGGATGTCAAAACGACGTTTCTAAATGGTAACACTGACGAAATAAGTTATATAGTACAACCAGAAAACTTTGTGTCAGAAGACCCAAAGAATATGGTTTACAAATTGATAAAATCTATTTATGAACTCAAGCAAGCTTCTCGTCAAAGGCACTTCAAGTGATTATCTCGTTTGGTTTTGAGATGAACACTGTTGAAGATTGTGTGTATCACAAGTTCAGTGGGAGTGAGAATAATTTTCTGGTTTTGTATATTGATTAAAGTATTCAATGCAAACCAGGTGACACCTCTCGTTAAATGCGACAAATTCGGTCTCAATCAAGTGTCCTAAGGTTAGCCTTAAAATTAAGAAAATACAATAGATTTTTTCTTCATGATCAGTTGTAGGGAGTCTAATGTATGCTCAAGTATGTACGCATCAGGATATTGCGTACATATTAGGACGTTAGACAGATATTTAAGCAAATATGGATGGATCATTGGGTAGCAGCCAAACTACTTAAGTAATTAATAGAGAACAAAAAATTATATGCTCTTTGTAGGAGATCAGATAATTCTGGAGATCATAACGTATTCTGACTCCGATTTTATTGGATGCCAACACAGCAGGAGATCCACATCAGGTTATGCTGATTAATGGAGATATATTTTGGATGAGTGTCAAACATGCACTCATAACTTCTTCCACCATGGCAGCAAGGTTTATAACATGCTGTGGGACATCTATTCAGGGAATATGGTTACGAAATTTTGTCACAAGGCTGCGCCTACAGTATGGTGTTGAAAGACCACATAAAATTATGGTATGACAATAAATCAACAATACTGTATTCTAATAACAACAAGAACTTGTATAAGTCAAAGGATGTTGACATAAAATTTCTAATTGTGAAGGAAAGAATTTAGAATGGTAAAAGTGTCCATATAGCAAACTAGGACAAACTCCATGTTAGCGGATCCGCTCACAAAATTATTATCACCCAGGGTCTTTCATGAGCATACTGCTCATATGGGTGTTATCTTAATTAAGAATATGGCAATACAGTGGGAGTTTGTTGGACATATTTATGTATTAAAGAATTTTGGATATTTATCTGGTCAGATATATGGAAAATTCAGTTCATTCTGTTTTCATTATGTTAAAGTATTTGATCTCACTAAAGTTAAGGAGGACCAGTTGGAAATAGACATATATTTATCATATTGCATGTAATTTCTATGCTACGCATCCATGATTGATCTATGTCAATTAGCTATATTGGTATATGTGACCATTGATGGTTTAGTTACGCTATATGTGACGAATGCCGCTTTGATCCTATGTTGATATGGTTAATGGACGAGATTGTCCGGATATACCTAAGGATTAAGATAGCAATTTATGAGCTCACTAAGGTTAACACAATTATAAGGTTGCATATGTGGCCCAGTGGGAGATTGTTGGAATTATTCAATAATATGGGCCACACATGTAAAATTAATTGTGTTGGGTTATCTAAATAATTAAGCCAAATTAAAGTGGTCTATTTGGAAAATTGGCTTAAGGATATAATTATCATGGAATTAATGTGTAGATACCGGAGATAAATCTAATTTGATGAGGGGCCAAATTAGAAATATCAAAACATATAAATATATTTATTCATTAGGGTTATGGTCCCCAACTTATACGGCCACCAAAAGAGAGGTTTTCTCTTTTTCACTTCTGCATCCCCATCAACAGAAAGAGAGGGACAAAGGATTCAGATTCTTCTTTGTCAATAAGGGTCGTAGCAAGTTGGAAGATCTAACCCCATGAAAGGACGACCGCTTCAAGATCCATCATGCCTAGCAATGGATTCAGGTACGCTTCTGCAATTTAATTTATGTTCTTCATCTCATGAATCGACAGGGTAGAATAAATTTCAAACAAGAAAGTATAAACCTTAACCCTCTTCTAGATACTACTACATTCTACATTAATCCGGATGTCTTCACCGGACTCCGGCCACCGGCACCGTTACATGACATTGCAAGTGTTGGCATTCTCATCACTGAACATGTCGAGACTCCCTTGCGATGAGTACGAGGGTAAGGGCGAGGCCCTCGACTCTACCGACCTGTAGTAGTAGGAGCTCGGCGGTGAGGAGGATCTCGTCTCCGTAGTAGTTATAAACCTTTTGCCATATGACCTATTAATTGAAATGCCCTGTAAATTTATTTTACATATTTTGGGGCAAGCATTATGAAACACATTTCAATGACTGTGATTGATATTTGGCCAACAGTCTCAAAATACAGCCTTTCAGGTTCATAACACAATTTCATATAATTACGTAGCTTAAGAGCAGTCAAGTGATATATCACATTGTATTGCTGACTGTAATTGATAGTGTTTGATATATATAACTGACATCCTAAAAGTATCATCTTTGGGTTAAATACACAAGATTTGACATAATTATGTATTGTGGGAGAAAGAAGAACACGGTGTCTTTAGAATTCAGTGGCCTTGGGAGAGGCAAATCCATCTTACATGGGTTTTGACCCTGGCAGTTATATATTACCTGTTAAAATCACATGTTAGAATTCAATTGTTTATTATGACTTATATATTTAGTCAAACATTTTAGGACATTTTTTATGGACAATTTTTGGATACCATTACACAGTACCAATTCATCGTTGATCACAAATTTTGTGGATACCATTTTCGTGTGGGATAAGTGGGTCATCAGAGCTGTTGTTTTTGCTAATTTCATTCTAGACGGTACATGCTTGTTGTTCACTTTTGCCCGATATAATATTACATTGTTTTGCTGTTGAGTGATCTATAAGCTTATTTGGTTTACTTTAGGCTAGGGAATTGAAGAAGCATCTGAAGAGGCTTAATGCCCCCAGACATTGGATGCTAAACAAGCTTGGAGGCGCTTTTGTAAGTGAAATAATTTGATATAATCCACTCTGATATCAGTTATCTATTTTGCCTTTATCTTATTGTTGTCTCCCTTATTAAGCTCCAAAACCATCATCAAGCCCTCACAAAGCCAAAGAATGTTTGCCCTTGATCCTTATTTTAATGAACAAGTTGAAGTATGCCCTTATATACCGTGAGGTTATTGCTATTTTGATGCAAAGACATGTCTTAGTTGATGGAAAGATCAGGACTGACAAGACCTATCCGGCCAGCTTCATGGGTATGCTCAATGGCCATTTTCTTTTCTTCCTGCCTATGTATGTTTTGTATCATATTATGATATTGCAGTTTGTTGAATTGGTTTTCATATTTTTATGGAAATTCCAATAGATGCCTATAGTATCCAATAGATGTTGAATTGGTTTTCATATTTTTATGGAAATTCCAATTCTCTGTGTTTTGTTAGAAATGGATAGATGCTCGAATTGTGCTTTTCCTATTTTATAAAGTTCCAATTCTCTATTTTTATTGATATATGTGTTAAGTGTTATTGGGCTTTAGTCCCACATTGCCTAGAATAATATGAGAGGAGGCTAGCCTCTCATATATATATGTAGTCTCTATTCCAATAATAATCAATCACTTAAAATCTCTACATGGTATCAGAGCCTAAACTTGCTTATAATACCGTCAAAGCCACATTTTCTACACAAATCCTACCCTTAACCTCGCCCTCCCTTCCCCCCCCGCCGCCGCTGCCGCTGCTCCCGCAGCCACCGCAGCCGCTGCGGTTGTGCCGCTGCCATTGCTACGCCACTCCCGCTGCCACTGCAGCTGCCGCTGCGCCGCTGCCGCTGCGGCTGTACCACTGCTGCGGCTGCTACTACCGCTGATGCTGCCGTGGGTGCCTCTGTGCACACCACTTTTAAGGTTCCTACTGTGTAGGTCAGCCTAAACTTGAGATTTATCTCATCTGTAGCTCCTACGGTTTAGGTAAGCCTAAACTTGAGATTTATTTCATCTGTGGCACCTACAGTGTAGGGAAGCCTAAAATCGTTCTTGAAGATTTATCTCATATGAGATTCTCAAGGAGATGCCGATGATGCCTAGATCCGATGAAACCAGACATATTCGGATTTAGGAGAGGACGATGAGGACAAGCGTGAGTCGTGGAGCAAGTGTGGCATGATCAAGAAGAAGCATCGATGGAGGCGATCCTCAAGAAGCTGGATGCTGATGATGTGGCGACGTTGATGAAGTTGATAAAGGTGTCGGCGGGTGATAGCATGACACGAGCGTCGCCAAAGTTGGAACTACCCTCCATCGATCTGAAGTTGGATGGACCAGCCACCTATCTGAGTTGGTCACGGCGGGTGAGAAGAACCCTTGCAGGAAAGAACCTGGAGGGATTCTTGACGGGCGAGAAGACAGAGCCGGAAGAGGGCTCGACAGGACGCGACGAGTGGAAATCCACTCATATGGTGATTTACATCTGGCTACTCAATTCCTTAGTCCAGTCTATTGCTTTCACAGTAGATGGCATTGAGATGATGAAAGACGTATGGGAGAAGTTGAGGAGAACCTATGATGGCGTGGGAAACAACCTACGGATCTTCCAGATAAAAGGGGAGATCGATGACACCATACAAGGGGAGAAGACGGTGTAGGAGTACGCTACGGAGTTGGAGCATCTCTGGTTGGATTATGATCACTCCTCGAACGGGCAAGCTGCGGGGAACTGCAGTACAAGGAGAGACATGTGTATCTGCAGGAGAGGACGATAAAATTCCTCAAAGGGCTGACTGTTGCATTTGCACAGAGGACAACCTTACTCCTCGTCCAACCAGAGTTCCCTAGTCTTGAGGAGGCTATCTCAGCCATGATCCAGGAGGAGACGCAGATTATACTACAGACAGGGACATGTGGTCCCCCCGAAGCAAAGTCAGCACTAGCAGTTGCTAGCTCGGGTGACACATGATCCAAAGGAGAGCTCTGGCAACAAAATCGACAGTGCTACAACTGCGGAGAGATGGGACATCATCGATATGCTTGTACCAAACCACTTAAGGAGGGAGACTCAGGTGGTGGACGAGGACGATGATATATTAGACGTGGACGTGGTCGAGGAGGCCGACGAGGCGGCCGAGTAGGCTATCGGGCAAACTTGCTGGTGGAAGACGGGAATGGAGGAGCTGGTGGCAGACGGGAATGGAGGAGTTGGTGGCACCTTTACTGAGGAGGATCAGGCACTGCTGGACCTGCTGGAGAGAAAGAAGAGAGCATCGACCGAAGGAGACATGAGGAGCGGAGCAGAGGAGACATCCACCCCATTCTTCGGAGGCAATACCGCTATGTATGCTCACCCATCAGAAGGTACTGACGAGTCACTCGCTCTTGCATCTATGTCTTCCCTTAAAACGTCAGACTGGATTATCGACTCAGGAGCATATCGACATGTGACCGAGAAAGCTAGTGAGTTTTCTTCATACACTCACCAGCACCAGCAGACACCATTCAGACTGCAGATGGCACTTTCCAACCAGTGGTCGGTAAGGGTACTGTTAATTATACAGGTTCAGTAAGATTATCCAATGTGTTACATGCTCCATCCTTTCCAGTCAATCTATCACGACCCGCTTCCGAATAATCGGACACGCCCAGCCTTCGTCGTTAGACACGACGAAGTAAGCTGTACCAAGCTAGGGAAAACTAACCAGATAAATATGAAAGTATATAATCACAACATCTAAAAACGTATCCCAGAATGATCACCATAATCCACAATTCTATGTATATAAATGTACGAGTCATCAAGAATGAAATGTACTATGAATCCTAAATCAATATCTAAAAGTAAAGCTAACAGTCTAAACCTGAAGCCTCAAGCTAAGTCATGACCCATCCTGCTCAGCTAAGATCCCGGGCTCTGGCCCATAAAGTAGAATAATATCCTGCAAGCATACCTGCAACTTATCCAGTCAGGAGCGGAGCAAAGTACAGCTCTAGGTAATAAACAAGACATCATGATATGAAAGTACAAGAAAACATGGTATGTAAAGCACAAGAAGGAACATGGTGTATAAGTACATGAAAGAACATGGTATGTAAGAACATGAAAGAACATGGTGTGTAAGAACATAAAAGAATATGGTATCTCAGTGTAACGCCCCAGATCCAGAATACTGAAGAGCGGGAGCGTACATAGCCAGCTACGTATATTGAAGTGCAACCCACCTCGCTATACGGTCACGGCTGTCTAGATACATGAGGGTTTAACTACAAGCCAACTGTCTCATATGGTCATGAACAAGCCTTTTGTCTCAATCTCAAGCAAGCAATAATAGTTACAAGATGTCAGAGCACCAAATATATAATAGCAAGGCGTCCCATACACTACATATTGGATGATCATGAAGCTAGTCGTACAAAATGTCAAGACTAGCAAGAGTTCAGTCATACATGATCAACCCTAGGATCTGTCAATCATGTTACAGCCCGTAGGCAGACAGTAAATAAAGGTGCAATATGAGCTAACACGTGCTCGCCGGCTAAACACCTCAAAAGAATAATTTTACAATAAAGTGGGAGGACAAAAAGAAACCCACTCGTTGCCAGGGTTACGCCTGGTGGTCACCATCTGACTGGAAGACAGGTGGATCCTCTGGTGCTGCTCCGATATCTGGCCACACAAAACCAGCTGGGTCAGACCCCAGGAAGAGCAAGTGCCACAAAGGAGGCTTCACTTAGGAACTAAAACCAGCATATCATAATAGAATATTAAAGGTAATAAACAAAGAACTGATAATAATAGAGATAACAACAGTAAATTGAGTACGAGGAAACCATTCAAGTAGCCAGGTCACAACCCTTAAACCAAACAAGGACCGGGATTGTAACCCTTTACCTGAATAGAAACCCGTCTCAAATACTATTGGTACAGTGAAGACAATAAACGAAGAGAGGACGCAGAACTGCTCCGGGAGCCAGGTTACAACCCTTAAACAAAATAAAGACCGGGGTTGTAACCCTTCGCCTGAACAGAACTAGACCCCAGATCTTTATTGCTAAGGCCAGTATAAATAATCATGGTATTAAGATAAGGTAAAACATGACGAATATGGCATAGGGTTGCAATAAGACAATAAACGAAGAGAGGACACAGAACTGCTCCGGAAGCCAGTTACAACCCTTAAACCAAACAAGGATCGGGGTTGTAACCCTTCGTCTGAACAGAACTGGACCCCCGATCGTTATTGTTAAGGCAAGCATCAATAATCATGTCATGTCACAATCTTGCACATGATCAGGATAAGACTAAGCTGGAATAAACTTCATCCAATCAATCACGGCCAATCAAGAGTACGGCTCGATACTTTAACTAACTAGGGTTATCACAGGCCTAGTTACTAGCAAGATGCAATAAGATTATCCCAACAGCCACAAGCCCTGCAGACCATCCGGTTATCCAGGTCGAATGTCCGTTTATGAAGGTTGCAACACGTGACTATGTGCTGGAAATGTGCCCTACTCGTCGGTAGGCTACAAGTCCACTTAATGCGCCCAGATAACGGGATTGCCTGTAGCTGGAAATCTCTTCATGTCTATTGAATTATTCTAGTTTATTAGCCTTAGTCAATTACTGTAGGTATCCCTGACCGTGGTACTCAGGGATCTCAATCCTAGACATGATGCAAGACAGTACCAGTTTATTTGTACAAACATAATCGCCCACGATGTCCAGGTCATTCATACTTGTCATATCAGGCTAGCTGTCGTGTTCCAAAATATAACCCTGCCATGAGGGTTGCCGTAAAAGACTGGCCGCATGAATTGCCGCAAAAAGCTGGCCGCAGGAGTTGCCGTATAAAGCTGGCCGCATGAGTTGCCGCAAAAAGCTGGCCGCATGAGTTACCGCATAAAGCTGTTCTTCTTCTCCAAGATCCAAGAAGAAGAACCATGGCTTCAAAGCTCCATTAATCCTTCATTTAAAGTCAAAATCAGGACCTCCATAGGTCAAAATGGGGTAGAACGAAATTCTCTACAACATGGAACCATCAAAACTTGAAAATAACAATGTTAAGTAGATCAAAACCCAAGAAATTCAAAAATACTATGAACTTAGATCTTCACAAATTGAGCCATGGAAATTAGAAATGCTAAGTACTAGAGTGTGTTAGAATCTCGAGAGGAAGAGAATGGAACAATAAAACCGAAGTTCCTCCATGAAGCAAGCTACACTTGCCTAAGCTCTCTCTCTCTCTCCTGGTAGTTGAAGAAGTAATGGTGGAGAAGAAGAAGTAAATGAAGAAAGAGAATGAGGGAATGGGTTAATAAAGGATGATGGTGGTGGTAGGTAGGGGTTCTCCCCCTTGGTTCGTGATGAACCAAGGCAACCCAAGCCTAGCCGAACCAACCCAAAATAAACCAAGCCATGAAATGCCAAGATAAGCCAAGCAAGGAATCATGCAATACAAGAAAATACGTACACGTATTCCAAAATACGTAATACGAACTGTAAGCATTACAACTCTACCCACCTTAAAAGAATTTTGTCCTCGGAATTTAACTAAGAGGCTAGAGGGACAAGAACAAGCTATACTATTCACAGGCAAGCTATACTAATCAAGCAATCAAGTAATTATTCATGTAAGCCAGGAATCGAAGGCATGAGGCATAATAAAGATATTATACCTCACGAGTCAAACAGGTCGGGATATCGCGATCGGATATCATCCTCACGCTCCCATGTTGACTCACCCAAAGAGTGATGACCCCAAGCAACTCGGACTAACTTGATAGTCTTGTTCTTGAGTGTCTTATCTCTTTTGTCCAATATAGACACATGCCTCTCCTCATACGAAAGGTTGGTACCAACAACCAATTCCGAATGACCCAGGATGTGGCTCGGGTCCGGGATATACCGTCGCAGTTGGGATACATGGAACACATTATGCACCTCACGTAGCAACGGCGGAAGAGCGAGACGATAGGACACATCTCCTACTTGCTCCAGAATATCGAACGGTCCTATATACCTAGGACTAAGCTTTCCCCGTACGCCGAAACGAATGACGCCACGGTTAGGCAAAATCCTCAGGAATACATGGTCACCGTCCGAGAATTTAAGGGATCGCAGATGAGAATCGGCCCAATGACGCTGGCGATCTTGGGCAACTCGAAGATGGTCTCTGACTCTCCTGACCACCTCAACGGTCTGAGCAATCATTTCTGGACCGAGCATCTGCCTCGCTCCGATATCGTCCCATGCTAGCGAGGATCGGCACTTCCTACCATACAGTGCCTCGAACGGTGCCATCTGGATGCTAGCTTGGAAACTGTTGTTGTACGAGAACTCCACCAGGTGCAGGTGATCTTTCCACGACCCACCGAAGTCGAGTGTGCAAGATCTCAACATATCCTCAAGAGTCTGGATCGTGCGTTCCGACTGACCATTTGTCTGCGGATGATAAGCTGAGCTGAACTGGAGGCGAGTTCCCAAACTCTCTTGTAGGCTACGCCAAAAGTACGATGTAAATCTGGAATCTCTGTCTGAAGTGATACTGACTGGTACTCTGTGAAGTCTGACTATCTGCCTATGGTATATCTCTGCTAGCTGAGCCGTCGACTGACCAATCCTGAATGAAAGAAAGTGAGCCGCCTTTGTGAGCCTGTCAACTATAACCCAAATAGCATCCCTACTGGTCGAGGATCGAGGTAATCCAGTCACGAAATCCATGGTTATATGCTCCCACTTCTATTCTGGAATCGGCAAGGGCTGAAGAAGTCCAGCTGGCCTCTGATGCTCAGCTTTGACTTGTTGGCAAACCAAACATCGGAAGACAAACCGGGATATCTCCCTCTTTATGCCATTCCACCAAAAGTGCTGACGGATATCACGGTACATCTTCGTACCGCCGGGATGGATGGAATATTGACAACTGTGAGCTTCTGCCATGATCTCCTATCTGATATCTCCACTGGGTACACAAAGACGCCTCCCATGCCTAAGTGTACCGTCTTCATGGATACATAACTCTGGTCTTCGTCCTGCCTCACACTCTGCTCTGAGTCGCTGAAGCTTGGAATCTGCTGACTACGCCATCCGGATCCTCTCGACTATAGTTGACTGAACTTGCATGCTGGCCATCAATGCCACACTGGAAGGGAGAACAACTTCTATACCCATCTTCTGAAGATCTGCTAATAGCTCTGGTTGTGCTGTTAGGAAATAAACTCCGGCTCTCCTGCTCAATGCATCCGCAACAACGTTGGCCTTTCCAGGATGATACTGCAGGTTGACCTCATAATCCACAAGTAGCTCCAGCCACCTCCTCTGACGCATATTAAGATCCTTCTGGGTGAAAACATACTTCAGGCTCTTGTGGTCGGTGAAGATCTCCACCCTATCTCCGTACAAGTAGTGCCTCCACAACTTAAGTGCAAACACTACTGCTGCCAGCTCTACGTCATGGGTTGGGTAATTCCTCTCATGATCACGAAGTTGTCGTGACGCATATGCTATTACCTTCCCATGCTGCATCAAAACACACCCTAGACCTCTGCCAGAAGTATCGCAATATACTGAGAATCCTCCGGTTCCATCTGGAAGCGTGAGAATGGGAGCCGTCATCAAGCCTCGCTTCAACTTCTCAAAAGAATCATGGCACTCTGCTGTCCAAGTAAACTGCACATCCTTGCGGGTCAACTGGGTCAATGGTGTTGAGATCCGAGCAAAGTCTGAAATAAATTGCCTGTAGTAACCGGCCCATCCAAGAAAACTACGGACTTCTGCAACTGTGCTGGGCACTGGCCACGACTCAATAGCCACGATCTTCTGGGAATCCACTTCTACTCCTCCTCTGGTGATGATATGACCCAAGTACGAAATGCGATCGAGCCAGAACTCGTATTTACTAAACTTGGCATACAGCTGGTGCTCTCTAAGAATCTGGAGGACAACTCGGAGATACTGCTCATGCTCCGCTTCACTTTTGCTGTAGACTAGGATGTCATCTAGGAACACAATCACGAACTCATCCAAATAAGGCATGAAGATGTGATTCATGAGGTCTATGAATACAGCCGGCGTATTGGTTGCTCCAAATGGCATCACAAGGAACTCCCAATTCCCATACCTAGATCTGAAAGCTGTCTTCGGGATGTCCTGCTCTCTGACTCTGATCTAATGGTATCCTGACCGTAAGTCAATCTTCGAGAATACTGCTGCCTCCTTGAGTTGATCAAACAAGTCATCTATCCTCGGAAGAGGGTATCTGTTCTTGATTGTCACTGAGTTTAAGGTACGATAATCTACACATAATCTGGACATACCATCCTTCTTTTTCACAAGAAGCATCGGGGCTCCCCAAGGCGATCCATTAGCATGAATGAATCCCTTGGTTCTAAGTTCTTCAATCATCTTGTATAATATCTCTAGCTCTGATGGCGCCATCCTGTAGACTCTCTCTGACACTGGGGCTGTCCCGGGAATCAAGTCGATGGTGAACTCGATCTTCCGCTCTGGCGGTATTCCTGGAAGCTCGAAAATTCTTCAACTATCCGGGGTAACTGCATTGCTGCTACTGCCATCCGCAACACTGGAGGAGAAGGTTCAACTTTGCCTCGGGAGAAAGAAAACTCCGGCTCGCTTGGAATGTTAAAAATAACCCTGCCAATGTGGCAGTCTATCCTAGCATACTGGTCCCTCAACCAATCCATCCCTAAGACCACATCATAATCGGCCATCGGGAACTCTATCAATCTAGCGGGAAACTCTCTACCGCTAACTACGATCCGACACGAGGAAAACACCCTATCTATTGCCACAAGTCCATTACCGGTAAGTATATTGAGCCTTACAGATAACGACTCGGGCTCCAGTCCTATCCGTGTCACAAATCGTGCAGACAAAAATAAATGTGAGACACCAGAATCAAATAATACTGAAGCTGGAAAGGTGTTGACGAGAATAGTACCTGCCACCACCTCACCTGGTGCTACTCCTTCCTCTCCCATGGTCAAAGCCAGCACTTGACCATGCCCTCTGGGTGCGGGTCCCCTCTGCTGAAAATTCTTCTGCCTGCTCTGGATCAGGGCTTGGGCTTGGGCATACTGCTGCGGTCTCTGCTGCTGGAATGCCTGGGCCTGCATCGACAATGGCCTCGGGAATGGGTACTGCAGCTGCTGCTGCTGCTGGACTGGTACTGCAGGTCCTCTAACTGAAGGACTAGAAAAGGCCGATGAACTCCCCCTGTTCGGGCAGTTCCCAATCCTGTGGTCCGGGGCACCACAAACGAAGCACAAACCCTGTGCTCTGCAACACTCAGACACCACATGTCCTGGCTTCCCGCAGTTTGAATATCCCACTGCGGAAGACTGCTTCTACTGCTGAGGGTGCGTCAGGATGGAATGCTGAACCGACGTCACTGAGGCCACCCGCCTCGGAGCTCCAATGGTCAAAGTCCTGGTTGTCGGGGCTGGTGCTGATGACTGATTCATCTGGCTGTGGGATTACTTCCGACCCCCGGTCCTATCCACGATCCTCTGGGAGGTATACTCGTACCTCCGAGCCGCTCTCAATACTTTATCAAAAGTCTGATGCTCAAACTGCTCAACTGCCAACAAAATCTCCAGGTGGAGCCCCTGCTGGAATCGCTGGGCTCTATCGAACTCGGTTGCTACCAGGGTGGGAGCAAACCGACTAAGCTTGGAAAACTCGGTCGCATATCCGTCGACCGTCCAGCCCATCTGCTTCAGATTGGTGAACCGCGTCTGTAGATCGTACCGAGCTACAGTATCAAAATACTTGGTCTGAAATCTCTCCTTGAATACTGCCCATGAAATAGGGGCCACTAATCCATCGACCTGTGCTGCCCACCAGCTGCGGGCAAGATCTAGTAACTGCAGGCATACTACGGCCACCTTCTCGTTCTCTGGAGTCCTGGCTGCTTCTAGAATCACCTCTGTGTCCTGAAGCCAAGCATCTGCAGTGATCACATCTTCACTGTCGTCGAAGAAGGGAGAGTTCAAGTGCTTGAAGCTGTTGGCCGCGCTGTTACCCTAATGACCCCCTCTGGTCAAAGCATCTGCCACCGCCTGGTGCAAGGCATCTCTGCGACGATCCTGGAAAGCTAATAGGGACCTGATGAGACCCACCAAAGTGCCATCATCAGGCTCTGCAGGCTGGACGGGCTGAATTGGGGGTTCTCCTCCGGTAGGTATGACTCTGGAGGCTACTCCTGAATGCTGGACTTGATCTCCAGGTTGAGGCTGGTCCACGGGAGGTGCTCCGTCTTGCTGGTTGACAGGTCCAGGAACAATGCCGCTGAAGAAGATGACATAGGGAACAATAAGGAAGGACCAGGACAGATCAACGATACAAGCATGTGATCAGGTCAAGATTCTCAGGGATTTGAAGATACGAGCAGAGATCAAGACGAATACTGATTGAGACATCTATTCGGTAAATCCTCACATATCTTGATTTACAAGACCTGCATGTGCCACCACTTAAACCATGTAACGCCCCAGAACCAGAATACTGAAGAGCGGGGGCGTACATAGCCAGCTACGTATATTAAAGTGCAACCCACCTCGCTATACGGTCACGGCTGTCTAGATACATGAGGGTTTAACTACAAGCCAACAGTCTCCTATGGTCATGAACAAGCCTATTGTCTCAATCTCAAGCAAGCAATAATAGTTATAAGATGTCAGAGCACCAAATGTATAATAGCAAGGCATCCCATACATTACATATTGGATGATCATGAAGCTAGTCATACAAAATATCAAGACTAGCAAGAGTTCAGTCATACATGATCAACCCTAGGATCTGTTAATCATGTTTCAGCCCGTAGGCAGACAGTAAATAAAGGTGCAATACGAGCTAACACGTGCTCGTCGGCTAAACGCCTCAGAAGAATAATTTTACAATAAAGTGGAAGGACAAAAAGAAACCCACTCGTTGCCAGGGTTACGCCTGGTGGTCACCATCTGGCTGGAAGACAGGTGGATCCTCTGGTGCTGCTCCGATATCTGGCCACACAAAACCAGCTGGGTCAGACCCCAAAAAGAGCAAGTGCCACAAAGGAGGCTTCACTTAGGAACTAAAACCTGCATATCACAATAGAATATTAAAGGTAATAAACAAAGAACTGATAATAATAGAGATAACAACAGTAAACTGAGTACGAGGAAACCATTCAAGTAGCCAGGTCACAACCCTTAAACCAAACAAGGACCGGGATTGTAACCCTTCACCTGAATAGAAACCCGTCTCAAATACTGTTGGTACAGTAAAGACAATAAACGAAGAGAGGACGTAGAGCTGCTCCGGGAGCCAGGTTACAACCCTTAAACCAAACAAGGACCGGGATTGTAACCCTTCGCCTGAACAGAACTGGACCCCAGATCTTTATTGCTAAGACCAGTATAAATAATCATGGTATTAAGGTAAGATAAAACATGATGAACATGGCGTGGGGTTGCAATAAGACAATAAACGAATAGAGGACATAGAACTGCTCCGGGAGCCAGGTTACAACCCTTAAACCAAACAAGGACCGGGGTTGTAACCCTTCGCCTGAACAGAACTGGACCCCCGATCGTTATTGTTAAGGCAAGCATCAATAATCATGTCATGTCATAATCTTGCACATGATCAGGATAAGACTAAGCTGGAATAAACTCCATCCAATCAATCATGGCCAATCAAGAGTACGGCTCGATACTTTAACTAACTAGGGTTATCACAGGCTTAGTTACTAGCAAGATGCAATGAGATTATCCCAACAGCCACAAACCCTGCAGATCATCCGGTTATCCAGGTCGAATGTCCGTTTATGAAGGTTGCAACACGTGACTGTGTGCTGAAAATATGCCCTACTCGTCGGTAGGCTACAAGTCCACTTAATGCGTCTAGATAACATGATTGCCTGTAGCTGGGAATCTCTTCATGTCTACTGAATTATTCTAGTTTATTAGCCTTAGTCAATTACTGTAGGTATCCCTGACCGTGGTACTCAGGGATCTCCATCCTAGACATGATGCAAGACAGTACCAGTTTATTTGTACAAACATAATCGTCCACGGTGTCCAGGTCATTCATACTTGTCATGTCAGGCTAGCTGTCGTGTTCCAAAATATAACCCTGCCATGAGGGTTGCCGCAAAAGACTGGCCGCATGAGTTGCCGCAAAAAGCTGGCCGCAGGAGTTGCAGCATAAAGCTGGCCGCATGAGTTGTCGCAAAAAGGTGGCCGTATGAGTTGCCGCATAAAGCTGTTCTTCTTCTCTAAGATCCGAGAAGAAGAACCATGGCTTCAAAGCTCCATTAATCCTTCATTTAAAGTCAAAATCAGGACTTTCATAGGTCAAAATGGGGTAGAACGAAATTCTCTACAACATGGGACCATCAAAACTTGGAAATAACATTGTTAAGTACATCAAAACCCAAGAAATTCGAAAATACTATGAACTTAGATCTACACAAATTGAGCCATGGAAATTAGAAATGCTAAGTACTAAAGTGTGTTAGAATCTCGAGGGAAGAGAATGGAACAATAAAAATAAAGTTCCTCCATGAAGCAAGCTACACTTGCCTAAGCTATCTCTCTCTCTCTCCTGGTGGTTGAAAAAGTAATGGTGGAGAAGAAGAAGTAAATGAAGAGAGAGAATGAGGGAATGGGTTAATAAAGGATGATGTTGGTGGTAGGTAGGGATTCTCCTCCTTGGTTCATGATGAACCAAGACAACCCAAGCCTAGCCGAACCAACCCAAAATAAACCAAGCCATGAAATGCCAAGATAAGCCAAGCAAGGAATCATGCAATACAAGAAAATACGTACACGTATTCCAAAATATGTAATACAAACTGTAGGCATTACACTCTGGAATCACAGGAACTAAGTACATGATATATCTCCTGAACGTATGTGTACAATATTTCAAATATAACTAAGTATGTGACCGGCTAGGGGTAAGCACATGAAAGTACAAGAAGCACATGAATGGTACGGCTTAGGACCCGCGTGCACGATGCGGGGTCTAAGCTAAACACACCTGAGTTGTTTCTTGGGTTTGGTCACATAAATAGTATATTTCCCCACCCCAGGCACAAGTAATAAGAACAAGGAACATGAGCACCAGAAATACATGTCGTGTTGCAGTATGTCAATCAAGGAAGCACATGATATAATAAAATATATAAGAACATAGAGTGTACTTGCCTTGCTCCGGAAAAGTACGGGTAGTCAGTGGAACTGGATGTCCTCCTGTTATATTAAGTACAAGCTGGTTAAGTTCTGATAATCGTCTATCTAATTATTTATAATAACATACTAGATTTACACTTCTGACTAAATATAGAATAATATATACTTACTTAATTACTACTTTATATATATCACCTGCTTGTTAATTCTAGATACAGCTAAGCCTAGATAACTTACCATTAAACCATCTATGGGCGGATACCATATACTAATCAATAGTAGCTAACAAAATTATAGGTTAAAAGTAGATAATACATTTCCTGAGTATTACTTCCAATTTTATGAAAATAACTAAAAAAAATGAATGATAATGATTTTAAAACTACAACCCTCCCATTTGACCATAATACTAGGGCTCTCTACTTAACAGCCCCTTAGTATCAAATTATACAGAACAAAATATGAATTTTCCTGGCCCAGCAACATCTCCCTGACTTAGCAATTCACAAATATATATCAATATATATACAAAACTTTCATTCATTCCCCACATACACAAACTCAGCAAGCTAATAATAGACTCAACTCAGTATACTCAACTTCCACATCTGCTCCTACAGCATTTTACTCTCATTAAGTATACTCCCTCTTGCACCAACCAACCTAATAGTTTCATATAACATTAGAAACCTACTCAACATAAACCCAGCCAATGCCTTCATTTTGAACTACCAAACATCCGAACTCTAATAGCAACAGAATTTAGGAAAATTTATGAGACTAAAGAAAATACATTGATCTTCAACTAAAACCCGAGCAAATTATGAAATCATCTTAAATGAGAATGTATAAACATATATAATTGAACTTCAAAATTTAAACTCTAAGAAATCATGGAACTAAATCAACCTAGCAACTACATTCAAAATCTTCCATAGTGCACTGTTACTTAAATTCTCCAAAATCATAATTCAAATCTAGTAAAATTAGTTACATAGTTAAACCTATATACAATTTAGACTCAGTAAAATTTGAATGAGCCAACCCAGCAGAAGAGAACTCCTATTTGACTGAGCTCAATTTCCTGCTCGCCACTTCTACACTGTAGTCAATCCCTTGCACGCCATGCCCGATCTTTGACACAACAGGGCTGGATACGAACTAAACCTGGACACGCCCCCCCAACACTGGTACATATCCAAAATTGGACACGAACTAAGCTGCCCGACACGAACGATCAATCGAACATAAAACCAAACCCCTGCAACCTGAACACAACACTACCCCATAAAAATCCAGCTATAAATTAATAGAGTGAAACCTGTGGAAATGGAACATTTACCTGTAAGTGACGAATCTGAAACTCGAACACGTTCGCAGAACAGACACGAGCCTCATGTGTCCGGATTACTGTTACTTCCTTGCTCTGGTATTCAACAACAAGAGGTTCTCAGAAAACAGAGTTGCATTCTCAAATTCTCTATGTTTTTTATGAAATCAAGAATTATAAAGAGACATTCCGAACTTCATAGATCGATCCATCGATCGATCCGAAAACAAGGAGAAATTCTAACAATTCAAGAAATAGAAGAAAATGAAGGATTAACTCAAACTCAATATCAATACTCACCGATCCTTGCTTCGAGATTGCGCCAAGAAGAGGAGGAAACGTTCACCGAAATTTGCAACCATGCGGAAGGAGAAGACTCGTGCAACCTCCAGTGTCGCTGGGACTCGTCTCAATGATCTGTCGCCCGTCGGAGAACGCAGCGGATCCGTCGTCGTTGCCGGAGGAGGAACCGTGCGCCATTCAGTCGACGAAGAATCGCCGCTTAGCTCGCCACTGGGCTCAGACGCCGCTCGGAGGAGGATGGTGTGCGGTCGTTGCTCGATGGGTCCGCTAGTCGCCGTCGTGGAAGTCAATCCATCGTCGGAGTGGCTGTGAAGGAGGAGTGGCCGGAGGAGATCCCGCCGTTGTCGCCGCCATGGTGGTTGTCACCGTCGAAATTGCCAAATTAGGACTGGCTTCGGAGAAGAATTGGGGACGAGAAGAAACTAAAAGTAACAGAATGAAAAATTAAAGCTATGATTCTCTCTCTCTCTCTCCAGATTTTGATTAATAAGTAACATTTGTGAATATTTGCAGAAAACACCCTCCGCCCGGAAAATTTGCCAATAAGTCCCTCCGCCTAGAGAATTTTATAAAAAAAACCTCCGCCTTTTCATTAATTACAGAAACTATTAAAAATTAGTTAGAATCTTAAAAAAATAAGGGGACCACTAAATTGGTTGTAACAACTTTTTAAATTTGAAATTCTGCTTATTAAAATCATTTCCCTCCAAAAATATAAATCACAATATCTATTATTTTAAAATCAAAAACTTATTATTTGAAACTTAATAACAACAATTGTAATTATTAGAAATCAAATTCATTTTCTCAAAACCGGGAAGTGGAGTTACAAATCTCCCCCCTTAAAATAATTTTGTCCTCGAAATTCGAGGGACAATCAAAACAAATTTCAAAGCAAAATCTCAAAGAAAGTTCAAACACAAATCATTTATTGCATTTTAAAAAAATAATTCTCAATATCAAGGTACACTCAAACAAACAAACTGGGATAGCGCTCCTGCATCTCGTCCTCGCGCTCCCATGTGGACTCTTCCGGAGAGTGGTGTTTCCACATGACGCGGACAAGCGGAATAGTCTGGCTCCGCAAGCGCTTCTCCCTCCGATCAAGGATCTCCACTGGTTGCTCCTCATAGGTCAAGCTAGGATCCACCTCTAGCTCTGAATAGTCCACCACATAGCTCGGATCTGGAATGTAGCGTCGAAGCTGGGACACGTGGAAAACGTCGTGCACTCCCTCCAAGCTAGCTGGAAACGCTAGTCGATACGCCACCTCGCCAATCCGCGCCGTCACATCGAAAGGTCCGATGAATCTCGGACTGATCTTCCCGCCTCTGCCAAATCTGATGACACCCGTAGTTGGCAAGATCTTCAGGAACACTCTATCTCCAACCGCGAACTCCAGTGGCCGTCTGTTGCTGTCCGTCTAGTGCTTCTGCCGATCCTGTACAACTCTGCGACGCCCTGAGACTTGAGGCCAAGTACACACAAGAAGTTGAAATAATACGATCTAATAATAATCAAGGATTAAATAGGCACGAATGGAATGAAGTTCAATTACATCTTAGAGGAACAAAATCATGAAGACACAATTATTAGGTACGATCAAAAATTGATAGTTTAACACAGGTAGACTAGAACAGGATAGAAAATCATGGTCAGATAGACATGACTTTAGATCGAAGTTTAGACAAGTCACAAACGAAGTACGGAATCACAATCTGGTAATATACAATTTTGAAGAATTCAATGATCTAACGATAAAATGCTAGAAAGAAAATTTAGCAAGGGTTGATTGAGGAGACGTACGCAATACTCAGGAGTTACAGTATCAAATCAGGATGAACGTGCAAGGATCTATGATTCTCGAAAACCAATAATCATATAAAAAGGGATATAGTTTCCATGGTGTCCGGGAACATATAGCTATTTGAAATCACTTTGCCTAGAATCCCTACCCCGCTAGTTTATATCTGACTGCAGTGGACTTTCGGCTCCGTGACTCAAATAACAATATGTCACCGAATAATCTGTCAAGCTTATCCATTTTCCAACAATCATTGACGAAGCAACCCAAGAGATCAAGGTATGAAGAATATGACAAGTCTCGACAGTACTCGAAAACCTATGATTGTCTGAAATCACTTCAACTTAAAGTTCCTGCCTCGCCATTACGCTACTGGCTGCAGTGAACCCTCGATCTCCATAATCCAGCTAATGGTTGCAGCACGCAACTGTCATGCCATAGTAGATCATCGAATAGCCTCTCGACTTTATCCCTAGGGATTTCAACAGAGTTTCAAGGAATTCAAAATGAGTTTCAATAGTCCAAATCACGGAAATGGTGAAGTTACCTGACTGTTAGAATACAAGGATTTATTAGGTACTAAGAGACGATAAGGGATCCCATCGGTGAGCACAAAAGGGCAACCAGGGAGATTTAAAATTTCAGACAGGGAGCGAAGTTTCAAATTATAACAGAATTTTAACTGATATCTGGAATGGTAACAACATTCCATATATGGGATATTATCCCGAAGGGATAACAGAGTCTCGAAGGATGAACTGAAGAGACAAGTTTTAAAATAAGAAATAAAATTCCGTACTGGAAACAAGTTTCAACAACATCTCAATTAACAACGAAACCTCAGACAAAATTTTGAAGGAAAAACAACCTCCCATAGGATATAAGGTCTCAATTAGAGAACCAATATCAACAAGGTCGTGATTAGGAAATAAAATTTCGACTAGAAAACCTTGACGAGGAAACAAGGTTTAAAATAGTGACTAAAAAACAAGTTCTAATAGGAGACAAGGTATTTGATTGTAAACATGAAACAAGCGAATCTCAATAGCAACAAAATCGTAAATAGAGAACAATACCCGAATAAAGTCAAGAATAGGAAATAGAATCTCAAAAAAGCATCAATAGAAGCGAAGGTTCAAACAAGGTTTCAGAATGATATTTCAAGTAGGAATAATTCTGGAATTGTGCAAGTTCGATTAGCGAACAGAATATCAATAAACGAGTAGGAACAAGTATCCATGAAACAAGCAAAATCTTGGATAGGAGACAAGATCGAAACAAAATAGTGGACCAACAACTCTCGACTAGAAAATCAAAGTCATGAATGAGGAAACAAGTCTCGAATAGAAAACAAAATCTTCAAAACCCACAAAGGTATTTACAACAATGTTTGCATAGGACGGAGCTTTAAACAAGTTTCGAATGAGGAACATGATTTCAAAATGAAATCTCGAGAAACGATTAAATATCAATTAACACGAAGTTTGATAAAGAAACAAAATTTGCAAATATGAGCCATCACTAGGAAACAAGGTCAGGAATGATGAATATGCGAATGGTATCGATTAATAGATTTCAAACAATTATCAAATCGTGGATCTGAAACAAGTTTACCGAAATAGGAAACAATACCTCGAAGTAAGTTTCGACATCACCCAAGGTTTCAAACAAGAAGTTTCAAGAATAATCTAGGTGCTAAGAGGATTCTAAGGAGAGACTGGATTGCTAATCAAGATACATGGTTTTTCCAACCATGCAAAAAAAATCTTCTGTCTTCAATCTGTCTTCAGTATTCTTCCGAAATTACTTCAATTTCTTCAACTGTCCTATCGTAGGTTGGTCCTTGCAGTAGTGCTCCATGTGGTTGCTGCTTCTGAAAAGATGGGTCCCTTTGCTGTAGTCCGATGCTCCTCGTGCTTGTTCTCGGGCAGTGCGATCAACGGTCTTCGAACAATCTTTGACTTGGTGAGTAGGCGATCCGTAGTACAAGCGTAGTCTCCGTCTTTTGTGGCATTCGTAGTAGTGGTGTCCTGAGCTGCGGCAGAAAATACAAATGATCGTTGACTGGATCTGAATCTGGATCTCCCACTGAGGTGACTGAAGTGCAGGGACTCTGACAGAAATATATGGTTGCTGGCTGCTGACTTTTGAGATCCTGATGCTCCTCGATCATTGTGATCTGCGACTTGCTGGTAATCCTTCATCCAGTGAATGTGGGCCTGAATCTGTCTCTGATGATGTGACTGAAGAAACGATATCTGAGTGTGGCAACGCTTTACGGATCCACAGTAGTTGCTGTCTTCGCCATAAGTCTTCAGGTCTCTCATGTGCTTTAGCTTTCCGTCTCGTTCTATTATCTGTGATATATTCTGGATCTCCTGGCTAGCGGTTCCAATCTTCAGAAGAGTCGATTTCTCAAGGATTTGTATGATCTTTAGTGGCAGCTCCAGGTTCTCGATCTGCTCCTCGGAGCAAGATATGCGCTCGGTGTCGGAAAAGTCCAGGGTCTGAGAGTCTAGAAGTCAGAAGTCCTCTCTCACTCAAAAAATGCATTTGCAAGTCTGGATTAGAAAAGGACGGCCTGCTGGTGTCAAGGAACTCTTTGAACGTCTTCGTCAACTGCGTACTACCCATGGGGATAGTAGAATGATAGAAGATAGTGGGAGCTTGTAACCCTCAAGTGCAGGTGGATTGACTGTTCCGGTGTCGCGTGCTTTTGAACTATCTGAAAAACAAAAAACTGTTAAAATAACCTAGACCTATATACAACAAGTATTTATAGAATATCAATATACCTGATATACCCTTATTTTCTGATTTTTCCTATGTTGTGATCAAGTTTCCCTAGTTAATCAAGTCCCCCAATAGTACGCTAAGACCTAGGTACCATTAGGATAGACCTGTATAGGCCACCACTAAAAACATGTCACGATCCGCTCCCGAATAATCGGACACGAGTCGGACACGTCCAGACTTCGTCGTTAGACACGACGAAGTAAGCTGTACCAAGCTAGGAAAAACTAACCAGATAAACATGAAAGTATATAATCACAACATCTAAAAACGTAACCCAGAATGATCACCATAATCCACAATTCTATGTATATAAATGTACGAGTCATCAAGAATGAAATATACTATGAATCCTAAATCAATATCTAAAAGTAAAGCTAACAGTCTAAACCTGAAGCCTCAAGCTAGGTCATGACCCATCCTGCTCAGCTAAGATCCCGGGCTCTGGCCCAAAAAGTAGAATGATATCCTGCAAGTATACCTGCAACTTATCCAGTCAGGAGTGGAGCAAAGTACAGCTCTAGGTAATGAACAAGACATCATGATATGAAAGTACAAGGGAACATGGTATGTAAAGCACAAGAAGGAACATGGTGTATAAGTACATGAAAGAACATGGTATGTAAGAACATGAAAGAACATAGTGTGTAAGAACATAAAAGAACATGGTATCTCAGGAATCACAGGAACTAAGTACATGATATATCTCCTGAACGTATGTGTACAATATTTGAAATATAACTAAGTATGTGACCGGCTAGGGGTAAGCACATGAAAGCACATGAAGCACATGAAAGCACATGAATGGTACAGCTTAGGACCCGCGTGCACGATGCGGTGTCTAAGCTAAACACACCTGAGTTGTTTCCTGGGTTTGGTCACATAAATAGTATATTTCCCCACCCCAGGCACAAGTAATAAGAACAAGGAACATGAGCACCAGAAATACATGTCGTGTTGTAGTGTGTCAATCAAGGAAGCACAGGATATAATAAAATGTACAAGACCATAGAGTGCACTTGCCTTGCTCCGAAAATGTACGGGTAGTCAGTAGAACTGGATGTCCTCCTGTTATATTAAGTACAAGCTGGTTAAGTTCTGATAATCGTCTATCTAATTATTTATAATAACATACTAGTTTTACACATTCTTGACAAAATATAGAATAATATATACTTACTTAATTACTACTCTATATATACCACCTGCTTGTTAATTCTAGATACAGCTAAGCCTAGATAACTTACCGTTAAACCATCTATGGGAGGATACCATACACTAATCAATAGTAGCTAACAAAATTATAGGTTAAAAGTAGATAATAGATTTCCTGAGTATTACTTCCAAATTAATGAAAATAACTAAAAAAATGAATGATAATGATTTTAAAACTACAACCATCCCATTTGACCACAATACTAGGGCTCTCTACTTAACAGCCCCTTAGTATCAAATTATACAGAACCAAATATGAATTTTCCTGGCCAAACCCAGCCACATCTCCCTGACTTAGCAATTCACAAATATATATCAACTTACAAAATCAAGGCACAAAATGCATACAATCCTATTCCACCCATAAAACATATATACAAAACTTTCATTCATTCCCCACATACACAAACTCAGCAAGCTAATAATAGACTCAACTCAGTATATTCAACTTACACATCTGCTCCTACAGCATAATACTCTCATTAAGTATACTCCCTCTTGCACTAACACTAACCAACCTAATAGTTGCATATAACATTTGAAACCTACTCAACATAAACCCAGCTAATGCCTTCATTTTGAACCCAACAGCTACCAAACATCCGAACTCTAATAGCAACAGAATTTAGGAAAATTTATGAGACTAAAGAAAATACATTGATCTTCAACTAAAACCCAAGCAAATCATGAAATCATCTTAAATGAGAATGTATAAACATATATAATTGAACTTCAAAATTTAAACTCTAAGAAATCATGGAACTAAATCAACCAAGCAACTACATTCAAAATTTTCCATAGTGCACTGTTACTTAAATTCTTCCAAATCATAATTCAAATCTAGTAAAATTAGTTACATAGTTAAAACTATATACAATTTAGACTCAGTAAAATTTGAATGAGCCAACCCAGCAGAAGAGAACTCCTATTTGACTGAACTCAATTTCCTGCTCGCCACTTCTACACTCTAGTCAATCCTTTGCACGCCACGCCCGATCTTTGACACAACAGGGCTGGATAAGAATTAAACCTGGATACGCCCCCCCAACCCTGGTACATATCCAAAATTGGACACGAACTAAGCTGCCCGACACGAACGATCAATCGAACATGAAACCAAACCCCTGCAACCTGAACACATCACTACCCCATAAAAATCCAGCTATAAATTAAAGGAGTGAAACCTGTGGAAATGGAACATTTACCTGTAAGTGACGAATCTGAAACTGGGACACGTTCGCAGAACAGACACGAGCCTCATGTGTCCGGATTACTGTTACTTCCTTGCTCTGGTATTCAACAACAAGAGGTTTTCAGAAAACAGAGTTGCATTCTCAAATTCTCTATGTTTCTTATGAAATCAAGAATTACAAAGAGACATTCCGAACTTCATAGATCGATCCATCGATCGATCCGGAAATAAGGAGAAATTCTAACAATTCAAGAAATAGAAGAAAATGAAGGATTAACTCAAACTCAATATTAATACTCACCGATCCCTGCTTTGAGATCGTGCCAAGAAGAAGAGGAAACGTTCACCGAAATTTGCAACCATGCGGAAGGAGAAGATTCGTGCAACCTCCAGTATCTCTGGGACTCGTCTCAATGATCTGTCGCCCGTCGGAGAATGTAGCGGATACGTCGTCGTTGCTGGAGGAGGAACCGTGCGCCACTCAGTCGACGAAGAATCGCCGCTTAGCTCGCCACTGGGCTCAGACGTCGCTCGGAGGAGGATGGTGTGTGGTCGTTGTTCGATGGGTCCGCTAGTCGCCGTCATGGAAGTCGATCCATCGTCGGAGTGGCTGTGAAGGAGGAGTGGCCGGAGGAGATCCCGCCGTCGTCGTCGCCATGGTGGTCGTCACCGCCGAAATCGCCAAATTAGGGCTGGCTTCGGAGAAGAATTGGGGACGAGAAGAAACTAAAAGTAACAGAATAAAAAATTAAAGCTATGATTCTCTCTCTCCAGATTTGGATTAATAAGTAACATTTGTGAATGTTTTTAGAAAACACCCTCCGCCCAGAAAATTTGCCAATAAGTCCCTCCGTCTAGAGAATTTTATAAAAAAACCTCTGTCTTTTCAGTAATTACAGAAACTATTAAAAATTAGTTAGAATCTCAAAAAAAATAAGGGGACCACTAAATTGGTTGTAACAACTTTTTAAATTTGAAATTCTGCTTATTAAAATCATTTCCCTCCAAAAATATAAATCACAATATTTATTATTTTAAAATCAAAAACTTATTATTTGAAACTTAATAATAACAATTGTAATTATTAGAAATCAAATTAATTTTCTCAAAATCGGGAAGTGGAGTTACACAATCTCTTGTCTATTAGTTCTATAATTCTCCAACTAAAATGTACTGTTTCTTTTGATATTCCTAAGGTGATCTTCCAGGAGAACGGGACGGGACGAAGACTTGGGACTGGCACCTGGCATGAGGGACTGTGGTACCTAGATCGGGAATGACTGGACTCAGCATTGATATCTATGGCAGAGAAGGCTGGAATGGGAGAGCTGCAGCAGAGGACTGAAGATACTTTGATACTTCATCATAGGAGGATGGGACATTCTTCTTTTGATACTCTAAGTAAGTTGTATCCAGAGATATATGCAAAATCAAATAAACAGAAATTAGTATGTGATGCATGCGAGTTAGGAAAGCTTACTAGAAGCTCATATGTTGGTACTGGTCATAAGAGTTCTCTTGTTTTTAAGGTAGTACATTCTGATGTTTGGGGTCCATGTGCTACTAACACTATGAATAGATATAAGTACTTTGTCTCCTTTATTGATTATGCATCTCGTGTCTCCTGGCTGTATTTAATGAAAAATAAGAGTGAAGTATTTGCTTGCTTTTGGGACATCCATAAACATGTCCAGACTCAGTATAATGCAGTAGTAAAGGTACTGAGGTCTGATAATGGAACGGAGTACACCAACAGGACACTTGCAAAGTACCTGTCAGCACACGAAATACAGCACCAGACCAGCTGTGCATACACACAAGCACAAAATAGAGTAGCAGAAAGGAAGAACCGACACCTTCTAGAGACCGCAAGAAGTATGATGATCGACATGAATGTCCCACAAAATCTATAGGGACATGCCGTATTGACAGCAGCTCAACTTATCAACAGGATGCCTTCAAAAGTCCAGGGATGGAAGTCCCCATACGAAGTATTACAAGGCAATAATAGTGGGATACTCCCACTAAAGGTGTTCGGGTGTGTGTGCTTTGTGAAAGACAACAGACCATCAGTTGGAAAACTTGACCCCAGAGCAGTCAAGTGCATCTTCGTGGGCTACTCAGCGACTCAGAAGGGATATGTGTGCTAGAGTCCAATAGAGAATAAGAAGTTCGTTAGTATGGATGTCCACTTCCGAGAGCATGAGCCATATTACCGCCAGGAGGGAACTTCGCACAACACGCCTAATACTACCAGTATGAGGCGAGAGAGGGAGATGGAGAACTTGGTGGTAACCGATCTAGAAGTATGGCATAGAGGTACGGTTGAGGAGAAACATGAAGGTGAAGCAGAATATGGGAAGGAGATAAGAAGTATCAGGCCTACGGCTCAGGGGGAGTTACTTACCTACAGCAGGAGGGAGAAGCAAACTGCGGGACCAGTACCTACAGTGCCAGTGCTAAGTCCCTTGCATATGTCTGTCCCAACTCCTGAGATACTACCATCCTCCTCATCTACACCACCACCCTCCTCAGGTGATATCATCCCTCCTACTTCTCCCATACCACTACCTACACGAAGGACTACTCGCAGTAATACGGGAAATCCTCCGGACAGATATGGTTGGGATATTGCTAAGTTTGTTTCTTATGATCATATCTCTTCTTCTCATAGAGCATTTATAGCATCTTTGGATAGTATTACTGTACCTAACAATTGGCAGGTTGCCAAGAATGATCCAAAGTGGAAAGCGGCAATGCATGAGGAGTTGGGAGCTCTTGAGAAAAACCACACTTGGGAGCTGGTGAGACTGCCAGAGGGAAAAAGAGCAGTCGGATGCAAATAGGTTTTTACTGTGAAGCAGAACCCAGATAGACAGGTTGAGCGCTATAAAGCTCGACTGGTGGCAAAAGGATACAGTCAGACGTACGACATCGACTATGACGAGACCTTTGCACCAGTGGCGAAGATGAGCATTGTCAGGACCTTGATCTCCCTAGCAGCCAATGGAGGGTGGAAGCTACACCAACTGGATATAAAGAATGCATTTCTTTATGGGGATCTAGTGGAGGAGGTGTATGTAATGCCTCGAGTCGTCGAATCGGTCGCCATCGCCTTGACTCGATATAATTCGATTCCTACGGATCGGGACGTGATGCCATGTAAGTCGTTAATGGACTTGCACAAAGCAAGGATGTGCAATTGAAAATTCCTTTTTGACTCGACGCATTGAAATTAAACAGTACAGCGAGTTGAAGACATAGCATAGGAAGAAATTTAGCTTTTCATTCATAAGCTTGCAAAGAATGTACAAGGTCATTTTTACATTACATATGCCATTGCGGCTGCATCTTGAAACACAAAAGAAAAACTCTCGACAAGCTTGCCCTGAAATAATCCTTATCGTTCCATACATTCACGCCCCTTTATATATTTGAACAAAGCCTTCGATCTGAGTTGGGCTTCAAAATACTTCAAAATATGAGAGCTTCGTGCCGTCTCCCGTTCTTCAGCTTCAGGTCTAGTCTCGAGCTCCCGCAGCGCGCTCGTTACCTGGGATGTTGGGGGTTAGCACACTTGCTAGTGGATGGGACGAACCCACTCGTCTAAACCGATACTGCTTATTAAGGATTCTAGCATACGAAGTTATCTTTCTATTTAGAACTATATGAATTGTAGTTCATATCGAAGGCACATTTTAAACGATAACACATAACCAATTTAAAGGCATTCTTACCACGGTCGTGCTCCTTTCCTGCACAAAATATACATGATACTTACCACCTGCACAAGACAACAGGTGAGCATGCAATCTATCCTATATGCGGTCATTGGTGATAGCGACACCATGAAGGACGAATATGTAGCCTTGCGACGTGCCCTCCAGTCCAGGTAGCGAGCCTAACTGGAGGTCTCGCAATGCCTCGCACCGAAGCACGATTTCCATAATTTCCTTCTAGGCCGATTCGGTCCCAGGGCCCCGGGTACCGTCTCGAGGAAAGCTCACCTTGTGTAAAAGTCGTCCTTGACCATGAGAATGTAAGAACAGTTTAATATGTATGAAGTAAATTGCATAGCGTAACCATTATCAAATCACATAATCATTCCTACTCGTGCAAGGGTCCGTTCCCCCGAAACTGTACGTTCTGACTTAGCATCCCGTAGGCACCAAATTCTTCGAGGCATGATGTACCACAACCAAGGTTTTCATCGTTGTGTTTTGTATGGCATAAAATATATTATATCTCTTTCTTAGAACTTTATCTTTTCTCTTCTTAGTGTGAACTTATAAATTCGGAGTTAACTTCTTTAGGTTGATATATTATCCCGAGCTCTTGATCTTAGTGGCAAGCATACATCCCGTTAGCATCATCGATTTGAACGTTGAACTTTAAGAATTTAGTTGGCAGGAAGGAGTAGAAAAGAAGGGACCGAACAACCACCCACCTAAGGAGATTGCGCCGAGAGTAGGAGAATGCTTCGCGACGGTCAAGCGTGAGTTATACGAACTCCTGCAATGGCACGAGCATAGAATTAGAACCCTTCCTTCAATCCGTCCTTCGAAATTCATAAAGACGCATTCAGAAATCGACGCGAAAGAACACTATCAAATCCACGCAACAATTCGTTCAGAAAGCCAAGAAAACCAATAAAACCAACGACAGATGGGTTGCGTCGCTCTCTTTAGAGTTCCTTCGCCAAGACGCCGTCTACCGCATCTAGGACTTATTCCAACAGTATTCGATCCATTAGTTGGAACGATACTCATATCACTCGTCCAAATCAATTTTATTGATGCCATGGTTTTTGTATACCAAACTCGTCGTCGAGTCAGACTAGCCATCTATGTTCCCGACCATGTCTGACTTGGCACGAGCCTATTACATAGTGCTTCGTCCCAACGGGAGCGGGGCACTACATAATATACCACTAAGAAAAAGTTTCATCCCGAAACTTAAAGGGTCTGACCTTCGTCGACGAAAAGTGAAGGGTACTTCTCCTTCATCTCCGCCTCTAGTTCCTACGTCGACTCCTCAATGGAATGGTTGCGCCAGAGTACGTGAACCAAGGATATCGATCGGCTCCGCAGGATCTTTTTTTTACGGTCTAAAATTTGCACGGGCTCCTCCGAGTATGATAGATCGGCGCATAGCTCCAACTGATTGAAACTAACCACATGACTTGGGTCATACACGTACTTTCGAAGTTGGGAGACATGGAAGACGTCATGCACTTCGGCCAGGGCAGGAGGTAGCATGATCCGGTAAGCAACGGTCGCCACTCTTTCGAGGATCTCGAAGGGCCCTACGAATCTCGGACTCAGCTTGCCTTTTTCCCCGAATCGCATGACGCCCCGCATCGGCGTCACATTCAGAAACACATGGTCCCCAACCAAGAACTCTAACGGTCGTCGACGAGTATCTGTATAACTCTTTTGTCGACTCTGAGCAATACGGAGACTATCTCGAATCATGCGGACCTTCTCGACGGCTTATTCGACTAGTTCTGGCTCGAGCACCTGTCGCTCCCTGACTTCGCCCCAGCAAATCGGAGATCGGCACTTCCTCCCGTAAAGCGCATCGTAGGGAGCCATTTGGATGCTCGATTGATAACTGTTGTTGTATGCGAACTCCGCGAGAGGCAAGTGCGTGTCCCAACTAGTCTTCAAATCTATCGCGCACAGACGTAGCATATCCTCCAGGATCTGATTCACTCTTTCTGTCTGGCCATCGGTTTGCGGATGGTACGTGGAGCTAAGGTTCAACTTAGTGCCCAGCGCCGCCTGTAGACTCGTCCAGAAATGTGATAAGAATTGCCCGTCTCTATCCGAATTGATTGTGGCAGGTACCCCGTGCAGTCTGACGATCTTGTCGAGATAAATCTGAGCTAACCGATCGACGCTCCATGATGTTTTAATAGCGATGAAATGAGCGGATTTGGTCAAACGATCGACAATGACCCAAATCGTATCATTCCCCCGCGTCGTCTTCGGAAGGCCCATGATGAAATTCATAGGGATATCGTTCCACTTCCATACTGGAATGTCGAAGTTCTGTAGCTCCCCTCCTGGTGTTTGATGCTCGGCCTTTACCCGTTGACAGGCCATGCACCGTGACACAAATATTGCCACGTCTTTCTTCATGCCATGCCACCAAAAGGTCGTGTGCAGGTCCTTATATATTTTGGTACTCCCGGGGTGCAACGAGTACTTCGCATAATGGGCCTCCGTCAGAATCTCTTTTCTAAGTTCGGCATGGTCCGGCACGCATATCCTCCCCTTCATCCGTGTCATTCTGCCCTCGTCCACCACAAAGTCGGTCGCCTTTCCTGTCGAAATTAGCTCGCGCATCTTCTTCAGGAATGGGTCGTCCTCCTGTGCGGTCCTTATCTTGTTGTGTAAGCTCGACTCAAGGTACAATTGGGCCAATCGTGCTCCATGGTAACGGATTCGGAGTTCGATACCCATCTCTGCCAAGTCTCGCTGTATGTTATGGTTGATAGACAAGCACCCAGTGAACATTCTACTCAGAGCGTCCGCTACGACATTTCCCTTACCTGGCGTATACTCGATAGTCTGATCGTAGTCTTTAATGAGTTCGAGCCAATGCCGCTGCCGTAAGTTCAGGTTCCTTTAAGTGAAGATGTATTTGAGGCTCTTATGGTCCGTATAGATGCTGCAAGCTACACCATAAAGATAGTGCCGCCATAGCTTCAACGCGAACACAATGGCCGCTAATTCCAGATCATGCGTAGGATAATTCTTCTTGTGTTGCTTCAATTGTCTTGAAGCAAACAAATCACCTTATCCCTTTGCATAAGCACACATCCCAAACCCGTTCGCGATGCATCGCTAAATATTTGAAACCCTTCTGGCCCGTCCGGAAGTGCAAGCATTGACGCTGAGATGAGCCATTTCTTTAACTCTTGAAAGCTCGATTTGCAGGCATCATTCCACTCGAATGTGACTCCCTTCTGGGTGAGGCGAGTCAGAGGCGACGTAATTTTGGCAAAATCTTTCACAAATCTACAGTAGTAGCCTGCCAAGCCGAGAAAACTTCGGATGTCGCCTGCTGAGGTAGGCCGCTTCCATTCAACTATTGCTTCAATCTTTTTTGGGTCCACCGTGACGCCTTCAGCTGAGACAACGTGCCCAAGGAACGTCACGCTGCTCATCCAGAACTCATACTTGCTTAGTTTGGCATAAAGTTGGTGTTCATGCAGAGTCTGTAGCACCGTCTTTAAGTGTTCCACGTGCTCGTCCTTGCTCTTCGAATATATAAGAATGTCATCGATGAATACGACGACAAATTTGTCTATGAACGATCGGAACACCCGGTTCATTAGATCCATGAACACGGCAGGAGCGTTGGTCAAGCCGAAGGGCATGTCTAGAAATTCGTAGTGACTATATCGAATACGGAAGGCGGACTTCGGCACGTCCTCGGACTTAATCTTCAATTGATGGTAGCCTGAGCGAAGATCAATCTTGGAAAACACCGTCGCCCCTTGCAGCTGGTCAAACAAATCGTCTATCCTCGATAACGGGTACTTGTTTCATACCATGGCTTTGTTGAGTTCCCGATAATCGATGCACAGCCGCATCGATCCATCCTTCTTCTTTACAAACAACACTGGGCACCCCACGGGGAGACACTAGGGCGAATATATCCACGATCTAGTAACTCTTGTAGTTGTACTTTCAGTTTCTTCAGCTCTGCTGGCGCCATTCGATAAGGTGCTTTAGATATCGGTCGGGTGTCTGTGAAGGTGTCGATGCTGAATTCTATCTCTTAGTCTGGCGGCATCCCTGGCAACTCGTCTGAGAACACATCAGGAAATTCTGTCACGACTTCAGTCTGGGCCGTGCTTGCAATCTCCGTTCTCGTGTCTCGAACTGATGCTAGGTACCCGCTGCACCCAGAATGCAACATATGTCTTGCCGAAATCGCCGATATCATCATTGCTGCCTTTGATGCTGCTCCGTACGAATAGGAGAACTCAGTTTCGCCCGGAAGGCAGAACACAACTCTTTTCTCCGTGCATTCGATCGTTGCGTGGCATGCACCCAACCAATCCATGCCGAGGATTATATCGTACTCCTTGACGTCGAGGACGATAACTTCCAAAGATAGATTCCTCCCTCCGATGCTGATGTAACCATCCCTACAAATTTGAGTGGCAGGCATATCTACTCCCGATGGAGTGCTAACGCTAAGATTCATATCTAAAAGTTGCATAGGTAGTTCATTCTCTTTTACAAAGTCGACAGATATGAAACTATGCGTAGCACCCGAATCGAACAATACTCTAGCAGACATATTTTTATAGAGTAGTATACCTGTCACGATAGTGTCGGACGCAAAAGCTTCATCCCGAGTCAGTGCGTAGACTCGACCTTGCGCCCCTTGGCGATTTTGTGGGTTCACGGGCACCGCGTTTGCGCCATGGGCGGAAGGCGCCCTGTTCTGGTTCTGGCTCTGGACGTCCTTTGTTGGATGTTGGTTCGCCCTTCCTATGCGATAATCTACTGCCTTGTGACCTAGCTGGCCACACTTGAAGCATCCCCCTCGGCAATCGACTGCCAGATGTCCTATCTTGCCGTAGCGATGGCACCGTACGCCTGGGTGAGGCCCCCGATACTCGGACGTGTTCTGGCACTTTGACACACCAGATCCTCCCGCGTCGTGAGGACGCTTGTTGAATTTGTTGCGGATGCTTGATCCGCCCTTTTGCGAAGCTCGACCGAAGATTCACTCACTATCAAGGGCGGCGTTGTATGATTCCCTGTAAGTCTGGCATCTCTGGTTCATGATGTCCCGACGCAAGTCATCATTCAGGCCTTGCTGGAAGCGCTCGTACCATGCCTCAGTGTTCGGCAGAAAGGCCCCGGCAAACTTTGCAAGCTTCGCGAACTCGCATCATAGTCTTCAACGGACAAGTTTCCTTGCTTCAAGGACATGAATTTCTCTTCCTTCTGTCGACGGAGGGCACGAGGAATATATTGCTCGAGGAAGGCCAGTTTGAACGTCTCCTACGAGATTTTGGCGTTGGGGTTGGCCTCTTGGAGTTCCTGTTTCTTCGCCTCCCACAGTCGTAGGCCCTCAAGTTGAGCTGCAATGCTGCGCACCCGACTCTCTTGGACCCCTTGATGCTGAGGAAATTGAACAGACCCTCAATCTTCACTAGCCACACCATGACTTCGTCAGGCTCTGCTCGACCGTTGAATTCAGGCGGGTTCATCTTCTTGAACTTGGTCATCTTGAACAGGGAGGAGGAAGACATATGCTTTGTCTTTACGGGTTGCACTTCTTCTTCTGACATGACGGTCGTCGAGTTCTGTTGGGTCGCTATGGTGCTCACGATCCGGGTTAGGGCCTCCATTTGCTTTTGTTGGGCGCTGATTTGGGCCTGGATCTGTTCTTGCAGCTGTCGTTGCTGCATCTCCGACTGGCGTTGTTGGAGTTCCATGAGGCGTAGTAGTCGCTCTATGGCAGATTCGCTAGGCGTCGCACCTTCGGTGCTATCCGTGCTAATCAATGTGGCATTGACAGCAGGGACACCCAGTCTTTCCGGTATTCCTACAAAATTGAGCAAACCCGTTAGTATTCTCAAAATATCTATGGGCTTATATGTATGGAACGATTATTTCAGGCCACATATGTCGAAAAGCATAGTTTTTGAAAAATCGCAATGGCATCATCTAAAAGAAAGTATTTTGAAAGGTCCGAGGTGTGAACCGTGCTCTGATACCAACTTGTTACACCCCGACTCGCCGAATCGGTCGCCATCGCCTTGACTCGATATAATTCGATTCCCACGGGTCGGGACATGATGCCGTGCAAGTCTTTAATGGACTTGCACAAGGCAAGGATGTGCAATTGGAAATTCCTTTTTGACTCGACGCGTTAAAATTAAACAGTACAGAGAGTTGAAGACATAGCATAGGAAAAAATTTAGCTTTTTATTCATAAGCTTGCAAAGTATGTGCAAGGTCATTTTTACATTACATATGCCGTTGTGGCTACATCTTGAAACATAAAAGAAAAACTCTCGACAAGCTTGCCCTGAAATAATCCTTGTCGTTCCATACATTCACGCCCCTTTATACATTTGAACAAAGCCTTCGATCTGTGTTGGGCTTCAAAATACTTTAAAATAGGAGAGCTTCGTGCCGCCTCCCGTTCTTCAGCTTCGGGTCTAGTCTCGAGCTTCCGCAGCACAATCGTTACCTGGGGAGTTAGGGGTTAGCACACTTGCTAGTGGATGGGACGAACCCACTCGTCTAAAATGACACTGCTTATTAAGGATTCTAGCATACGAAGTGATCTTTCTATTTAGAACTATATGAATTACAGTTCATATCGAAGGCACATTTTAAACGATAACACATAACCAATTTAAAGGCATTCTTACCACGGCCGTGCTCCTTTCCTGCACAAAATATACATGATACTTACCACCTGCACAAGACAATAGGTGAGCGTGCAATCTATCCTATATGCGGTCATTGGTGATATCGACACCATGAAGGACGATTACGTAGCCTTGCGACGCGCCCTCCAGTCCAGGTAGCGAGCCTAACTGGAGGTCTCGCAATGCCTCGCGCCGAAGCACGATTTCCATAATTTCCTCCTAGGCCGATTCGGTCCCAGGGCCCCGGGTACCGTCTCGAGAAAAGCTCACCTTGTGCACAAGTCGTCCTTGACCATGCGAATGTATGAACAGTTTAATATGTATGAAGTAAATTGCATAGCGTAACCATTATCAAATCACATAATCATTCCTACTCGTGCAAGGGTCATTTCCTCCGAAACCGTACGTTCTGATTTAGCATCCCGTAGGCACCAAATTCTCTGAGGCATGATGTACCGCAACCAAGGTTTTCATCGTTATGTTTTGCATGGCATGAAATATATTCTATCTCTTTCTTAGAACTTTATCTTTTCTCTTCTTAGTGTGAACTTATAAATTCGGAGTTAACTTCTTTAGGTTGATATATTATCCCGAGCTCTTGATCTTAGTGGCAAGCATACATCCCGTTAGCATTATCGATTTGAACGTTGAACTTTAAGAATTTAGTTGGCGGGAAGGAGTAGAAAAGAAGGGGCCAAAGAACCACCCACCTAAGGAGATTGCGTCGAGATTAGGAGAACGCTTCGCGACGGTCAAGCGTCAGTTACACGAACTCCTCCAATGGCACAAGCATCGAATTAGAACCCTTCCTTCAATCCTTCCTTCGAAATTTCCAAAGACGCATTCAGAAATCGACGCGAAAGCACACTATCAAATCCACGCAACAATTCGGTCAGAAAGCCAAGAAAACTAATAAAACCAACGGCAGACGGGTTGCGTCGCTCTCTTTAGAGTTCCTTTGCGAAGACGCCGCCTACCGCATCTAGGGCTTATTCCAACAGTAGTCGATCCATTAGTTGGAACGGTACTCATATCACTCGTCCAAATCGATTTTATTGATGCCATAGTTTTTGTATACCAAACTCGTCGCCGAGTCAGACTAGCCATCTATGTTCCCGACCATGTCTGATTTGGCACAAGCCTATTACATAGTGCTTCGCCCCAACGGGAGCGGGGCACTACAGTGTACATGGAGATACCACCAGGATTCGATACCAAACATATTGCAGGCAAGGTCTGCAAACTGAAGAAGTCCCTCTATGGACTTAAGCAGTCTCCTCGAGCATGGTTTGACAGGTTCAGGAGAGCAATGATAGGGATGGGATATCAGCAGATCAATGCTGATCACACTGTCTTCTTCAGACGAAGTGGAGGCCACATCACCATACTTGTGGTATATGTAGATGATATGTTTATCATAGACGATGATGAGCAGGAGATCGCCCAACTCAAAGGAAAGCTTGGCAAGGAGTTCGAGGTGAAGGATCTTGGCCCTCTTCGATACTTCCTTGGGATTGAGATTGCTCCAGATAATGAGGGAATCGTTCTTTCTCAAAGGAAGTACGCACTGGACCTGCTTACGGAAACGGGGATGATGTGATGCAAACCAGCTATGACACCGATAGACCAGAAGTTCAAACTGGATGTTGAAGCTGGAGAACCAGTTGGCCGGGATAGATATCAGAGATTGGTGGACAAGTTGATCTACTTGAGCAACACTTGACCTGATATCAGCTTTACGGTCAGTGTAGTGAGCCACTACATGCATGACCCCCGGAAGGGTCATATGGACGCAATATACCAGATTCTGAGGTACTTGAAGGGAGCCCCCGGGAAGGGACTGATCTTCACAAGAAATAATCATGTAAGCATCGAGGGCTATTGTGATTCTGACTGGGCTAGCTGTGCTAACGACAGGAGATCCACATCGGGCTACTGCATATTTGTAGGAGGCAACTTGGTCTCTTGGAGGAGTAAGAAGCAGTCAGTGGTGGCCAGATCAACAGCTGAAGCAGAGTATAGAGCTACGGTCTTGGGAGTCACAGAACTATTATGGTTGAAGAATATGCTGACGGAGCTAAAGCTGGACCAGGGAGCCAAGATGAAGCTATGGTGTAAGAACCAGTCAGCTATTAGTATTGCCAACAATCCAGTGCAGCATGACAGGACCAAGTATATCGAGATTGACAGATTCTTCATCAAAGAAAAGCTGGAGAAAGGAGTACTAGAGCTGGGCTACGTTCCAACCAAAGATCAGGTAGCAGACGGACTGACAAAGGGACTTAGTTCTATCAGCATGATGAGAGGATGTGACAAGATGGGTTTAGTGAATATCTTTCGCGCATCTTGAGGGGGAGTGTTGATATATGTGTTAAGTGTTATTGGATTTTAGTCCCACATTGCCTAGAATGATAATAGAGGAGGCTAGCCTCTCCTGTATATATGTAGTCTTTATTCCAATAATAATCAATCACTTAAAATCTCTACATTTTTATACAAAAAAAGGGGAATTGGAAATTTGGAATTATCCAAAGACTAGTATATATGCACGTGCAGCACCTATCTTATACGTGTGTTTTGATCATACACTTAGAATTTGGTATGGGTTCATGAATTATATGTTCAATTAATCACCTCGCCAAGAAATAATTATTTCAGCTGATAATCTAACCATATTATAAAAACATGGTCCATCTATGTTTCCCAGTCATTTTGAACCTAGCTGAAATACGATAAATATTTTTATGCAGTCTCTATATATACAACTAAATATCTTCGGTTGTTTTTTTGTTCCAGTTTGGGTTGGCAAAACATGAATGAAAGTGTACTGCAATAATGGCAATCATTACCCCGAGGTGTCTTGTACAACGGTCTAGCTCAAGGCGGCAGGTACAATCATTAAATCTGATATTTCCAATCAAATGTTGTACAATCTTGAATACAGGATATATTAGTTTGCGTAAAATTTAAATTCGATTAGATTATTATATTTAATATTTTGCTAGTTTAGATTTGAATGGAAGTTTAAATATAAGATTTGGAGGAGAATATTCAAAGTAAGAGATATATTCATAATCTATTTAGTGATTTATTTGTTTATATATTTTTATTGAACACCAAATGATTGTAAGTCTACTTTGTATGCTTTGCTATACATGTTCTGTAAGATTTTTTTTTCTTTCCATTTTACCTCTCTGACAGATTGGCCTTTACGTTTTAATAACAATATGCCTTTGTTAAAGCTTCTGTTTCTTCCTCATTTAGGTACTGCCATCTAGGGTTGAGCAAATACCGACCGCTATATCGAAAAACCGATCGAATATCGATTAAAAATATTCCGAAAAATCGAACCAAAATTATGTATCGATATCGAATTACCGAACCGATTAAAATATGGTATAATGGTAGTGGTAACGATTTGAATGTAATATCATACCGAAAATACCGAACCGATTATATATATATATATATATATATATATATATATATATATATATATATATATATATATATATATATATATTCCGTTAGAATGTTGTTCGTGATTAATTTTATATTACTCTTTTTCATTTTTATCTTTGTTTTAGTTGGAAATTAGTTTGTTAGAATTTAGAATGGATTTTGGTGGACTGGAAGTTATGTTAAGAATGCTAAGAATTGAGTTTTGGTCTTTTGAGCTTATATTTTGTGTTTTCATATAATTTTGAAATAAATTTTAGTATAGTTAAACTTATACTAAGAATTAAACTTAGTGATCGTGTTTGATCTTTTAAGCTCTTTTTTAGGTGTTTGTGACTTGTTACATATTATTCTAATAAATTTGATTAATTGCTTGCTTGGTAGAGGCTTGGCTTTGAAATTTAATGCTTCCAAAAAAAAGTAAAAAAATATTTTTCTAGGTTAAGAGGTTCATATTAAGTGTGTTGATTGATCAAATGTTAAATAGTAAAATACCGATACCGAACAAAAACCGACCGAATACCGATTTAACCGAAACCGAAAAATCGATTCTAAATGGTACGATATTGATATTGATTTTTTAAATACCGATTTAAAAAATACCAAAAAATCTAACCAAATATCGACCGATTATACCGACGCTCACCCCTACTGCCATCACTGAGGGAAAAGCATGACGAGTTTATGCTGAGGGAACTTGTTAAAAGATGGTCCAATCATAAGGTTATGGTCAGGTGGCTTTCACGCTTCTTCCATTATCTCGACCGCTACTTCATTGCTCGGAGGTCATTGCCTCCTCACCTGTTTCCTGGAGCTGGTATGCAGATCTTCAATATCACTTCAATTAATTTTTTTTCTTTCAAAATTTTAATTTAGAAGTACGATGAATATAGACGTTACTTCTGGAAGCTTCCTGCACATAACCCTATTGACGCCTTCTTATTTATATTTCAGGTCTATCAGGAGATCAAGGTTAAAGTAGGAGATGACGTGATCTCTTTGGTATGTGACAAATATTCTTTAGCTTTTGTTGGATTTTCTCTGTTATGACAGCTTTCTTAACTCCATTTTGTGCAGCAGATAGACCAAGAACGTGAGGGGAGCAAATTGATAGAGCAGTACTATTAAAGAATGTGCTGGACATATTTGCTTAAATTGCTTTAGGAATTATGGAGTGTTATGAAAATGATTTTGAAGCGGACATGCTTACTGATACCGCGGCTTACTATTCAAGAAAAGCTTCAAACTGGATTTTGGAAGACTCATGTCCAGATTAAATGTTAAAGGTACATTCTTTCATAGTTATGTAAAACATGTTTATGATTCTAATGAGAATGGTGTTTTTTTTTTTTAATTTTGATTCTTCTGGCTGACTTTAGGCTGAGGAGTGTTTAAAGCGGGAGAAGGATAGAGTTTTCTGTTAGATATTTCTTCATTGTTTTTTTACTTTAAATCTGCAAACGGGGAAGTCGCGCACGTAGCACTGCCCTAAGAGTTGGCTCGGGTCTATGTGCAGACTGAATCCGAACGTCCCTAGTGGTAAAATCTTCGCTCCACCAGAATCTCGCTGCCGCACACGACGTCGAGAGAACAACCCCGACTTAGCTACGCCCAGAGCAACAAAAAAGGATAGCAGCGATTTTGAGAGTAGGAGAATTTTGGAGAGCAATTTTTCTGTGTATCTGAAGGAGGAGAATGGAGCTCAATATATAGGCTGATTCCAACGGTTGAAAATTAATATGATATTAAATCAGCCTATTAAAATTAACGTTACAAACGTTACAACACATGTTAAAAATGTGATACAATGAATCTGGACATGAAATCATGTATCCAACCGTTGCAGAATTAATGAATAGTAACGGAAAAAATTAATAGGAGCAAAAAGATTTTTGGGTCTCAGCCCGAACCCGAAGAAGGAATCGGATCGGCATTCGGCGCCCGCAGATGTAGGCACGTACCCGCACCCGTTACGCGCGCCAAACCGAACCGAGCGGTGGCGGCGGCGCGCGCGTGTGGCCCATGGGGCTCCCACACTAATCTTCAAAGAAGCAAAGTGGAAGAAAGGAATATATGAACAATGAAGGCTACATATTTAGCCGATGTGGGACTATATGAATGAGTTGAGCTTTTGTTTCAAAGCTACAGCTAACAATCCCCTCCCCCCAAAAGGTCAACTTCTGAGATGATAGAAGGGAAGAAAGAGAGACAAGAATAAGAGAATTTCTGGGCAGTTGTATACTATGCATACATGAGATGGACTACAACCTTGAATCTCACGTAGTGACTATTGTCTTTGTCTGAAGAAGAGCTTGATGAACTACACCTTGAATCGGTCTTCTTTAACCTGACTCAGAAAATAGCACACATAGTAAGCTAGAGGTACTTGGGTCTATCGGGTGGCGCGTTTGGTTGGCCATGCGCACTTTTACACATTCATGAGAGTTGTCTACGATCGCCCTGTCCAATAGTCGCGGTCCTCATGACCTCTCATATAGGTAAGTACTTAAGGGTTGGTGATAGGAATCAACCCTGCATATCATGCTTGGACTTATTAAGAGTTTAACCTCACCCTATCCATATCACAAAAGGAACACTGTCACCATCGGGATGGGGTATGAATGTACATTTGTACAGTCTCCTGGACTTTTATTTTAAAGAGAATTTAATCTCAGGTCAGTGTTCCATAATAGTCACCTAGTCCAGCTTGTTTCTACCTATTGAACCGGCTTCTTGGGATCTCCAGTCAGACTCGGTTGGGTTGCCACTGCTGGTGACTATACTATGGGCTTAATCCCATCCCCCTCGATGATTCTAGGATCAATATCCTAGATAGACCCTTCGTCAAGTGGTCTGCAAGGTTCTTTTCTGACTTTATATAGTCAAGAACCACATATTTGCCCAATAGGCGCTTTATTAACTTGAAGCGCAGCTGCAGGTGCCTGTTCATCTTAGCATTCACAGAATCATGCTTTAGTAGTTCTATAACAGATTTATAATCACAGTTTATAGAAATTGCAGGAATAGAATGAACATAAACAGGTATATGCATAATAAGATTTCTGAGCCATTCGACCTCTGTACATGTAGTATCCAAAGCTATCATTTCAGAGTCCATTGTACTTCTGGCTATGATAGTTTGTTTACATGATCCCCAGGAGATTGCAGCTCCTGCTAGGATAAAAACATATTCAGTAGTGGATTTCACATCATGTGAATCAGTTATCCAATTTACATCGGAGTAACCTTCTATGTATCAGGGTGTCTAGTATAATAAAGTTTATAATCTAGGGTACCCTTAAGATATCTAAATACTTTGTCTAATGCAGTCCAATGAGATTGGTTTGGGTTACTAGTGTATCTGTTTAGTCTTCCAATAGCAAATGCAATATCAGGTCTGGTCCTATTTGTTATGTACATAAGGGACCCAATCATTTGTGAATATCTATGTTGTTCTATAGGTGATCATTCATTCTTCTTGAGAATAATATTACTGTCATAAGGGGTAAGGGCAGATTTCTTGTCAAAATACTCAAACTTCCTTAGCATTTTCTCAATTGAATGTGCTAAAGATAGAGTATAACCCTCTTTGCATTTGGACACTTGCATTCCTAGGATCAGATTTGTCTCACCTAGGTCTTTCATATCAAACTGGTTAGATAAATAATTCTTAGTGTTATTTATCAGTTCTAATGAAGATCCTAGAATAAGGATATCATCAACATACAAGCATAAAATAACACAACTTTCATTTGTATTTTTTGAATACAAACATTTGTCATATTCATTTGGTACAAAACCAAAATCTATAATGACTTTGTCAAATTTGTTGTGCCATTGCTTGGGAGCTTGCTTTAGGCCATAAAGAGATTTTACTAATCTATAAACCTTGTTTTCTTGGCCTTTAGCAATGAAGCCTTCAGGTTGCTCCATATATATTTCTTCCTCTAAATCTCTATTTAGAAATGCTGTCTTTACATCCATTTGATGGATCAGCAAGTCATGAATGGAAGCTAAGGCTAGGAGGGTTCTAATAGAAGAAATCCTAGCAACAGGAGAATATGTATCAAAATAATCTAATCCTTTTTTCTGGGTAAAACCTTTGGCTACTAATCTAGCTTTATATTTTTCTATGGTACCATCGGCTCTAAGTTTCTTCTTAAAGATCCACTTACAACCTATTGGTTTGCTGCATAAAGGAAGGTCTGCTAAAAACCAAGTATTGTTCTCATGATGGAGTTGTACAAATTGTTAATAGCTTCTTTCCAGAAAGGGGCATCAGGAGAGGATATTGCTTCTTCATAAGTTGAGGGATCACCCTCTATCAAAAATGTGAAGAATTCTTCTTCTAAATTCTTTTCAATCCTTTCTCTTTTACTCCTTCTAGGTTCTATGACTTGTTCAGGTTGAGAACTGGGTACTGGATCATAAGAACTAGTAGTTGGAATGAGAGAAGAGTTAGAGGAAGATGAAGGGGTTCTATCCTTGAAGGAAAAAATGTTCTCAAAGTAAACTGCATCTCTAGCTTCAATAATTGTGTTATTAGAGATTTTATTTACTTCAGAATGGGTTACAAGATATCTATTGACATTATTATCTAGGGCATATCCTATGAATACAGCATCTACAGTCTTAGGTCCTATCTTCCTCTTTTTGGGTTCAGGAATTCCTACTTTAGCTAGACATCCCCAAACTTTGAGGTAATTAATCCTAGGGGTTCGACCTTTCCATAACTCATATGGGATCTTATCATTAGTCTTACTGGGTATCCTATTAAGAATATAACAGGCTGACAATAAGACTTCTTCCCAAAGATTATCAAGGGCACCTAAGCTGAGAAGCATGGCATTGACCATATCTAAAAGTGCGATTCTTCCTTTCAGCAACTCCATTGGATTGTGGTGAATAAGAAGCAGTCACCTCATGAATAATTCCGTGCTCTTCACAGAAGTTAGTCATTTCATTTGAGATATACTCTCCACCACGATCTGATCTAAGGATCTTAATCTTCCTATCCAACTGGTTCTCAGCTTCCGATTTATAGACCTTGAATCTGTCTAGAACTTCAACTTTGGTTTTAAGGAGGTAGGTGTAACAATACTTTGAATGGTCACACTACTAAAATAAGGTAAATTAGCGACGTCAGGATACGTCGCTAATTAATGAAAATCTGTCGCTGATAGAAATTAGCGACGACTTTAGCGACGAAACATGAAGGTCGCGGAAAAGCTAGTCGCAGATGACAATTTCGTCGCTGTTTGCGACGTCACAACCAATGTCGCTAGGACGTCACAAAATTAGCGACATATAGCGCTGTAACAGTACGTCGCCAAAGCAGCGACGTAGTACTACCACTTAGCGACGTCATTTCTTTTTATGTGATGACATGGCATGCCTGCCACGTCAGCAGTGTAGAGACGCACATCGACCAAATTAGTGACATCATCTCTCTGCCATGTCAGCTACTGAGCGACGGATAGCGACGTAACGACGCTAATTAGCGACGTATAGATCGTCGCTATACGTCGCAGATTGTCGCAGATATTATAAAAAAATTAAAAAAATTGATTGGTATTTTTGTTATGCTGTGTGTCTGTGTTTACAGTGTGTGTGAAGTGCAGTGTTCGAACCATCGACAGTTTCGCTTACTGTTCTATGTTTTCTCTTGGATAGAAAGAGCAACAGTTCAGGGTGCACTTCTCAGAGCTTCCTCTTCACGTCCTTCACCTTCTCGGATCCGTTATGACGTTCCGAGAAAGTGAAGGATGTGAAAATAAAGCTCTCAGAAGTACACCATGAACTGTTACTTTTTCTGTCCAAGATAAAACATACAACAGTAATCGAAACTATCGATGGTTCTAAACACTGCATTTCACATACACTGTAAACACATACACACATTATCACAAAAATACACATTATATTTTTTTTAAAATTTGGACAGCACCTCCTTTGTATATCAGATCATTGCTTATAACCCAGCGTAGGTATATTTGTCATCCCCGTCGCAGATATCATCAAAATTAACAGTCTCCCATCATAACAGTCTACAACCAATAGATGAATAACAGTCTCCCATCATAACAGTCTACAACCAATACAAGTCTCACAACCAATAAAAGTCTCACAAACAGAGAAACAAGTGTATCACTAACATATGATAAAAAAACAAATAAAATCACAAAGCACCCCGGCTGCGCATCTGGGATAAAATGATGTCGTACTGCTCCGGTGTGAGCTGTGCAACGTCCGGAGGCAGTGGAACGTCTGGAGTCTGTGCCGTCGATGGACCGGGAGGACGTATCTGCTCCAGCTCTTGCAGTCGGTCACCATGCGCAGCAAGGGTATGCACCATCCTCTGAGCACTCTCCTCAAGAGAAGTATGTAGCTGGGTGAGTGCGGCAGTCAAGGTCCTCTGCGATCCCTCCAGCTTGACCTGTCGACGCTCTGGGCGCTCCGTAGAATCGGTGAGCGTGTACAAGCTGCCAGCTGTAGTATGCTGCAGACTCATCAGCTCCTGTATACTGCGCTCGATCGCATCAAATCGTCCGGTGATCGTCGAATCGTCGCTCTGCGGTATGGTGATAAAAAATTTGCTTCTGCAACTCGCGACGCAACTCGTTGATCTGACGACCAATATCCTGAGCTCGTGATGACGCCTGCGAAACTAGAGACTGCGTACTGACAGAGGGGGCCCGGGATGACTCTGAAGCCAAATAGGTGTAACACCCACTTTTCTAAAATGAGAGTAATTTCGAACTTTTGTAAAAGTTTATTATTTAATAATAGAATTTATGATTTATGAGAATTTTTAAATTAATTTAATACTATTTAAAATTTGTAAATTATAATTTTGATGTGTTAGCTAGTGAACCCTAGAACCGTTGAGCCTAGAGACTAACCGTGACCATTGGGACCTAACCATGTGATTAGAATGCTATTTACAACTTTTTAGGCTAAGGATATTTTGGTCATTTTGTGACTTTTGAATTATTTAGGATTTTAATTAATTGGTGAATTTTAAATTATTTTAATAATATTTAAATTGATGTATTATGATTTTGGTCAATTTTTATATTTTAATATTTTGGGAAAATTTTATATTTTTAACATTGTTTTTCTTGGATTTGTTTAGTCGGGTTTGAGTTTCGTCTCGTTCCGACTTGTATTGTGACCCGAGTAGCTTAAACTCTAGATGGGACCCAATATTAAGTTAAGAATGGCCCACAAAATCCAACATTTAAGTCAGTTAGTTAGACTAATTTTTATCATGTTAGAATAGTTAAGTTAGAGACTCAAAACTAGATCCTTTTAACCCCAAACTTGAACCTAGTCTAGACTTAACCATATGAGACTAGAGAGGGGCAATTAGGACATTTTCCATTAGCCCTAATGAACTCTTTATGGCAGCCACCTTTAGGGGAGAATGATTCATTTCATTCATTACAATCTTGCCTCTTTTATTTTTCTTTTGTTCTTCCCTAATTTTAGAGAGCCTTCCCTTTGATTTGATCTCCAAATCAAATCATTCCTTCACCAAATCTTCCCTCAATCATTTCCATTCTCCAAGGAAAGGGTGCTACCAAGGATTGGAGGAGAAGTACAAGGAGGAGTGTCCACTTTGAGGGATCTCCGTATCGGAGTCGTGTCCTAAAGGATTTTATTGGGATTCCATTCCCAATAGGTAAAATCCATCTTCTAAATCGATTTCCTTTGCATATAAATTAGTTTTGAATCCGTAGGATCCATCCTCATGCATGTGTCCCCTTTAGATTCAAATTTGAGGCCATTTGGAGCTCTCTTGAAGATTTTAGATATGTGTCTTGTGTCCTACTTGATAGATCCCAAATTAGGATACCCCATGTGTATGTATGTATGATAATAGTTTAAATAGATATTTAAATTTAGTTTTAGAATGGTTAGAGAGTGGATTGATCTTTGTTAGGATGGTTAGAATGTGTTTCATTTCGATACCTATGTTGGTATCCAAGTATCTTGGCCTACATGTGTTTCTTTTGTCCAAAATAACTCAAATTTGGCATAATATTCATCCACGTTTTTATTAACCAAAGCAACTTAGAAATGTCATAACTTTTAGCTTAGAACTCTGTTTAATCTCCCATTTTTTTAAAAGAACCGTATCGAAGTTAGATTTCCAAATATATATTTTAATAAGCCAAAATCGTTCTGGAAATTTTTGTAAAATTATTTGAGTGTCAGCTGTCCGAAAGACAAACACGTTTCGGTGTTTTCGCGAATCTGGAAGCTTCCGGACACGAAAATACGATCCGTTTGAAGTTTCAGAAAGCTAACACGGAGGGCTACGACATACTTTAATCCTAGAATTTAGTGAAGGCCCAATTGGTACAGTATTGGTTTTAAGTAGAAGAGTGACTATACGACATAGGCATTTTGTGTAACCTATGAGCCTATGTAGTATGGATATTAAACGAATGTAGAGTATGTAATGCATAATATGTTAGATGAATAAAATGATATATATATATTTATATATATATATATATATATATATATATATATATATATATATATATATATGACATGTATCCTCTTTACATTAATGTATATATATGGTTGAATGCAAGCATGTAGGAATGCAATCAATATAATATATGTAAGCAATGCATAAATGCATGAATGAAAGAATGATACACAATATATGCATGAAAGTATATAATGAATGCTAGATATGAATGCAAAGTATACATGTAATGATAGATATGAATGCATAATGTATAAATAATGTTATGCAATATATAATGATAGCATGTATGGTAATGTAATATAATGTAGAGTATGCATATATTAATATAATATATACAAGTATATAATGTATTCAAATATGTATGTATGCATCTATGTATGTATGTATAGGTGCATGAATGAATGCAAGTATGCATATATGATATGTATGTAGGCATGTAGGCATGTATGCAATGTATGTATGTATACATGATATGTATGTATGCATGTATACAATGTAAGTATGTATGTATGCATTTCTATAAAATGAGTTAACCTATAACCTTTTACAGACATGCATTCATACATCCTTTGACACCATGTATTCTATGTCACATACACCTACCTATCACTAAATCTGAGAACATTAACACATATCCTTTCATACACATGCCAAACACACACATACTCACTTACTCTTTTACCTCTCTTTCTATATATATATATATATATATATATATATATATTCTCAAAATATATATATATATATATATATATATATATATATATATATATATATATATATATATATATACGTATGTGCCTATATATATAGCTTTCATATATATATATCTATGTATATGAATATGTGAATGTGAATAATATATATACATTATATGACTAAGTTTGTGTGCTTTGTTAGCTTATGGTTTATTTTTGTGCTTGGTTTAGCAAGTGACTTAGGCTATGAGTTTGTAGCTATCTTGGATACTTGATTTGCATATACTTAGTTTGTTTAGACCTAGAATTGACTAACCCTAGCTAGTATGACCACAGTTGACTAGAGTTGACCTAGTTTGACTTTATAGTTGACCAGAGTTGACAAAGAGTTGACTTTGACCTAGATTGACTTAGACTCATGTACATTGCATTATAATTTCAATTACCATATGAATTGAACTCTTTATAACCTATGTTGCTATAACTAGGACTCTGTGACTCCAGTTGGCCATCTTTTTATATCAGCAGTTCATGGTATCAGGCGAGTACATTCACTGATAGTTTTCATTGTCTTGATATCTGCTATATCCGATTCAGTTGTAGTTTCTTACTTGATTTCTCGACACGATGGTTCACGGACTAGTATACGTCAGATCATGACATGAGATGTTGTTCCTAGATTTTCTTGGTATATTGGTACATTTTCTGTCTTGTTTCTTGTACTTGTATAGACACCGATTCCTGAGAGGGAGTAGCTACCCTCTTAGGGAATCCCGTGTCATGATGTGTCATGTCCGGATCCGTTATACTATTCGGGGATAGAAAATTATTAGGGGCTATGTGATCAAAGCCATCCTGTCACTATATTCTTGTGCTTACGCCACCCTCACTTCACGTAGGGTGTAGCGAGATCTTATTTCTTGTGCTCGTTATCCAGGTTGGCCGTCATGACCCTTTCCAGTGATTTTTATGTGATTGTCGGGCCAAGTGGATAGCCTGTCCTGTAACTTTTCCAAGTCGATCACATAACGCTCTAATAATTCATGACATATTTTATATTTATTTTATCACAACATATATCCTGCTCAGTTCTACATTCAGTATTTTTTTCACCATGTTATGATATTCAGTACTCACATGTTCTACATGATCTTATGCTAAATCTTGATTGGAGGCTAAGTTCTGTTCGGGAGAAGGGTTACAACTCCGGTCCTTGTTTGATTTACGGATTGTAACTCGGCTTCCGAATAGCTCCCAAATCATCCTATATCTTTGTCTTGTATTTTATTATAACTGTCTCTTATAGAATTTGTCAATTCATATGGAACTGCTGTTAGTGTTTGTACTTGCTCATTTTCCTCACAGGATAACCGTTGATGTTTACAGAGTACATGTTAGCCGATTGCTCTACATTTTACGGGTATGGCCAGGTAAGAGTTTGATGAGACATTACCCCTGGAGCCCGTAGATGATATAGCCCCTGTTTAGACTGTTAGATAGGTTTGCCTGGTGTCACGACCCGCTCCCGAATAATCGGACACGAGTCAGACACGTCTAGCCTTCGTCGATGGACACGACGAAGTAAGCTGTACAATTCTAAAGAAAACTCCAAGATACAGATACATAAAAAAACACCACAGCTTCTATACACGTTCCCAAAAAATATCTCCACAATCTATCAAGTCAAATGACATCATCCGGAGACAAATCCGGTAACATGAATAAAATTATACAATTCTGAAATCCTCAATACAATACATGATGAAAGTCTAAAAATCTAACTATATCTCTGCAATCTAAGTCTATCCTGTGGCATCTCTATCCTGGCTTCGGGCTATGGCCCATGAAGGAAATACAACATCATCGAAAATACCTGTAACGTATTCTGTCAGGAAAAGAGCAAAGTACAACCCCGACAAGAAGCTCTAAACAATGTAAACTAAAATGCATGATGAGAATCACAATATGAACTATAGTACAAGACAGGAATATGAAACTGTGGTACAAGAATAATAATGAACTATAGTACATGATCCAGAAACAATGAACTATACTATCAGTGTAACATGCAATTGAAATAACTATCAGAGTATGTGACCGGCTGGATAAACAATGAACAATGGTACGACTTAGAGTCCCACGTGCACGATGTGAGACCTAAGCTATTAGTCAATGCCTAGCTAAAATAGGATTGGTCACATATCTGTAGTATTCCCCTACCCCAATGTACAAGTAAGAATAATGAACTATGAACGATGAATTGTGAACAATGAACAATGAACAGTCGTGTGTATAATGTATCAATATGAGAACATGAAGCAAGACAGAAGTACAGAGTAAAGGGTTCGAGTCGGTGTACTTGCCTGATGTTGTTGTAGATGTCTAGTCAAAAGTTCAGCAAATCTGTGCCAAATAAGACATAGTAAATTTGAGAAAATACTAAAAAGCCTCATTATGCTCATATATTCCATAATCTAGTTTAAACACTTCTATTTATTAACTATAAGTTTTTTTTACTTATAATTCCTAGGAGTCCATTTATCATTTTAACCAAGCCCATAAACCATGCTCAACATCCTCAAGAGGATTAGATGGTCAAAATACTATAGCAACAAAAGAACAGACTAAGCTAAAAGTAACTAAATGAAATAAACTTCAAGTATCTAATATACTCTAATCGCAGCCATGACTGAATCCCATTAGCCAGGCATTAGACTACCTAACCTGATAGTCAAACAAACTGAACTAACTACCTGAACTAGTTCACAAGGAGAATTGGCTAAAAACAGTTTAACCCCATAGCAACTTGATCTACTATGCTCAGGCAATCCTGATACCTGAATATCAACAATATGCAAAATCAAGCTTGGCTACCACTCGGTCCAGTCGAAAATAGTCAAGACAAAACTTTTGGTCCAGCCCTCAATCCCCATATTAGAAAGGTTCAAGTTAACATAGTAACTCTAAATTCAACTGGCCTTTTTATCTCCAATAATCACAATCTTACTACAATTTGGTTAAGAGTTAAACATAACAGTTATCCTAAGCTAAGCCTTTAACCGCCAGTAATTGATTTCGACGCAACCTTCTTTACTCAATTCCAAATGAGCTTGAAGCAACTTTGGGTTAGCCTACACTTTATCGATTTCTAATAGAGTTCAGTTCGGCCACTGCTTCTACTACTACTCAACCCAAAGCTAAATATCCACTAAACAACAATCTTAGAAGATGGAAACTTGACAGAACTAGTACACAAGGAAAATATAGCTCCCCTCAACAGGTTATATTTAAAACTCATGTAATACTTCCCAACAAACTCTTAACTGATCAAGCCTCATTAAACAACCTGCATAACAAGCAACTGGTAAACTATTGTAGTGTTAAACTCAGGTAATATGGTCCCTCCCCATATCACCTAGCCACTGCTGAACCCATTCCTTCACTTAAGCACCCCTGCTCATATGTTCAAATATGAACAGACCAATTATAGATCCCAAAAAACTGAACATGACTGTTATCTATAGTAATTCAAATCAAAGAAGTAAAAACTTGGACCTAACGGTCAGGAATAGTGATTCAAATTTGTAATTCAACACAAAATCCTTGATACGACACGGATACAAGTCTCCCCCCTTCACTCCATCGACCAAGTGATACAGATCTCTTCGGGACAGGTTTTAACCATGACACCATTCTTAACCAGAACTCAAGTCTCAAAAATGCACCAGACTAATCCTCATTAAACCAAAAATTAAAACATCAACGAGGAGGAAAATATACCTATGCAATGAGTGCAACACCTCCTGTGTCCGATACAATAAAGTTCACGTCCAGATTCAATTGCAAGCTGAAAGAACATTAAATCAAACAGTTGGCACGCGGGAAAAACAATTGTTAAAATGAGTTTGATTTGTATAGTATCGACTCCAAAACTGGAGAAAATCACAGTGTTAACCCAGAACTCATCAACACAGATTTCAAATTCAAATCCCCACAAAAATAAGGTCAGATTTATCGATCAAGTATTCTGACAAAAAAAGATCAACCAAAAAGAAGGAGAAACGAAAAATCGAGATTCGATCGATCTGATCGTTACTCACCAGCCATTGGAATCGGATCAAAGCAGGGAACGGTCTGATCTGACTTTCGAGAGTGTTCAACTTCTGGTAACTTCGAGTGAACGGCTAAGAAGGATCAATGCTTGCTCAAGGAGAGGGAGAACATCGCTTACTGTCATGCGCTTAAGAAATCAAAGAAACAATGGATCGAATTGGAACCACTTCGATCAAATCAAAATAAATTGAAAATAGAGGCGAGAACTCACCGATCGATCTAGGTTGCCCTTGTCGTCGTAGAGAGAGTCTCCGCGGATGCAGTCGTCAAATCTGCCGAAGAATTGCTGTCGTGTGGCTCGTCGATGGGGTCAGTCGTCGTCGTCGTCGTCGTGTGCTCAAGGAGGAGGAAATCAACAGAGAAACTGAGTATTGAAGTGGAATGAGAACTCTGTTCTCACTTCTCATATAAATAATAAAAGTGCTCTTTTGCACTTAGCCCCCTCCCCTCCCCCCCCCCCCCCCCCCCCCCGCCCAAAGATATTTACACAATACTCTATTAACTAGAGGCAATAATTCAAACACCCTTCTCCTTTCATTATTTACAGAAATTTAAGAAAAATAGTTAGAAAATTTAAAGAAAATAAATGGGGACCACTAATTTAGTTATAACAAACTTGTTAATTCAAATTTAAGAATTTAAAAGTTTGGAGGGAAAATATAACAAAATTTTAAAATATATAACCAACATTCCTATGACAAGCCCAAAGTGAATTGGCCCATCATCACCCTATTAATTGTTTAACTAGAGAAAATAGAAAATTAAATCTATAACTTATAATAAGAACATACTAGAAAAGAAAAATCATTAATCTCTAATCACCAGAAATTTATTCACACATAAAAATATGCTAACTTAATTTTTAGGAAAACAACTTCCTAAAATAATAATAATAATAATAATAATAATAATAATAATAATAATAATAATTCTCCAAAATTTTAAAATACCAGAAAAAATAGTATTATTTATAAATTTTGGGGAAGTGGGGTTACAAATCTTTCCCCCTTAGTAAATTTCGTCCTCGAAATTTCAAAAATGGCACGATTTGGCACGATAAGGTAAACAGATACAAAATTGAAATTGGCACGATTTAAGGTGGAATGAAATCATGATCATGGGATAATAGTCTCAATAGCAACCGATGATCTTGCATATCTGGATCACTTCCCCTACAGTTCCTGCCCCGCCAATATGCATCTGGCTGCTGTGAACTTTCGGTTCCATTGTCCTGATAATACTAGATTACCGCAATACTTTTATCAACTTTATCCAATAATAAAAGAAATTTAGGACTTAGCTTCAATAATATCTGAGAACCTGTGAATACCCGTAATTACTTTGGCTTAGAGCCCCTGCCTCGCCAGTGTACAGGTAGCTGCAATGGACTCATGGTCTCCATAATCCAGGTCATAGTAGGTTGTCAAATATTTCTCAACTTTATCCAGAAGTTTCAACGAAGTTTGTGAAAATGATAGAGAGGAGTAGTATCTGTTCTTAGAAACAAAATTTTTATTGGATACTAAGAGACAATCAACAGTCAACAAGTAGCTCATAGGTACTATGAAACAACAGTAAGATAGAGATGAGACTTTTAGAAATAAGTCTCGAAATGGAGAAACAACAATAAAATGTAAAAAGAACATCAAAGAAAGATAGTGTTCCACGAGCGCCTCATGTCGTCAGTACTCGTCCAGAATCGGGATGGTCTCCACTTCTTCGACCGTCATAACGTAGACTCGCCCCTCTGTCTGATCTTCCTGCGGCTGCTGGACATGAAGAGGTAAGTCCTCCTGCTGGGGCCCCGATAATCCTCGTGCTCGTCCCTCAGTGGCTTCTGGACAATCTCTGACCTAGTGAGCAGGTGATCCACAGAACAAGCAAAGCCTCAGCCTCTTGCGGCATTCATCGTAATGATGTCCTGGGCAGTGACAGTAGTTGCAAGTGACTGCCAACTACTGCCTCTGAGGCGGATATGCATGAACTCTGGCTGGACGGTGCTGAACTGCTGCCTGCTGAACTGGCCTCGTCTGAGTCTGCATTTGCACCCTCTTTGCCGGTGCCTGGTAGCTGCTACTTGCCGATGTCCCTATCCCTCTTGGGCCTAGGGTCCATCTCCTTCTCAACTGTCTGAGCATTCTTGAGAATGCTCGAATAAGTCGTGGCCTGGCTGATAGCTACTGCATGTCGTAGCTCTCTGGTGAGGCCCTTCTTGAACCTCCAAGCCCTCTCCTCTGACGTGCCGACTAGGTTCTCTGTGAATCTGCTGAGTCGGGTGAACTCTGATGTGTACTCCGCCACTGTCATGGTCCCTTGCTGCAGCGCCTCGAACTGCATCCGAAACTCATCCCGCTCCACATCGGGGAAAAAAATTCTCCTTGAATAGAGTTTTAAAATCTGTCCAAGAAACCTGGGGCTCAGCTAACTGGGGTCCTCCTGGTACCAAGCTATGGCCAAATCAAAGAGTCACATGCTCGCCACCTCCACCTTCAGGTCATCCGGGATTCGCGCCTTCTTCAGTATCCTCTCCGCATTTTCTAACCACTCATCAGCATAAACAATCCCCTCGTGGCCCCAGAAATCCATAGGACGGAGATTCTGGTAATCCTTGGCAGTCCCTAGTCTCGGTGTTGCTGGTGCTGGAGGTGCTGCTGGTGCTGGTGCTGCCGGCTCTCTGGTCCTGAGTGCGTCGACGACGGTCGCTTTGAATTGTGCAACTTGCTGACTCTGAGCCTCTATAAACTGCGCAGACTAGTGATTCTGGGCCTCCATGAACTGCTGGAACATGGCCATCACCGGGGCGCCGTCGAACATCATCGTCGGAGGCAGCGGAGGAAACTGAGGGGGTGGTAGAAGCTGTCCCACCGGTACATCAACTGCGGTATAATCCGAAGCTCCTGTAGCTCCGGGCTGATGTGCGGGCTTCCTGGTGGCAACCATCCTGAAATAGAAAGAAAACTCGTTGATTGCTAAGTCCTAGGAAAATAATAAACCTCCTAGAAATATTGTATATAATCAATCTCAATATTCAATAACTATAACCATTTCCTACGGATCCTATGCTGTGACGAGTTTTTCTTAGTCTAACAGGTTCTCCAATAGTACTTTATAACATAAGTGCCATTAGGACAGACCTGCATGGGCCACCACTAAAAATATGTCACGACCCGCTTCCGAATAATCGAACACGAGTCGGACACACCCAGCCTTCGTCGATGGACACGACGAAGTAAGCTGTACAATTCTAAGGAAAACTCCAAGATACAGATATATAAAAAAACACCACAGCTTCTATACACGTTCCCAGAAAAGATCTCCACAATCTATCAAGTCAAACAACATCATCCGAAGACAAATCCGGTAAGATGAATAAAATTATACAATTCTGAAATCCTCAATACAATACATGATGAAAGTCTAAAAATCTAACTATATCTCTGCAATCTAAGTCTATCCTGTGGCATCTCTATCCTGGCTTCGGGCTCTGACTCATGAAGGAAATACAACATCATCGAAAAAACCTGCAACGTATCCTGTTTGGAAAAGAGCAAAGTACCACCCCGACAAGAAGCTCTAAACAATATAAACGGAAATGCATGATGAGAATCACAATATGAACTATAGTTCAAGACTGGAATATGAAACTGTGGTACATGAATAACAATGAACTATAGTACATGATCCAGAAACAATGAACTATACTATCAGTGTAACATGCATTTGAAATAACTATCAGAGTATGTGACCGGCTGGGTAAACAATGAATAATGAACAATGGTACGGCTTAGAGTCCCACGTGCACGATGTGAGACCTAAGCTATTAGTCAATGCCTAGCTAAAATAGGATTGGTCACATATCTGTAGTATTTCCCCCACCCCAATGTACAAGTAAGAACAATGAACTATGATCGATAAACGGTAAACAATGAACAGTCGTGTGTACAATGTGTCAATATGAGAACATGAAGCAAGACAGAAGTACAGAGTAAAGGGTTCGAGTCGGTGTACTTGCCTGATTTTGTTGTAGATGTCTAGTCCAAAGTTCAGCAAATCTGTGCCAAATAAGACACAGTAAATTTGAGAAAATACTAAAAAGCCTCATTGTGCACCTATATTCCATAATCTAGTTTAAACACTTCTATTTATTAACTATAAGTTTTCTTACTTATAATTCCTAGGAGTCCATTTATCATTTTAACCAAGCCCATAAACCATTCTCAACTTCCTTAAGAGGATTAGATGGTCAAAACACTATAGCTACAAAAGAACAGACTAAGCTAAAAGTAATTAAATGAAATAAACTTCAAGTATCTAATATACTCTAATGGCAGCCATGACTGAATCCCATTAGCCAGGCATTAGACTACCTAACCTGATTGTCAAACAAACTGACCTAACTACCTGAACTAGTTCACAAGGAGAATTGGCTATAAACAGTTTGACCCCATAGCAACTTGATCTACTATGCTCAGGCAATCTTGATACCTGAATATCAACAGTATGCAAAATCAAGCTTGGCTACCACTCGGTCCAGTCGAAAACAGTCAAGACAAAACTTTTGGTCCAGCCCTCAATCCCCATATTAGAAAGGTTCAAGTTAACATAGTAACTCTAAGTTCAACTGGCCTTTTTATTTCCAATAATCACAATCTTACTATAATTTGGTTAAGAGTTAAACATAACTGTTATCCTAAGCTAAGCCTTTAACCGCCAGTAATTGATTTCGACCTAACCTTCTTTACTCAATTCCAAATGAGCTTGAAGCAACTATGGGTTAGCCTATACTTTATCGATTTCTAATACAGTTCAGTTCGGCCACTGCTTCTACTACTACTCAACCCAAAGCTAAATATCCACTAAACAACAATCTTAGAAGATGGAAACTTGACAGAACTAGTACACAAGGAAAATATAGCTCCCCTCAACAGGTTATATTTAAAACTCATGTAATACTTCCCAACAAACTCTTAACTGATAAAGCCTCATTAAACAACCTGCATAACAAGCAACTGGTAAACTATTATAGTGTTAAACTCAGGTAATATGGTCCCTCCCCATATCACCTAGCTACTGTTGAACCCATTCCTTCACTTAAGCACCCCTGCTCATATGTTCAAATATGAACAGACCAATTATAGATCCTAAAAAACTGAACATGACTGTTATCTATAGTAATTCAAATCAAAGAAGCAAAAAACTTGGACCAAACGGTCAGAAATAGTGATTCAAATTTGTAATTCAACACAAAATCCTTGATACGACACGGATACAAGTCTCCCCCCCTTCACTCCATCGACCAAGTGATACAGATCTCTTCGGGACAGGTTTTAACCATGACACCATTCTTAACCAGAACTCAAGTCTCAAAAATGCACCAGACTAATCCTCATTAAACCAGAAAATTAAAACATCAACGAGGAGGAAAATATACCTGTGCAATGAGTGCAACACCTCCTGTGTCCGATACAATGAAGTTCACGTCCAGATTCAATTGCAAGCTGAAAGAACATTAAATCAAACAGTTGGCGCGCGGGAAAACAATTGTTAAAATGAGTTTGATTTGTATAGTATTGACTCCAAAACTGGAGAAAATCACAGTGTTAACCCAGAACTCACCAACACAGATTTCAAATTCAAATCCCCACAAAAACAAGGTCGAATTTATCGATCAAGTATTCTGACAAAAAAATGATCAACCAAAAAGAAGGAGAAACGAAAAATCAAGATTCGATCGATCTGATCGTTACTCACCAGTCATTGGAATCGGATCAAAGCAGGGAACGGTCTGATCTGACTCTCGAGAGCGTTCAACTTCTGGTAACTTCGAGTGATCGGCTAAGAAGGATCAATGCTTGCTCAAGGAGAGGGAGAACATCGCTTACTGTCGTGCGCTTAAGAAATCAAAGGAACAACGGATCGAATTGGAACCACTTCGATCAAATCAAAATAAATTCAAAATAGAGGCGTGAACTCACCGATCGATCTAGGTTGCCTTTGTCGTCGTAGAGAGAGTCTCCGCGGATGCAGTCGTCAAATCTGCCGAAGAATCGCCGTCGTGTGGCTCGTCGATAGGGTTAGTCATCGTCGTCGTCGTGTGCTCAAGGAGGAGGAAATCAACAGAAAAACTGGGTATTGAAGAGGAATGAGAACTCTGTTCTCACTTCTCATATAAATAATAAAAGTGCTCTTTTGTACTTAGCCCCCCCTCCCCCCCGTCCAACAATATTTACACAATACTCTATTAACTAGAGGCAATAATTCAAAAATCCCCTTCACCTCTCATTATTTACAGAATTTGAAGAAAAACAGTTAAAAAATTTAAAGAAAATAAATGGGGACCACTAATTTAGTTATAACAAACTTGGTAATTCAAATTTAAGAATTTAAAAGTTTGGAGGGAAAATATAATAAAATTTCAAAATATATAACCAACATTCCTATGACAAGCCCAAAGTGAATTGGCCCATTATCACCCTATTAATTGTTTAACTTGAGAAAATAGAAAATAAAATCTATAACTTATAATAAGAGCATACTAGAAAAGAAAAATCATTAATATCTAATCACCAGAAATTTATTCATACATAAAAATATGCTAACTTAACTTTTAGGAAAACAACTTCCTAAAAAAAAAAAAAATAATAATAATAATAATAATAATAATTCTCTAAAATTTTAAAATACCAGAAAAATAGTATAATTTATAAATTTCGGGGAAGTGGGGTTATACCTGGACTGCGATCCAGCTAGTATTTTCAGACTATAGTTTTATATTATATTTTGAGTTTCTGTGATGTGTTTATATCTCTGAGCTTGTGTTGGATCTTGAACTCCTTTCCAGTTTTCCTTTCTATCATATTTTTATTTCGTGCTATCTATCCTAGTTTGTCTTGTGATTGAGTTATGCTATATTATACCTCCGTACGGAGATGACAGGTACCCTTATATTTTGTCTATTTATTGTATTTATAGACGACCTATACAGCGTTCTACCGCCAATTCTGCGGCGTAGGCTGGACGTAACCACGTACTCGTGCCCCTAATCAGGGTGTGGGTCATGACACATTTTTGTGGTGGCCCATGCAGGGCAGAGTTGCAACTAGTGCGATTTCATAGTGGTGCTTGACTTAGAGCGCTGCTACGAGCCTGCTATTAGGATATATGTTCTAGGTTATGATAGGAGTTGCTCAATCACAGTTAGGAACTCTTGATAGATTCCAGGGATAACCCCTGAGAATCTTATTTCGAAAACTCTTGAATCTGTTCCCGCTTGCCTCCATTTACACTTTCTTGATTTGTTGTTGATTTTGATTCTTGATGTTCGTTGTTAACTTTGATCTTACATCGAGATAAATTTTGTGGATTGAATTAAGGTATATTTTGATAAGGTAAATGTCTGCTTTATTTATGGAGTTTAAAATTTATCGCAGCCATACAAGCTAGCATGACAAGGACATAGAGCTTGATTTTAGATATGCTTATCCTAGTTATGGAATTTGGATTTTCTTGTAGCTATACCGGTTGGCGTGGTAAGAATTACAGATGACATGATTTTAGGGTGTATACCTTAGTTATGGACTCTATTGTTTATTGCAGCTATGCTTACTGGTGTGGCAAAATTCTGATAACATAATTTCAGGAAGACGTGTATGGTATCAGATTTTATCTTAAATGGGTTCATTTCTTTTCAACAGTTGATGAAGAACAGATTTTATCATTATTTCTTTCTTGCCATTATTTCTTGTATTACCATTTTTTGTAAAAATAAAAATAAAATAAAACTGTCCTGATTACATCAATCTCCTGTCTCGTATCTAATTCTGTCAGCTATACTTTGAAACCCTTGAATCTCTATATCTTTTCACCTTCGAAAGGTCGAGGAAGTAACGCAAATCATCTAACTCGGAAAAGACTTAATTTGTTATCTTGTGATATTCTTGCTAGGGGTATAATATGATAGACCTTGATATAGGTTTGGGATAGAGATGCGACTAAATTTGAGGATGAAATCAAGAGAGTTATATTATCAATTTAGGAACAATCATACTTAGAGAAATCTTTTGGGTATGAATAATTCATAGATGTATTCATAACTGATGAGTATATTCGAGGTCAACTTAGTTTTGAGAACTTGGATAAATTTTGGTTATTGATTCTTGAGACGTTACACTTTAAGGTTATGATGTTAAATTTAGGAATTTAGTAATAGAGAAGAGATTTTAACTATATGCAATGATGATACGAAATTGAATAAGATATTGCAAGAAATGGCTAGAAACAGAAAGAACGCAAGGATTTTGAGTTATATAAAATACATAGATTTTGTAAAAATTTTAAATTTCAGGAGAATAATATTGAAGGTGTACGTTGAAGGAAATATGAAGGTTGAATTTATAATGAAGAATAAGTTTTGTAAGGCCTAGTGGGTTTAGATTTAAATAATACAAGGAGAGTAAATTGAATAAGTTCAAGGATTACATAGAACTTGATTTAGAGGCTTCAGATCCAATTTAGGATAAGGTGGAAGAATCTAGATTTATGATGATTAAGTGGTCAGTTTTGATTCCTAGTAAGAAGGGTATGCTTCATGAATAATGTTTTGGAACTTAGAAATTTAGCCTATGGTAATCATGGCAAGGTCAAATCTTTATGACGGAAGGATATAATTTTGATGGTAGTCATATAAAGGTTGATTTTTGTATTGGGACTTGAGAGATAAAAATATGATTGACAAATGATAAACTTGATGGTATCATAGAGAGATGATTAAATTGACTTTCCTATGAAATTTTTTCTCTTTTTTTTCCCTTTAAATGGAGAAATTTGACTTATTCCATATCTTTGAATCACTCTTTAAAAGTTTTCAATATCATTGAATCCTAGCTCCCTTAATCACGACCAATCGACTTTGATCATCTTTTTTTATCATATTAATATCTTGGGTCGTACTCAATTGAATTAAATTTAATTGTAACCTGAATCTCCATCCTCGTATGCTCTTGCTCAGACTTCGATGACCTTGTCCTCCATATTGTCCAAATCTTGATTACCCAGAATTGATCAACTTAGATCGTATCGAGACTAAATTTTCTTAATATATATTAAGATTGGATTTCAATGCTATTGACTTTCGTTCTTTAAACTTTTGATTTTGATTTTTCTTTGAATAGTACCCCTTTATAGATAATTACTAGTTATCTTTATTTTATTTTCAATAATTACCAATTTTTATATAGGATGGTAGACTACCTTACAGCCTTGATGATTTGTTGTTTTCTGTAACTTTTCTAGTTTAGCACCCCAGATTGCTTGTATATTTTGATACCCTATGATCGTTTTGGTTTAGCATGACTAGTATACCTAGATGAGACTTTTAACTGCCACCGTATGCCATGACCCTGTATACCATTCTTTTAAATTGTATGATTTAGGTAAGTTCTGAGACTTTGATTGTTGGGGACGAGACTCTAGAAGAAGTACAACCATCTTAATTTTGAGGACGAAATTTTCTAAGGAGGGTAAACTTGTAACACCCACTTTTCTAAAACGAGGGTAATTTTAAACTTTTATAAAAGTTTATTATTTAATAATAGGATTTATAATTTATGGAAATTTTTTAATTAATTTAATACTATTTAAAATTGGTAAATTATAATTTTGATGTGTTAGCTAGTGAACCCTAGAACTGTTGAGCCTAGAGACTAACCATGACTATGGGGACCTAACCATGTGATTAGAATGACTATTTATAACTTTTTAGGCTAAGGATATTTTGGTCATTTTGTGACTTTTGAGTTATTTAGGATTTTGATTAATTGGTGAATTTTAGATTATTTTAATAATATTTAAATTGATGTATTATAATTTTGGTCAATTTTTATATTTTAATATTTTGGGAAAATTTTATATTTTTAATATTATTTTTATTGGATTTGTTTAGTCGGGTATGAGTTTCGTCTCGTTCCGACTTGTATTGTGATCCGGGTAGCTTAAACTCTAGATGGGACCCAATATTAAGTTAAGCATGGCCCAAAAAATTCAACATTTAAGTTAGTTAGTTAGACTAATTTTTATCAGGTTAGAATAGTTAAGTTAGAGACTCAAAACTAGATCATTTTGACCCCAAACTTGAACCTAGTCTAGACTTAACCATATGAGACTAGAAAGGGGCAATTAGGACATTTTCCATTAGCCCTAATGGACTCTTTATGGCAGCCACCTTTAGGGAAGAATGATTCATTTCATTCATTACAATCTTGTCTCTTTTATTTTTCTTTTGTTCTTCCCTAATTTTAGAGAGCCTTCCCTTTGATTTGATCTCCAAATCAAATCATTCCTTCACCAAATCTTCCCTCAATCATTCCCATTCTCCAAGGGAAGGGTGCTACCAAGGATTGGAAGAGAAGTGCAAGGAGGAGTGTCCACTTTGAGGGATCTTCGTATCGGTGCCGTGTCCTAAAGGATTTCATTGGGATTCCACTCCCAATAGGTAAAACCCATCTTCTAAATCGATTTCCTTTGCATATAAATTAGTTTTGAATCCGTAGGATCCATCCTCATGCATGTGTCCCCTTTAGATTCAAATTTGAGGCCATTTGGAGCTCTCTTGAGGATTTTAGATATGTGTCTTGTGTCCTACTTGATAGATCCCAAATTAGGACACCCCATGTGTATGTATGTATGATAATAGTTTAAATAGATATTTAAATTCAGTTTTAGGATGGTTAGAGAGTGGATTGATCTTTGTTAGGAAGGTTAGAATGAGTTTCATTTGGATACCTATGTTGGTATCCAAGTATCTTGGCCTACATGTGTTTCTTTTGTCCAAAATAACTCAAATTCGTCATAATATTCATCCACGTTTTTATTAACCAAAGTAACTTAGAAATGTCATAACTTTTAGCTTAGAGCTCCGTTTAATCTTCTGTTTTTTTAAAAGAACCGTATCGAAGTTATCTTTCCAAATATATATATATTTTAATAAGCCAAAATCTTTTGGAAATTTTTGTAAAATTATTTTAGTATCAGCTGTCCGAAAGACAAACATGTTTCGGTGTTTTCGCAAATTCAGGAGCTTCCGGACACGAAAATGCGATCTGTTTGAAGTTTCAGAAAGCTAACACGAAGGGCTACGACATACTTTAATCCTAAAATTTAGTAAAGGCCCAATTGGTATAACATTGGTTTTAAGTAGAAGAGTGACTATACGACATAGGCATTTTATGTAACCTATGAGCCTATGTAGTATGGATATTAAATGAATGTAATGTAATGCATAATATGTTAGATGAATGAAATGATATATATGATATGTATCCTCTTTACATTAATGTATATATATGGTTGAATGCAAGCATGTAGGAATACAATCAATGTAATGTATGTAAGCAATGCATAAATGCATGAATGAAAGAATGATATACAATGTATGCATGAAAGTATATAATGAATGCTAGATATGAATGCAAAGTATACATGTAATGATAGATATGAATGCATAATGTATAAATAATGTAATGCAATATATAATGATAGCATGTATGGTAATGTAATATAATGTAGAGTATGCATATATTAATATAATGTATACAAGTATATAATGTATTCAAATATGTATGTATGCATCTACGTATGTATGTATAGGTGCATGAATGAATGCAAGTATGCATATATGATATGTATGTAGGCATGTATGCAATATATGTATGTATACATGATATGTATGTATGCATGTATGCAATGTAAGTATGTATGTTTGCATTTCTATAAACTGAGTTAACCTATAACCTTTTACACACATGCATTCATACACCCTTTGACACCATGTATCCCATGTCACATACACCTACCTATCACTAAATTTGAGAACATTAACACATATCCTTTCACACACATGCCAAACATACACATACTCACTTACTATTTTACCTCTCTTTCTCTCTCTCTCTATATATATATGTATGTGCCTATATATATAGCTTTCCTATATATATATCTATGTATATGAATATGTGAATATGAATAATATATATACATTATATGACTAAGTTTGTGTGCTTTGTTAGCTTATGGTTTAGTTTTGTGCTTGGTTTAGCAAGTGACTTAGGCTATGAGTTAGTAGCTATCTTGGATACTTGATTTGCATATACTTAGTTTGTTTAGACCTAGAATTGACTAAACCTAGCTAGTTTGACCACAGTTGACTAGAGTTGACCTAGTTTGACTTTATAGTTGACCATTGTTGACCAAGAGTTGACTTTGACCTAGATTGACTTAAACTCATGTAGATTGTATTATAATTTTAATTACCATATAATTGAACTCTTTATAACCTGTGTTGCTATAACTAGGACTCTGTGACTCCAGTTGGCCATTTTTTCATATCAGCTGTTCAGGGTATCAGGCGAGTACATTCACTGATAGTTTTTTTGTCTTAATATCTACTATATCCGATTCAGTTGTAGTGTCTTACTTGATTTTCCAATGGTTCACGGACTAGTATACGTCGGATTATGACATGAGATATTGTTCCTAGATTTTCTTGGTATATTGGTACATTTCCTGTCTTGTTCCCTGTACTTGTATAGACACCGATTTCTGAGAGGGAGTACCTACCCTCTTAGGGAATTCCGTGTCATGACGTGTCATGTCCGGATCCGTTATACTATTCAGGGATAGGGAATTATTAGGGGCTATGTGATCAAAGCCACCCTACCACTATATTCTTGTGCTTGCGCCACCCTCACTTCACGTAGGGTGTAGCGAGATCTTATTTCTTGTGCTCGTTATCCAGGTTGGCCGGCATGACCCTTTCCAGTGATTTTCATGTGATTGTCGGGCCTAGTGGATAGCCTGTCCTGTAACTTTCCCAAGCCGATCACATAACGCTATAATAATTCATGGCATATTTTATATTTATTTTATCACATCATATATCCTGCTCAGTTCTACATTCGATACTTTTCTCACCATGTTATGATATTCAGTACTCACATGTTCTACATGATCTTTTGCTAAACCTTAATTAGAGGCTAAGTTCTGTTCGGGAGAAGGGTTACAACCCCGGTCCTTATTTGGTTTACGGGTTGTAACTCGGCTTCCGAATAGCTCCCAAGTCATCTTATATCTTTGTTTTGTATTTTATTATAATTGTCTCTTATAGAATTTGTCAATTCATATGGAACTGCTGTTAGTGTTTGTACTTGCTCATTTTCCTTACAGGATAATCGTTGATATTTACAGAGTACATGTTAGCTGATTGCTCTACCTTTTACGGGTATGGCCAAGATAGAGTTTGATGAGACATTACCCCTGGAGCCCGTAGATGATATAGTCCCTGTTTAGACTGTTAGATAGGTTTGCCTGGACTGCGATCTAGCTAGTATTTTCAAACTGTACTTTTATATTATATTTTGAGTTTCTGTGATGTATTTATATCTCTGAGCTTGTGTTGGATCCTGAACTCCTTTCTAGTTTTTTTTTCTATCATATTTCTATTTCGTGCTATCTATCCTAGTTTGTCTTGTGATTGAGTTATGCCATATTATACCTCCAGACGGAGATGACAGGTACCCTTATATTTTGTCTAGTTGTAGTATTTATAGACGACCTATACAGCGTTCTACCGCCGATTCTGTGGCATAGGCTGGACGTAACTACGTACTCGTGCCCCTAATCAGCGTGCGGGTCGTGACAATAGGCGCCGTAGGATCCCGTACCGTAGTACGTATCCTTCTGAAGACCACCAATGGCGGTCATCCTGAGGTCGTCCGGCGATGGAGCTGTAGGCGGATGGAAGAAAGTACCAGCCCCTCCCTCTGTTGGCATACTAGCAGCAGCAGCCGCCTCCTCTTGTAGTCGAAGATACTCGGCCTAAAAAATTATTTGCTAACGTCTAAGTGTTTGCTAAAGTCTATATTGATATCTATTTTCCTGTTTTCTAAATTATAGTAAATTAATATAAAGAATAGAACGTACATATGTCTGTGTCGCCCTCTCGTCAATAAACTCCCCAGCCCTCCGATGGGTGACCAGGAAGACGGTCACCATGTTGGGGTCCTCACCCTTTTGTACCTGTTAAAATATATTATCTATTATTAGTATTAAATATTCTATCCGACTATATATAAAATGATGTCCGGTAAAAGAAATGTACCAGACGATAAAAATGCTCCATCATAGGAATGGAGCCACCACACCACTTAGTGGCGCTCGACCGCGTCACCTTGGCCTTTTCAGACCGCTTCTAGTACCTGGCCTCACCGAATCTAGCCTTCATCGCAGTCCACTACTCTGGCGTGATCCAACCATGGATCGGCTTTCCGGAGCGATCACGAGACTTCTGGTCGTGGATCGCATCACGGATGAGCTTGCCTGCGACAGCAGAAAATCGGACCTCGATCTTCGCCGTCCGGTGTGGTGGATAGAAATAGGTCCTCTACAAGAAGTAAAATAGAAAGAGTTGTATAATATACGCAAATGATTATTAAAATTTAAAAATAAACAAATTTTTTACCTTGAAGTGGGCCAACCAAAAGGCCTTCCTATCTGCGGGAGCATCTGAGTAGTTAATCCAAGGCCCACCATAGTTCTGCCTCAGAAATAACCCCAGCTGTCTCTGTACTGCAGGAGGCCGATATCTATACAATAATAAATTTCATGAATATATATGTACATATAATCATTTGAAAAATATATATTAACTAATTAACTTACTTCGTAGGCCCGTCCGTCCAAATCTTCATACGCGTCTCGTTCGGAGAGCGCATGGAGGGTCGCTCTCACCTCCAGCCTGACCAGGATCAGTCTGATCGCCGTCCTCCATATGCTCAGCGTCAGCTCTCCCCATGGAGTCGTCGGCAGGAGGAATGCTGGACGCGGGAGAAATACTAGACGACGAGAGAGGAATGCTGGACGCGGGAGGAATGCTGGATGCGGAAGGAATGCTGGAACTGCCCTGTCCCGGTAATGGACCGGGAACAGAACGGTACACTGGCGTACTCGGAGATGAGGATGAGGGTACAGAATCTGCCTTCCCAACCCGACGCACACGGGATTGCCTAACAGAATATCCTCCGCGTCGTCCTCCTGGTCTAGTCATACCTGATAATAACATATGACAATAAAACAAATATACATATTTATATGATAGGCATCACAAATTTTTGAAAAATGTCATAATCACAAAAGTGTCACTAAAGTGTCAAATATGATGATAAAACAAACGTACAGATTTAATCCTCTTCTGAAAATTCATCTTGTTCGTTTAGCTCATCTTTTTCTTCTTCTTCTTCTTCTTCCTCCTCTACATCTTCACTTTCATCTGCATCTTTCTCTTCAGATATTTCTACTTCTTTTACACAATTAGATGTGTAATGAGGAACTTCCGTCGTGTCCACTTCTATAATATTTGTTACAAGAGGTAGTTCATCCTCTTGATAAGCTATATCGTCAACCTCAAAGGTATTTCTAGCTTTGGTCTGGCATACTGCCTACCAGTCCGACCTTGTTGTTCCCCGTTTAGGATAACTTGTGAAGTACACGAGCTGAGCCTGACTTGATGGGACAAATGGTTCATAGGCTTAATATCGACGCCGATAGTGTTTATCCACAAGACCATGCTTGTCTACTTTCCAACCTTGACCTTCAATCAGATCGAAACAATCACACCTGAATAACACAATCTTAGCAGGCTCTATTCCATAACTATATGTCAGCTCCACAATCTCATGTAGGACGCCAAAGAAATTGTTGCTCGCATCAACATCTTTGTAGTTCGAAGATCTGATACACAAACAACTGTTTTTGGTAGAATCGAGATCCATAAAGTTGTCTCTGATCGGGCAAGTTGTTGACTTGAACCTAAACCCATTCACACAGTAGCTTGGCCATATTTTTGCAGCATAAATTGGTCCCTTGGCTAGCGTTCTAATAGACTCATTCTCAAGTCTTGCGTATGGACGATCGACCTAAATACCACGAAAAAAAAATTAAGCTCATTCTCAAGTGCATATACAGAAAGGTAATTATAGAGTTCTCAAGTCTTACATATGAACTCAACCATGATGGAAAATAATGCCTCATTTTTTGTTCTAGTTCTTCTTCTGTTATGTGTGGCCTATCTGACCTCACATCATCATTAAATATGCTAAAAATAATATCGTTCAATTAATGTAATAGTATAATAATCAACACTATTAAAATAATGTAGACATATTAATTACTTACCCATCCAGCTTCTCTACTTCATCCTCATCGCAGTTGAGTAATACATACACCTGAGCAGCCCATAGCTCATCATCGTTCAGATACCTCTTCTTTATTTTTTCCAATGGCTTTCCTGGAGCTTTGAATACCTTCAGTATTGTATCATTATATTCATGATCTCCATCGTCGTTTCTGGAAGCTCTCGTTCTATTAGTTGCAACATGAGGCTTTAAATACATCGAACAAAAGTTTGTAATCTCCTCAAGAACATAGGCTTCAAAAATAGAACCCTCGACCCGTGCCTTATTTTTCACCTTTCTTTTTAGGTGATTCAAATGTCGCTCGAATGGGTACATCCATCGATATTCGACGGGTCCACCAACACGTGCTTCATAGGAAAGATGAATCGACAAATGCTCCATAGAGTCGAAGAATCCAGAAGGAAACACTCTCTCTAGCTTGCACATTGTTACCGCAATGTCCTTCTCTTGCTTTTCTAGACGATCAACGAGCAATTTCTTAGAACAAAGATCCCTAAAGAATATGCTAAGCTTCGTCAATGGATCCCAAACTGCCTGCGGTAAGAATTCTCGAAATACAATCGGAATTAACCTCTCCATGAATACGTGAACATCGTGGCTCTTCATACCCGTCAATTTGTTTTCCTTTGGATCGACGCATCTTCTCAGATTTGACACATATCCGTCTGAAAATTTTAGGCCCTGGATCCACCGACAAAATCTCACTTTATCCTCCTTGTCCAGTGAGAAAATTGAGTTCGGCAGGAACTGTTTTCCATTTTTCTCTATCAAATGCAACGCAGGGCGTTTGTATATTTCTTCTAAGTCCAACCTGGCCTTGGGATTGTCTTTCGTTTTTATCTTTACGTCCATCACAGTATTAATTATGTTATCAAACAAATTCTTCTCAATATGCATGACATCAAGATTATGTCTGATCAGATTGGTACTCCAATATGGCAGATCCCAGAATATGCTCCTATTTGTCCAGTTATGATCTCTACCAAATCCATCGCACTTGTACCCAGTTGTAGGATCTTCGATAGCACTTGAAAAATTTCTAACGTCCTTCCATATCGTGGCTCCGCACCACCTTGGCGGTGGATCACCCTTCTCTACAACGCCGGCACGGAATGCATTCCTGTTCTTTCTGAATGGATGATCTTTTGGCAGAAATTGTCGATGACAATCAAAGAAGCACGGTTTTCCTCCGTGTTTCAAGCAAAAAGCCTTAGTACGGTCCATACAATACGGACATGAGAGACGGCCATGAGTGCTCCATCCAGATAATATTTCATAGGCCGAAAAGTCGTTGATGGTCCACATAAGGGTTGCCTTCATCTGAAAATTCTGCTTCCTGGAAACATCGTACGTGTTAGCGCCTACTTTCCATAACTGATTCAACTCATCTATCAAAGGCTGTAAGTACACATCAATGTTCTTCTTGGAATTGTTCAGACCAGGAATTATAACGGTTAGAAACATGTACTGAGTCTTCATACACATCCAAGGCGGTAGGTTATACGGAGTGACAATCACATACTAGCACGAATACTGGGATCCTGAAAGACCAAAAGGAGTAAAACTGTCAGAAGATAGCCCCAACCTGACATTACGTGGATCTGAAGCAAAATTAGGATACACTCGATCAAAGTGCTTCAACGCTTCTCCATCGGATGGATGATCCAACACTCCTTCAATCTGTTCTCGCATGTGCCAACTCATATTTTTGGCCGTCTCTTTCACCATAAATAATCTTTGCAACCGCGGCGTTAAAGGCAAGTAGTGCATTAAATCGGTCGGTCTTCTTGTACCGGTAGACCTTCATGTACTAGTTGTCTTATAGCAATCAGAACCACAGAATCTGCACACATCTGCGTCCTTATCGTCTTTGTAGTACAGCATGCACCTATTCCGACAAGAATCGATTTTCTCGTATCCAATCCAGAGCGATCTCACCATCCTTTTAGACCGGTAGAAGTCATTAGGTAACTTAGCACCCGCCGGCAAGATCTCTATAATCAACTCCAACACTCGATTGTACCATTCTTGTGACATGTTAAAATCTGACTTAATGCTCAACAGTCTTGTAACCACCTCCAACGGTGAATGATCCTAACAACCAGGATACAATAGAGTCCTTGCATTCTCCAGCAACTCCATGAACTTTGTAGCATCGACATTGGGTGCCTCCTCAGCTGTATCATGAACGAAACTATGCCCCGCAGCGTCGAAAACCATGTTCACGCACCCGTCGTCGTGTGCATGATTGTCTGAAACAAAATTAGGTCCCGTATACATATACGGCTCAACATAATGCTCTGGCTCTGATGCTAAAGACACAAGTTCTCCGTGTGCGGTCCACTGATAGTAATTAGACGTGAAATCCCTCGAGTACAAATAATATGTCACTTCCACTTCTGGATAATATTTCACGTTATGACATTTCACACACGGACACTTAATTTTGGTGCCGTCCATGTACTGAGGGAATGCCTTAGCAAACTGCAGGAACTGCTCTACTCCCTCTATGTATTCATCCCGCATACCACACATATCATCAGGACGATGATTGTACATCCATGAACGATTCTGTAAGTAGTAATTCATATCCATTTGGAAATAATTCTGCAAAGATGGACACACATGTTTACCGTAGTAACTAGTCAAAGTGGGTGAAGTTGAGTTAACTAAGTCAATATCTTAGACAAACTTGTCAAACTGGGTAAAGTTGAGTAAGTCTAGGCAATTATCTGTCACGACCCGCACCCACTGTGAGGGTACGAGAACGTAACAACGCCCAGCCTACGCCGCAGTATCGGCGGTAGAACGCTGTCCTAGGTCAATCATCTAACAATATAAAGGTACCTGTACAGTATATACACTCCGAATGGAGGTGACATAGCAATATACAGTCTCAATCACATCTAAAGCAGAATGAAAGATAGGAAGATAGATAGATAAATATTGGAATGAAGGAAAAACCACATAAATACAACCAGAGAGTCTAAGTGTCTACTGACATAACCAATCAGAACATCCAGCTCAAAACAAAACTCTAACACTGAAATGAAAGAATATATACAATCTAGATCTCAAAAGACAGAAATAGAAAACCTAGACTAGGGAGCCTCAGTCTCTAAACTAGTGGATCAGGCTGGAAATCTGGGTCACACATGGCATCCACAGCTGCCCCATAGTAGGTGTCTATGCAGGCCTCCTCCTCATCCTCTGTAATATTTTCAACAGGTCCAGTCAGGATGGGAGCGAGCACAAAATATCTCACGCAGTTCATAACGAGTTAGGAAATATAAAGCATGCAATAGAGTAAAGTACATGAAACGCTGAAAGAAGAAGATATATGAAAAATAGTAGAGATTTGATAACAGGAAATATCTAAATATGATAAGTAAGACTGTAAGGAACATGTAATTTTAGAGCACAATATGGTTATGTAAACGGGTTAGGTTATACAATAAAATGGGACTCCTTTGTACGTGAGTGTACAATGGACATATACAATTTCTTATATAATACGATTGATCACATAACCATTTCTACTCCCCCTCCCCAATCAATACACAAGGATCTAATTCAGTTACGTTACCTTATACAATGACTTGTACAATGGCTTGTACAATGGCTCAATGTGATACTGAGAGTACAATATGCACAATGAGTGTACAATGATAAGGGTATTCAATAAATACAACATGTAAGTGAAACGCACATCACAATATGTACTTAGTGAATACAAGGAGATAACATCTCAGAAGAAGATCCATATAGTACCAATCCGTGATAACAGTCGTGTCAGCATCAAGTACAGTAATCTAGAGCAAGAATGTAAATCCATACAAGTATGAAACGGTCAGAGAATGTACTCGCCTGATGTCCTGAGTGTCTGAAGAGAATATACTGTCCGAGGAGTGGTGTCTGTCTCCTATAGAACAGCACAAGTCACAACAGGTCCAGAATAGTAAAATAGAGTCCTACTATGCATTCTACATGATTCTAAGTCAATCTAGGCCAAAGTCAACTCTTGGTCAACTTTGGTCAACCCTATGAGTCAAACTAGGTCAATCTAGTCTAATTAGGCTAAACTCAACTAACTAGGTCTAACAAGTCATGCTAGCCTCTAACAAGTCTATACTAGACTACACACAACATTTCAAGTACTCATACACCTATGCATATACAACACTATATATATATAGATACAAATATTGATTAACACTATGTATTCTAGGCTAAATACTATATGTATATACATGTAGGCATACACCACACAAGTATACATGTCTACATATTGTATATAAAGCATTTCACACCACAAATAGACATTCCTATCTAAGGGTGCTTAACTTGTGCATATAGAGGGAATGTGTGTAGTATGGCACATGAGGTTGTGTGTGTGTATAGGAATTTAATAGCAGTGAAAGGTGTGTGTACACTGTGATGCAGGAAACAATGTGCAGGAAAAAACAGTGAAGAAGGGCAGCATGTAAACAGGGAATAGGAGAGAAGGGTGTGTGCCAAGGGTGTTTGCAGGAATTAAACAAAATAGTAAGAAATAGAGGAACATGTGTGTGTGTGTGTACACTGTGAGAGATGCAATCAAAGTGAAAACAGTGTCAAACAAATAGGAGCTGGAAACAACAGGTACTGCCTATCCCATTCTCAGGTTTTGCACAACTGAACAAAGAAATCCTAATCTCAGGTTTTAACAAATAAACCTAAACCAAATCCCAGTTTTATCTTCAAAACAAATGTCAGTTGAAGCATACACAACAGTGACTATATATGACAGTGTATACACAGGTTTGTAAATACCAAAACAAACTCAAAAAATCAATAACAGTTTTTCCCCTTCCTATTCTCAGTTTTTGCAAATTTACCAAAACGAATTCTCAGTTCCCAAAGCCTTATTCACAGTGCACATCCAGTTAACATGTAAACTCATATTGAAATTAAGGGACTTAATTAACAGGGACATGACAAGAAGGAATTTAAATCATCAGGAGAAATGCCCAACAGTAACATTAAGCAACCCAGGGTTAGCCCCTACTGAAACCTTACTGTCAAGTAAAAATCGAAATCCTCAATAGCCAATACCTCATTCTCACCACCAAAAGGCCAATTACAAAAGTAAGGACTGAACCTACATGTATATTGATATATAGGGATAAAAATTGATTGAACAAACATAGCAAAAACAGGAAGAAATTGATTTGCACACACCAGTGAACTTGGTGTCAGTGTAAGTATCAGGAAAACAGTTCATTTGCCAATCCAATCCAATTTTCTACATACAAACTTAACTTAACATGTAAACTAATCCACATACATTATATAATATATATTAGGATCTAATTTACCAGCTAAAACAGGAATTTAACCAATAGGATTGAATCTACAAACAGAACCAAAACCCAATACTGAACACGCACAGCCTTCCCCATGCACACGAGTTTTCGTGTCCGACACGACACCAACTGACACGAGACTTGGGGAGTGTCATGACAGACACTGCCCCTTGTTCAGTGTCAATTTTCAGGTGTCCTCGTGTCCTGTGCAGCCCGCACGAGCACACTGGTAGCAGGGGAGCCACAGTGCTCGTGCGCGCGCCACGAACCCGCGCGTGCACGTTTCGACCACGACTCGACACGACACAAAAACCACGATATGACCTAGGAAACCTCTAAGAAAACCCTAGAAGTCTATTCCTATTCAAATACAACAGGTCAACTAGATCGACATGCCCTTTGAGGCATTATGTCGAACACCTAGTCCTAGCTCTGATACGTGTCCAGAACGGACACGAATCCTCTGATACTGGACACGAAACCTATCCAGACCTTAGGGGGACTCTTAGGTCTCCCTATACATGAAGACTAAAAGAAATTTCATTGGGATTTGATGAAGATACCTCTTGTTGAACTTTGAATAGAAACTCCCTATTCAATGCTCTCCACTTGATGACCCAATCAATCCAAAACAACTTCACACTAAAATGAGAGCTCAACAACAGCAATAATAGTCCTATTAGAACCTATTGGAACAATTTAGAAAGAAAAAGGAATAGGAAAGGAGCTCTAGAAATTAAATGACATACAAAACTCACCTCCTTGAAATTAGGGCTCTTCCTAAGAAAGAGGCAACCCTAGATTTGGGAGGGGTTTTATATGGTGGGAATCCCTAGGTAGAGGGGTGTGGCTGGCCACTATAGCTTAGGGTTTGGGTTTTGCCAAAACATTGGGCCTTGGGCCAAGTTACAAAGGCTAATGTAGATTAAACTTATTCAAGGTTCTAAAACCATAAGTCATGACTTGTGACTTCCTAATCCTTTTGCTAAAATGACTAAACCAAGTCCTAGGCTAGGTTAGACTAGAGTCACTTGACCTAACCATTACCCACTAACTAGGGTTAGCTTCTAGGTAGGTCTACAAAGTCAACACTAGTCAAAAGTCAACCTAGTCAAACTATCTCAAATAATTCCTAAAAATTCTCATAAATTCAATAAATTCTAATAAATTTAAATAATAATTAATAATCCCAAATAATTCTTAAAATTACAAAAAATGACTAAAATACCCCTCAGTCTGGAAATGAACACTAGCAAGACACCAAATCGTAAGTCATGAATTTAAATAGTTTAAAAATAATTAAATATCACTAAAAATCATAACATGAAATAAATACCATTAAATAATAATTATAATTACAAAATTTTAAAATTACCCTCTTCTGGAAAACTGGGTGTTACAATCCTACCCATCTTAGAAAAATTTTGTCCTCGAAATTAAAATGGCAGTAGTCCTTCTAGGTCAAACACCCCACAATCAGAGTCTCAAACATACCGTCAGATAATCATATGCGTCTGTCCAAAACCATGATACTCAGAATCTCTGTCATGCCAGTGAGCAAGGCTACGATAATCACAGAGTCCTCAACTATGGTACATACCTCTAGAACTATGGTATTTAAAATTTTCGCATTGTCGCACGCTTGGCAGCAAAAACCTTAAATTCCTACACCCGAGAAATACGTCCATAGTCCGACTATATATCCTCATTATGCCTGCTAGCATGACCCTAGAGGATTCTAAAATCTCATAATCGAGGCGACCTAGCCCATACGACTTATCTCAGAAGAAAATTAAATCATAACACAAAAATAACAAGACAGAATTGATCAATCAACGAGGAACAGAGAGAATCGAAGTTCAAGGCAGTAATTGTAGAATTTGAATCAAGAACGGAACCTGCAACTAGATCTCCAACGGCCTGAGCATCCTCGGCTGTCATGACAAAAGCTCGCCCTGGCTGGCCTCCCCTGGCCTGCTACTGATGCTGTACGAACCTCTCCTGCTGAGTCTGCAATGGTGGTCCCCTCTGCTGCCCTGCCGGAGCCCTAGCTCCTGGTGCTATCTGAGCCAACGGTGTCGGGTTCTGGGGACACTCTCTACACTGATGCTCTACTGACCCACAAAGTAAACACATACCCAGTCTCTTCCTGCAATCGTTCCACCAATGGCCTGGCTTCTTGCAGAAGTTGCACACGGTGTCCTGCTGATACTGTACCTATCCCTGACCCTGATACTGAACAGGCCTCTGCTGTAGCTGATGTATCTGAGCCCTCGGCTGCTGGTACTGCTGCTGAAACTGATGCTGAACGTGCGGCCTCTTGGCCGGTCCTCCGCTGCTGGTGCCCCCAACTGGGTCTCGCCCTCTTTTGAGCCTAAGCTCAAGATCATCCTCAGCCAGTAAAGCTCCTGTCAGAATCTCCTCGAATGTGGCACCCCTGTTGCCCTTGGTCAAGGACTTGACCTCCTTGACCAAACCCTTCCGGAACCTCTGGGCCTTCGCCGTCTCGCTCAACCCCTCAACAAACCTGCCGAGACGGCCAAACTCTCCCGTATACTCCTCTACTGAGAGGCTCCCCTGGACCAAGCTCTCAAACTGCGACTCTAAAGCTCTGAGCGATGAATCTGGGAAGAATTTCTTCTTGAAGAAGCCCTTGAACTCCTTCCAAGTCTGTCCGGCTACCCCCATCCTAGGGTCCGACTGATACCAGGTGCGAGCAAGATCGCGCATCCGGCTAGCTGCGGCCTCGATCTGAAGGTCTGTTGGAATCCTGGCCAAGCGGAAGTTTTCCTCTATATGCTCGATCCACTCATCGACATATAGGATCCCCTCTGTCCCCAGAAAGTCTCTGGGGCTCATCTTCTGAAACTGCTCGATCCCCGGCTGTCGAAATGACCAACTCTATGCCTCTGTCCTGTCGAGCCTGCTGTCGGTCCATGAACTGCTGGAAATATGCGAACATCTGAGCTGCGTCCACGTTTTCTGTAGGCGGCGGCTGCTGGAACGGTACCTCTGGAATGACTGGGTCCTGCCTCCGAACTGGTGAAGGCATACCCTCAGCTGCTGCTGCTGCTGAAGTCCCAATATGAGCAGAGATGGCAGGAGCTGTAGCCTCCCGACCCTGCTGAACTGGCTAAGAGGTAGCAGTCCCCTCTACAGTATCTCCATGAATGGCACGCTGTAATCGCGTCTCCACCATCCTGAAGACAGATCAAACAAACAATTGCTGAGAATGAGTCGAAATAGCAAAGGAGGACAGTTATATTCAAGAAGAACAATATCAGCAAGAACTGAGATGGTATGAATTTGATATAAGTTTTTCCTAGTGTGATTGAGTACCTTCAAAATATCCTAATCCTATTGCAGGCTGTAGTGATACTCTAGTTCGAATACCACTACATAAACTCGACCTGCATGGTAACCGTGTGTAGCGGTGCAACTCGGACGGGTTGGGTCGGGCTTGAGGTCAACCCGAGCCCAACCAGATGAATCATAAGCCTAACCCGAGCCCAAGCCCGGCCCGACCTCGGGTTCAACATATGAAGCCCAAGACCAAGCCCGGAGGATCGGGTTGAACTCGGGTTGGGTCGGATCCATCGTGTTTATCGGGCTCTAATATAATATTTGAAATAATTTTAAACAAAAGTAATATTAAACACAACCAAATAGCAATCAAGTATTGGTCATTACAAAATACAAACTGAAATAAGATTCAGGATAATGAGTTGAAGAGTTTGTGTGAAAAATTTAGATTTGAACCTTTTATTTAAGAAGTATGAAACTATATATATATATATATATATATATATATATATATATATATATATATATATATATATATATATATATATATAATTTGTCAGTTTATATGTGAACTTGTCTTTGTACGCTTGCCCATTTCATTTATTGAAGTATTTTAAAACTTGCATAGAACTTTCTCAATAGTATGTTGGCTTCCAAGTTTTTCAACAAGTTTTCATTTTTCACGTTTTTAGATGAATTTTATTCTAGAATAAAATTATGTGGAAGCATGTTTCCTTCTAGCTTCTAGAAGAAAGATCAAGTTGCAATCTACACCAACTCTTTACTATAGAAGGGTAAAAGTTAAAAATTGATAATAGTATTAATTTGCCTTGTCTATAGACAACATTTCAAGTACCTCAATTAAGTCGGGTTTCGGGTTCGTCGGGTAACCCGACACATGAACCCGATCCCAACCCGATTGTTGATCGGGTTCAAATATTTTAACCCAAATTCGAGCCCGAACCCGAGTATCTTCAACCCTAACCCAACCCATTAACGGGTTTATCCGATTGGGTTCGGGTTTAGCCCGCCCAACTTGCACCCGAAACCGTGTGTCCGTGTGTGTTCGTGTGTGTGTGTGTATCCGTGTGTCGGTGTGTGAGTCCGTGTGTGTGTGTCTCTCTGTGTGTGTGTGTGTTCGTGTGTGTGTGTGTCCGTGGGAGAGGAGGAGGAGGAGGAGGAGGGAGAGGAGTTAGGTTAGGGTTTACCTGAGGAAGAGGAGGATGAGCTCGGATTGGAGGAGGAGGAGCTCGACGGGAGGGTAGGGGTCGCCGGGGGGGGGGACTCGCCGGGGAGGGAAGGGGTCGCCGGGGGGAGGGAGTCGCCGGTGGGGTAGAGGGTCGCCGGGGGTCGAGGGGGTCGCCGGGGGGGGGGTATCGTCGTGGGGGATCGATCGAGAGAAAATTTTAGAAATTTTCGAGTGAGAGGGAAAAAGAAAACAGCGTGCCCTAAGTAAAAAACTTAGCGATGTCAAGAGGAGACGTCGCTAGACGTCGCCAACTAGTGTCGTATATCGACGACATTTTAGGACGACGCTAAACGTCGCCAACTAGTGTCGTATAGCGACGACATTTTAGGACGTCGCTAATATGCAAAATTTTGGCGACGTCTTTTGTCGGCATCGCTAATTCCGTCGCTAATTTTTCATATTTTAGTAGTGTCATCTATAAAAGTAACAAAGTATTTCCAACCGCCTCGGGTCAAGACCCTATTGGAATCACAAATATCACTATGGATAAGTTCTAGGAGTTCAGAATCTCTGTAGACAGATTTGAAAGGTAATCTAGTGTGTTTGGCTTGAACACAAATCTCACATTTGTGTTCATCATCTATAGGAGTCTTAGGGATGAGATCTAAGTTCATCATCCTTTTAATAGATCCTAAGTTCACATGACCTAATCTACCATGCCAAACATTTGACGATTCAACATTTGCAATAAAGGAAGAAATTGAACTTTTATTCATGGTACTTAAAATAAAGAGTCCATCTTTCACAAATCATTTCCCTACAAACAAATCATTCTTAGAGAAAACTACTTTATTGGCCTCCATTACAATTTTGTATCCTGAGGCTACAAGGAGTGACCCACTAACAAGATTTCTTCTGACAGACGGCACATGAAGCACATCATGAAGAGGTAAAATTTTTTCTGATGTCATCTTCAGATCTATTCTTCCTCTCCCTGCAATTTGTGCCGTTGAGCCATCTCCTAGAGTCACGCCTCCTCCACCTGATTCCTGATAGGCTGAAAAACAGGAGCGATCAAATGAAATATGAACATTAGCTCCAGAATCCAACCACCAATCATCAGAATGGAAAGACAGGTTTACTACAGGTTGAAAGCTTACAGACCTGAAGGAGCTGGAAGACCCATTCAGAATCATGTTAGCCTCTGGCTTGCCTTTTTCCTTGAAGGAGTTCTGGATAGGTTCTTTCTTCCTTTGGAAGCAGTTGATGGCTGTATGGTTGGTTCTACCACACACAAAACAAAATCTTCTTTGATCCTGAGTCTGACCAAAGTTTCTAGGTTTTTGGGGTTGAGAGTTTTGGTGGTGATGGTTTTGGTGAGGAGGTTGAAAACTCTGCTTCTTTTTGAAGGAGTTTTTCTTGGATTTGAGATGGTTGTTTGACTTAGATTTTGCATGACTTTCTACAAGGTTTACCTTAGCTGTGGCATTTGACCTAGATTTGGTCTTGGTCCTATATTGTTCTTCTGTTCTAATTCTCTGTAGAGCTTGAGAGTACGTAATAGATCGTCGTAGATGTAGTAGGTCCTTTGCCACTTTAGACCAGGAATGAGGGAGTTTATCTATCAAGCATCCTATTTTATGCTCAGTAGAAAAAGAAGGTTCCCTTGGCTTGAACATGCCTAAGGAGTTCTTGGAACTCATGGATTTGGTCATTGATAGGTTTGTTATCGACCATGACATATCGGTCGAATGTGGTGGAATTGAATCTATCAATTCCAGCATCATCACAACCATACTCATCTTCCAAAGCATCCCAGAGTTCTTTAGCACTTTTATATTCAAAAAAATATGTCATAGAGAGACTCAGACATAGCGCTTAAGATTTTGTGGAAGCAATGGTAGTCTATTTTCTTAGGGGTCTTAGGTTTAGAGGAGGAGGATGATTTGGATACCCCTACGTCAGACTCAGTCTCATCAGAATCATTTGAGATGGGTGTGGACTCATCAATGGCAGAAATCAGGCCTAAAGTGGTAAGCCAAAATTTTATCTGGCTCTGCCACCTCTTGCAATATGTGCCATTGAATTTTGCAGGCTTTGCAGAAAAAGTCTCTTCCTTGGAAGTCATGTTTTCTAAAGTCTGTAAAATTATATTTACTCAATAAGATGGCTTTAAACCAAAATTAACAATTAAAATGATTTTAGTAATAGACCTTTAAAATTTTAGTTTTTCAAGTTTTGATAAGGTTGGGTTAGCTGTAGGGGTCGGATCCCAGCAAGCGGAGGTTCACTAGGAACACTTAAGTACCGGTCGCTTAGACGAATTTTTGCCTTGTTGACAGAAGGGCCCTTTCGGCTTGTTCTCAAACAAATCTTAACTTTAGAACTTTAAGATTAAAGGATTTTTTACTAAATCAATTAATTGTTCGATTTAGCCTAAATAAAAAATATTGAGTAAAGAAATCTAGAATTGTTAAAATTACTAACACAATGATGTTTGTCTAAGGTGTCAGACTATGAAATGATAAATGATAATAGCTGTCTCACTTATATGTAATAACAAATGTTATTAAGCAATAATTTAATGAGTGTTTAAAGGCTAAACAATATGAATTGGCAATGAAATAACTTTTAATGATAGCAATTTATAATGAATATTTTGTGTACAATATAACATTAAATATATTAAATAAATATTTAAGTACTGGTACTAACAGAAGCAATATATGTTTTATTTTTATTTAAAGCAAATTTGTAAGCACAGTTACAAAATTTGTGAAAGCTTCCAAACTAAATGGTGCTAACACGAATGCTTCCAAACTAAAGGCTAAACTAAATTTGTGAAAGCTTCCAAACTGAATGGTACTAACAGAAGCAAATTTGTGTACAATAATGCTAACAGGAATGCTTCCAAGCTAAATGTATTAACTAATGAAATAATTAGCAAATGTATTGCCGAATTTTGCTTCCAAGCTAAATGAAATGCTTCCAAGCTAAGTGGAATGCTTCCAAGTAAGATTTATACTAGCAGAAGAAAATATGGCTTTTATTTTCCTTTTTAAGAACAGTAACAGTAGCAGAAAATTGTAGTTACTTATACTAGAAAAAGTTATGTTAAAGATTGGTTAAAACTAACTCTTAGATTGTTAGATATTTCTTCAATTTTCTTCACTTAAAATCGGCAAACAAAATAAATTACGTAAATGTTACCAGCCCCCGGGAAAGTCGCGCAAGTAGCAATGTCCTAAGAGTTAGCTCGGGTCTATGTGCAGACTGAATCCGAACGCCCCTAGTGGTAAAATCCCCGTTCCACCGGAATCTCGTTGCCGCACACGACGTCGAGAGAACGACCCCGATCTAGCTCCGCCCAGAGCAACAAAAAAGGATAGCAGCAATTTTGAGAGTATGAGAATTTTGGAGAGCAATTTTTTCTGTGTATCTGAAGGAGAAGAATGGAGCTCAATATATAGGCTGATGCCAACGGTTGGGAATTAATATGATATTAAATCAGCCTATTAACATTAACGTTACAAACGTTATAGCACATGTTAAAAATGTGATACAATGAATCTGGACATGAAATCATGTATCCAACCGTTGCAGAATTAATGAATAGTAAAGAAAAAAATTAATAGAAGCAAAAAAGATTTTTGGATCTCAGCCCGAACCCGAAGAAGGAATCGGATCGGCATTCGGCGCCCGCAGATGTGGGCACGTACCCGCACCCGTTACGTACGCCAAACCGAACCGAGCCGAGCGTGGCTGGGCGGCGGCGGCGGCGCGCACGTGTGGCCCATGGGGCTCCTACACTAATCTTCAAAGAAGCAAAGTGGAAGAAAGGAATATATGAATATTGAAGGCTACATATTTAGCCGATGTGGGACTATATGAATGAGTTGAGCTTTTGTTTCAAAGCGACAGCTAACAATCCCCCCAAAAGGTGAACTTCTGAGATGATAGAAGGGAAGAAAGAGAGACAAGAATAAGAGAATTTCTGGGCAGTTGTATACTATGCATAAATGAGATGGACTACAGCCTTGAATCTCACGTAGTGACTATTGTCTTTGTCTGAAGAAGAGCTTGATGGACTACGTCTTGAATCAGTCTTCTTGAACCAGACTCAGAAAATACACACATTGTACACTAGAGGTACTTGGGTCTATCGGGTGGTGCGTTTGGTTGGCCATGCGCACTTTTACACATTCATGAGAGTTGTCTAGGATCGCCATGTCCTATAGTCGCGGCCCTCACGACCTCTCATATAGGTAAGTCCTTAAGGGTTGGTGATAGGAATCAACCCTGCATATCATGCTTGGACTTATTAAGAGTTTAACCTCACCCTATCCATATCACAAAAGAAACACTGTCATTATAGGGATGGGGTATGAATGTACACATGTACAGCCTCCTGGACTTTTATTTTAAAGAGAATTTAATCTCTGGTCAGTGTTCCATAATAGTCACCTAGTCCAGCTTGTTTCTATCCATTGAACCGGCTTCTTAGGATCTCCAGTCAGACTCGGTTGGGTTGCCACTGCTGGTGACTATACTATGGGCTTAACCCCATCCCCCTCGATGATTCTAGGATCAATATCCTAGATAGATCCTTCGTCAAGTGGTCTGCAAGGTTCTTTTCTGACTTTATATAGTCAAGAACCACATATTTGCCCAATAGGCTCTTTATTGACTTGAAGCGCAGCTGCAGGTGCATGTTCATCTTAGCATTCACAGAATCATGCTTTAGTAGTTCTATAACAGATTTATTATCACAGTTTATAGAAATTGCAGGAATAGGATGAACATAAACAGGTATATGCATAATAAGATTTCTGAGCCATTCGGCCTCTGTACATGTAGTATCCAAAGCTATCATTTCAGTGTCCATTGTACTTCTGGCTATGATAGTTTGTTTACATGATCACCAGGAGATTGCAGCTCCTGCTAGGATAAAAATATATCCAGTAGTAGATTTTACATCATGTGAATCAGTTACCCAATTTGCATCGGAGTAACCTTCTATGATATCATGGTGTCTAGTATAATGAAGTTTATAATCTAGAGTACCCTTAAGATATCTAAATACTCTATCTAATACAGTCCAATGAGATTGGTTTGGGTTACTAGTGTATCTGCTTAGTCTTCCAATAGCAAATGCAATATCAGGTCTGGTCCTATTTGTTATGTATATCTGCTTAGTCTTCCAATAGCAAATGCAATATCAGGTCTGGTCCTATTTGTTATGTATATAAGGGACCCAATCATTTGTGAATATTTATGTTGTTCTATAGGTGATCCTTCATTCTTCTTGAGAACAATATTACTGTCATAAGGGTAAGGGCAGGTTTCTTGTCAAAATACTTAAACTTTCTTAGCATTTTTTCAATTGAATGTGCTAAAGATAGAGTATAACTCTCTTTGCATTTGGACACTTGCATTCCTAGGATCAGATTTGCCTCACCTAGGTCTTTCATATCAAACTGGTTAGATAAATAATTCTTAGTATTATTTATCAGTTCTAATGAAGATCCTAGAATAAGGATATCATCAACATACAAGCATAAAATAACACAACTTCCATTTGTATTTTTTTGAATACAAACATTTGTCATATTCATTTGGTATAAAACCAAATTCTATAATGACTTTGTCAAATTTGTTGTGCCATTGCTTGGAAGCTTGCTTTAGGCCATAAAGAGATTTTACTAATCTACAAACCTTGTTTTCTTGGCCTTTAGCAATGAAGCCTTCTGGTTGCTCCATATATATCTTCCTCTAAATCTCTATTTAGAAATGCTGTCTTTACATCCATTTGATGGATCAACAAGTCAAGAATGGTAGCTAAGGCTAGGAGGTTCTAATAGAAGAAATCCTAGCAACAGAAGAATAGGTATCAAAATAATCTAATCCCTTTTTCTGGGTAAAACCTTTGGCTACTAATCTAGTCTTATATTCTCTATGGTACCATCGGCTCTAAGTTTTTTCTTAAAGATCCACTTAAAACCTATTGGTTTGCAGCCTAAAGGAAGGTCTTCTAAAAACCAAGTATTGTTCTCCATGATGGAGTTGTACTCATTATTAATAGCTTCTTTCCAGAAAGGGGCATCAGGAGAGGATATTGCTTCTTCATAAGTTGAGGGATCACCTTCTATCAAAAATATGAATAATCCTTCTCCTAAATTCTTTTCAATCCTTTCTCTTTTACTCCTACTAGGTTCTATGACTTGTTCAGGTTGAGAACTGGTACTGGATCATGAGAACTAGTAGATGGAATGAGAGAAGGGTTAGAGGAAGATGAAGGGGTTCTATCTTTGAAGGAAAAAATGTTCTCAAAGTAAACTGCATCTCTAGCTTCAATAATTGTGTTATTAAAGATTTTATTTACTTCAGAATAGGTTACAAGAAATCTATTGGCATTACTATCTAGGGCATATCCTATGAATACAGCATCTACAGTCTTAGGTCCTATCTTCCTCTTTTTGGGTTCAAGAATTCCTACTTTAGCTAGACATCCCCAAACTTTGAGGTAATTAATCCTAGGGGTTCGACCTTTCCATAACTCATATGGGGTCTTATCATTAGTCTTACTGGGTACCTTATTAAGAATATAACTGTAGGTCCTAAAAAATCAACTTGCACCCATCAACAAAGTCATGAAAATCAAGAAAAACAGCTTTCAAATGAACTGCGCAGACATCAGATTGTGCATCATCTAGATAGCGCAGACTGGACTGTGCATACTTTCAAGTGCGCAGGCTGATGTGGCAATATCATCATTACCTGACACAATCAAATCTTCTGACAACTGACAGCACAAAAAACGAGGAGACTGTTCGTTTATTGCGTCGCACAGTGCTCGAGGACAGCTGTACATGCAGCACAATCTGTTTGCAGCGCAATCCAACCCAACACGGTCCATCCTAGGGCAATCCAGTCCAGCGTGGTCCATCCTAGCGCAATCCAATGTCAGAGCAATTCATGTGGCGCACTTCATCATGACAACTGACAAAAGTACACGTGGCATTCATGCCATCATTTGCTCGTTACGTGGCAACCGTCTGTATACGATCATGCACATTTCAATCAAATGATGCCATGTGTCCAAGACAGTTGGCCCACGACCAGACAACGGCCTGCGCAGTCTGATGCTGCGCAATCCAGTGCCTGCGCAATCCAACTTGCGCCATTCAGAATAACTAAAAGTTAGTTATTTTCAGAACTCTATAAATAGAGTTTCAAGTCTTCATTCAAGGGGATCAGACATAAAGTTCAGAAATATCAGAGAGTTCAGGAGTTCTTGCCCAAGTGCTGCTGCATTCTTCCGAGGCTTTTGCCTTCAAATTCAGAGGCTACCGTCTTCAAAGTTCACATCGTCCAAGGGATAAAGCAATCGTCTTCTAGATTGGATTCCTATAGTTGTACTTTCCCAGAATTCTTGTAATCTCTTTACAAAGTTTGTTGAAATAAAGTTTATACTTTTGTTTTTGCAAACAAAATGGCGACTCTGCTGGGGACGACTTTCTCCTCCGACGAGGAAGTGACAACTCAATGTGACGTCGCGTCTATCGAAAAGATGCAGAAGACGCTGGTTGTGAAGGTCAACCAGACAGCCTATGAAGCCATGATCAACTCCAGGACCACTCCTCGTACTGCGACAACTTCTGCCACAAGCAAAGTGTGCCCAGTGTGGATCCCAAAGACTGCGACGCAGTCTGTTGATCCTGCCACCAAGACTGCTGCGCAGTCTGTTCATTCTGCCACCAAGACTGTTATACAGTCTAAAGTCTCTGCTGTTGCACAATCTGCCTCTACCACTCATGCGCAGTCTGCTGTTGCCAGTACACAAACTATATCATATGCTGCTCTGTCAAAGTGCAAGACTCATGTTCCTCTGGCACAGTTGGCTGCTACTCTGCCTGCGCAATCTACCATTCCAGCAACCAGAGTACAACTCAAGTACTCTGGCAACAAGGCTCCTGCTGCGCAAACTACTGTGGTTGAGGCCAGAAAACTTTCTGCCAGAACTCCTTCTGTGCCATCTGCCAGTGCGCCATCAACTCATGCGCAAACTGTGTCTGTGCAATCCAAGAGAGACAGCCCTTTGGCTAATCTCTCCTCTACTCATAGCAAGAAGAAAAGCTCTGCTCCTCTCAAATACCCTGTTGCTCCTGCACAATCCACTGGGGGTAGTCTTTTGGCTATTTCTCCTCCTTCCCAAAACAAAGAAAAAGGCCTTTTGGTCTTTTCTCAAACTTCCTCGTCCCACGACTTGGAAGACAACAGAGGAAAACGCTCTTTAGCTAACCCTTCTTTCCAAAACAAAAGAAAAGGCCCTTTGGTCTTTTCTCAGTCTTCCTCGATTTTTACCGTAGAAGATCAAACTGAAAGTGCTCCGGCACCAGTCAGTACAAGAACCCTTTCTCATAAGGATTCTTCTTCTCTCCTTGCTAAAGGGAAGTGTACTGATCAGAGAGGTATTCTGCCTACTCCAGTAGCAGAGTTCCAAGATCTCCCAACCCTCAAAATCTTCCGTTCAAAACAGGGAAAACTGCTGGTGTCTCAAACAGAAACCCCTGGGGGTGTGTTTGGTGATTTAAGAACTTATCTCAATCGACCAACTTCGGTAAAATACAAACAGCCAATGCCGAAGACCAACCAACGTCAGAAGCAAACTTCCAGGATCAAGAATCCGGACCCTTATGCCAATGAAATGAGTACTTCCCTGTATACTCAAGGGACAAAACATTTGAAGAACCGGAACCATGTTCCGAATATTGTCAAAGAATATGTCCCTCGAACTTCTGCTCGTCCCGTTGCTGTTTCTGATCTCCGAGAACACCTCAAGCAAAAACGGGACAACATCCCAACATCTCCAGTGCAACCACTTGGACATCACTGTAACCATAAAGTTGTCATCAAGTGTTGTTGTCAGACAATAAGACGATCTGTCTTCGATCGTCTGAACTTTTCTAATTCCGAACCTATGTCGGAAGATGAAGACAAGGTTTTGTACGCCTCCGTCAACATGACTTCCAGAGACACTGGGGGTAGGAAGTGCTCCAAGCACGGGAAACCTCGCAGGCCAAGCCAGCGGTATTTGGATCTACTCTAAGAATCTTCTGAAGGAGTATTCCGACATACCCGTTCCCGAAGCCGAGACACAATCGGTCAAAGGAATCTTCAAGATCCTTCTGGTCATTCCCTTCCTTCTCATTCAGGAGATGATTCTTTCTCTGACTACGATGCATACAGCGAAAGCTCAGAACAAACAGTGTCCTCCACTGTACCCAGAGAAGTGACAGCTTATGTTGTCAACGAAGACCCAGATGCTTTCAGTTCAGCTAACCAAGAACAAAGAATAGCTGTACTAGAAGACAAGCTGAAGACCATGGCTGAAATGGTCGCGAGTATGCATTCCATCATTGTAGCCCAGTATACGGTATCACCGATCGTACCTCCTACAAATCCTGAAATCATAGCATCGTCGGTGCCTATCAATGCTGGGCTGGGGGTAGCATCTCCTCCAATCCCTCCTGTACAAATCCAACCTACATCCAGTCAGTCAGGTGCTGGGGGTAGTGCTTATCATGCTGTTCCTCCTCCTAACACCATGGTTCAGCCTGCTCCTTCTACATCTGTGGAAGATGCCAATGAAGCTGTCAAGCTCTTGCGAACTCAGTTCGAAGCTTTCAAGGAGAAAGACAACTTGCAAAGGTTGGGGATCAAGCAACCTTATCCAGTTGAATGGAAAGAAGTTCCATTTCCTCCGAAGTATAAGATCCCAACCATCTCGCTGTTTGATGGCAGCACTTCGCCGAGTCAGTTTATTAACCAATTTGAGGTTATGACTGTCCAACTTCAACCAAATGACGCTCTTCTTACCAGAGTATTCGTCGGCTGTTTAGCTGGCGTAGCATACGATTGGTACAGAAGCTTGCCCGATGGTTGTATCACCTCTTTCTCTGGCCTAAAGGAAATCTTCCTGGAACGATTCTATGAGGGGATCAACGACATGACTATGTCAGCCCTCAACAAAATCAAGCAAAGACACAATGAAACTGCTGAGAGTTTCATTGAAAGGTTCCGCCGGGAAGCCTTGAAAATGCCTCCTGGAACTCCGGCTGCTGTCACCATAGACACCTGCAAGGCAAACCTATTGTCTATCATCAGCATATGGATAGGATCTACTCAATTCCAAGACTGGCCATCTTTCATTGTCAACGCTAAAGCAGCTGAAGTTAGTGCTGACAAATTCAAGCAGCTAGGGGTACAAATGTCTAACCCCGACCGGGATGAACACCAGACATCAGGTGGTAGCAATCGCCAGAATAACCGAAAGGGAAAAGAAACTTTAAACATTAATTTGAACAAGAACAAAAAATCTCTGGCAGTTAACGTAGCTCCTCCTACGTCCACTTCTACTCCTTCAACACCTCCACCAAGGAAACCTCGTCCGAAAGTGGAGTACTCTTTTGACGAGAATGACACTGCTAGCATCTTTGATTGCTTGATCAAAAGCAATAAAATCTAACTTCCAGATCCCAAGAAGCCCGATGAAGTCGGTAAGACTGATCATCCCAAGTACTGTGTCTATCACAGGTTCATCGGACAACCCACTCGAGCATGTTATGTGCTCAAAGGCAAAATCCAGGAGCTGGTCAACGCTGGCATTGTCACTCTGCAACAAGATGAGAAGACTGTTTCCGCAAACATGGTCTCAGTTCAATTCGATGACTTCTCGCCCCAGATGGTACAGCACGGTGTCATTCCTATCCCTAAAGCTACTCTCGAGATCGAGAATCTCCCTCCTCCACGAAGTGAAGGTCTCGTCCCCTTGTCTCTTGACAATGGCGAGATTATGTGGATCCATCCTGATCTTGCTTCAGAGTTCGAAGTTCCCTCTTTCTCCAAGAAGAGAGACCGCTCCAAGGACAAAACAAAGATTTGCAATATGGTGTCTTTTGACCCCATAGTTGATGAAGAAATCCTGTTGGGTACCAGATCAGGAAAAGCTTATCTAAAGGATTACCCCGAAACCCAAGAGAATCCTGCTTCTTCCTCTGAGCCTGCTCCAGTGCAGCCTGCTTCCACTGAAGATATTCCTACTGCATCTTCACCGGTTGTAGTGTCTATTCCTCCCAAGCCGACGGTAGCCGACAAAGGCAAACAACAAGTTTGCTTCGACAAACCTTTGAAGAAATTATCTCCCTCCGGACTTGAAAAGCCTTACAACTTTGACATCTTAGCTCAGTTGGCTAATGCACCGGCCTGGCTGTCGATCTTCGAGCTCTTGCGTCTCTCCAAAGAGACTCGGGAAACTCTGAGCGAGGCTCTCATGCAAGCAGAAACCTGTCTAGCCCTGCTTAAGAAGCCGGAAGCAGAACCTCTCTCTTGCCTCCATTGTCATAGTGTGTTAGAGTTAATTCCAAACATAACTTTCACACAAGATGACATGTTGATGGAAGACAACAGGCACGACCGTCCTCTCTACTATACAGGATATGTCGACTCGATAAAAGTTGATCGTATTCTGATAGATCCAGGGTCTGCTCTCAGTATCATGCCGAAGACAATGTTAGATGCGCTGAAAATCCTAGTGCATAGTCTATCCAGTACAATCACCACTATCCTTGGGTTCAATCAGGGAAGGAGTGAGCCTTTGGGCAAGATTCGCCTAAAACTCCAAATAGACAATCTTCGCACAAAGGTTACCTTCTACATCATCGACAATCATGGTTGTTCCTATAATACTTTGTTGGTAAGACCATTTCTGTATGAGCATAACATTATTCCTTCGACTCCCCATCAATGTTTTAAATACGTTGATGACAATGGAGAGGTGCAAAAGGAGGTTGCTGATCTCTATCCCTTTAAAGGCATTGAAGCATATTGCAACGATGCTCGTATGTACAAGGATGAATTCATGAAGGTTGACTTGTCTCTGGATACTGAAGAAGAGCAAGAAACAGTGCCTAATGACACCCTTATCATCCCTGTCAAAGGGCGTGTTTCTCGTCCTCAGTCTTCCAAACCACTGGCTATTCACTTGCCAGTCCAGAAGCAATCTACTGATGATGATCAGGATCAAAGGGAGCTTACCTCTTCTGAGCCACTTGTTATTGACCTCCGTCGTAACAAGAAAAAAAGGCAGCTCACCTCTTCTGAGCCACTTGTTATTGATTTATCTCATAACAAGGACAAAAGGGAGCTCACCTCCTCTGAGCCGCTTATTATCGACCTCCGTCGTAACAAGGTCAATCCTCCTCCATGTTCTTCTTCTCCCCCTCTTGTAATCAATCTGACCAAGCCTGCTAAGGCTAAAGGTCCTGCTGTAAATACCAACCGATTCGAACAAAGAGAACCGCCTACTGAAGATCAATTAGTTCAAGTTCATGTAGGAGAAAGCGGGTCACCTCGTCCAATATTCATCAGCAAGAACCTTCCAGAGACAGATAAGCAGGAATTAATTCTTCTGATTAAAGAATATATTGATGTCTTTGCTTGGAGCTATAAAGATATGCCAAGTCTAGATCCCAAAGTTGCTACGCACAAATTGAACATTCTGCCGAATGCAAAACCGGTCAAACAGCAACAACGGCGTTTCAAGCCAGAAATGATGGACGCAATCGACGATGAATTCAAGAAGCTTATCGCTTGTGGCTTTATTCGAGAAGAACAGCATCCTAATTGGGTAGCCAATGTCGTCCCAGTTCTAAAGAAAACCGGAAAAGTTCGAGTCTGCATCGACTTTCGGGATCTCAATGAAGCATGTCCAAAAGATGAATTTCCTCTCCCTATCACGGACGTCATGATCGACAACACCTGTGGGTTTGAAAGAATATCTTTCATGGATGGATTCTCCGGATACAATCAGATTCGGATGAATCCAGAAGATGAAAACATACTTCTTTTCGCACTCCTCGCGGAGTCTACTGCTATACTGTGATGCCATTTGGTCTCAAGAACGCTGGTGCAACATACCAACGAGCCATGAGTACCATCTTTCGAGATCATCTGTGCAAGACTGTCGAATGCTATGTCGACGATATTGCTGTCAAAAGTCGTCTAAAGGAAGATCACATCCAAGACTTGAGAACTATCTTCAATCTCATGCGCCAACATCAACTCAAAATGAATCCCACCAAGTCATTCTTGGGTGTCTCTAGTGGCAAATTTCTCGGCTTCGTCATTACCTCTAAGGGTATACACGTGGATCCCGAGAAGATCAAAGCCATTCAAGAGATGCGTCCTCCACGCATCCTAAAAGAGCTACGAGGATTCCAAGGTCGACTTGCGTACATCAGAAGATTCATTTCGAATCTGTCTGGACGCTGCAGACCATTCACTCAACTCATGAAGAAGGGTGTATCTTTCGTTTGGACCGAAGAATGTCAACGAGTATTTGATGACATCAAACGGTATCTCATGACCCACCAGTCTTGGTGCCACCAATCTCTGGCATACTATTCTTAATGTATGTCCGTGCTATGGACCATTCATTGGGTGCTTTACTCGCCCAAAAAGAATAAGGAAGGCCACGAACAAGCTATCTACTATCTCAGTCGTACTATGATTGGTGCCGAACACCGTTATAGTCCGGTCGAAAAAGAATGCCTAGCTCTTATGTTTGCTGTTCAAAAGACTCGGCATTACATCATTGGCCAAACTATTCATATCATATCCCGAGTTAATCCTCTTCGGGTACCGATGAAGAAGCCTAGTACACTCAATTCTCGGCTGGCTACATGGGCCATTTTGCTAGCCCAATATGACATGGTATATGTTCCTCAAAAGTCTGTCAAAGGTCAAGCACTGGCAAATTTCTTAGCAGCTCATCCTGTTCCAGAGATATCTAAACTATACGATGAAATTCCAGATGAGACTTTGGAATCTAATATAATCTTCGAAGATTTTCCTACTTGGCGTCTATTCTTTGACGGTGCGTCCAGGATTGGACCCAATGGTGCCATTGTCGCAGGAGTTGGAATTGTCCTTGTTTCTCCAGACGGGTCAGCTATCCAAAGAGCCTACTCCCTAGACGAGCCTTGTCCTAACAACGTGGCAGAGTACAATGCTCTACTTATCGGTCTTCAGCTAGCCAAACAACTTGACATCGAGTATCTTGAAGTCTATGGTGATTCTAAGCTGGTTGTTAATTAGGTTAGAGGGACTTATGAAGTTCGCCATCAAGATTTAGTGCCTTACTTTGAAGCGGCAATCAATATGGCTACATCATTCAAAGCCTTCTTCATCGAATATGTATGCCAAACTTGCAATACTGAAGCCGACGCTTTGGCCAATCTTACAGCAGTCTTAGCCATCCCCATCAGAAGACAACAAGTGGTGGTCATCTCTAATCGAGAATTATTCTGTGTCAAAAACAATCGTAACATCGAGTTCAGTAATCTTACTGAAGTCAATGTTATCAATGAAGATTGGAGAACTCCCTTCATCGACTTTGTGGTCCATGACATACTTCCTGAAGATCCTAAGGAGGCTACGAGTATTCGTCGAAGATCTTTACGATTTTACTACAATTAGACCACTAAAACTCTTTACCGACGAACTTATGATAGCCTACTCTTATAGTGTCTTGCTGGAGATGAGGCGAAGCAAGTACTACGTGAAGCTCACGATGGTGTCTGCGGAGCACATCAACCCGGTCCTAAACTACAGGATCGTATCCGACGTATGGATTATTACTGGCCCTCTATGGTATCTGATGCCATCGAATATGCAAGGAAGTGTCGAACTTGCTAAATCTACGCAGACTTCATTCATCAACCATCGGAGTTCTTACATCCGACGGCCGCCTCCTGGCCTTTCGAAGCTTGGGGCATGGACATCATTGGTCCTATCAATCCTCCTTCTTCTAGAGGACATCGGTTCATCCTGGCAATAATCGATTACTTCTCGAAATGGGCCGAAGCTATACCATTGGCTGAAGTCAAGACTAGCAGTGTCATCAACTTCGTTAAACACCATGTCATCTATCGATTTGGTGTACCTCGAAGGATCATCCATGACAACGGACCTCAGTTCATTAGTCAAAAGTTCACAAGGTTCTGTGACGATCACCGAATTGACAATATCGCTTCGACAGCTTACAATCTTGCTGCTAACGGCTTAGCTGAAGCTTTCAACAAGACTATCATCAAGCTCCTCAAAAAGTTTGTGTCCACTAACAAACGAAGCTGGAGTGAAAAGCTTGGAGAATGTCTTTGGGCCTATCGCACTACGGTCCGCAACCCTACAGGCTGTACACCATTTTCTTTGGTGTACGGCTGTGAAGCAGTTCTGCCTCTGGAACTCCAAATTCCGTCCTTGAGGATTACTATCGCCAACGAGCTCACTACAGAGAACAATGATCTTCTCCGACTTCAAGAGTTAGAAACGCTCGATGAGAAGCGGCTATTAGCTCAACAGCATATTGAGTTATACCAAGCCCGCATCTCAAAGACTTTCAACCGCAAAGTTAAAGTCAGAGCCTTTCAGAAAGGAGAGCTTATTTTAACAGTCAGACATCCTATGACAATGACTCATTCAAGCAAAGGCAAGTTCGATGCAAAGTGGAAAGGGCCTTACATTATCAGCAAAGTCTTTTCAAATGGAGCCTATCAACTTTCAGAATTAGATGGTCGAGTTGCTATGATGCCTATCAATGGCAAATTCCTCAAGAAATACTATGTATAAATGTAACAGAGATTTTATGTAAATATGATCAGACAGTTCATAAATAAAGTTTGATTTTTATTACATCATAAACGATGTTACATGATATCAAGGAAGGTCACTATCATCCTTCTCGAAATTAGGACGCGGACCACTGTCGTCCTTGTCAAAGACATGATCAGCAAAAGAGTCGAGAACATTCTTGCTGGAACCCACCAGGAACTTACAAGCAGCCATTCTCATAACTTCTTCTTCTTTAGTCTTCCCTGGTTCGAGAAGGAAGTCCAAGATGTCTTTTGGCGGCTTGGGGGCAGATGAGCCTTCATCCACTAACATTTGCTGAGTCGGCTTGTCCGAACGTTCTTCAGTCTCCGCTCCCACCTTCGAGGCGATCTCAGCCTTCCTGGATGCATATTCAGACGACATCTTTGTACTGAAAAGTGAAAGTAACCATCTCACCTGATTTTCTGTTCTATTTATAGACAGAGCGTCGTAAGACTATGAAGCGACACATTCATCCAACGGTTTACCCGTCCATCATCTAACCGTTCGTCCGTCCATTACATTCATTCCCCTTGACGGTTCATCCGTTCAGACATCTATCTGACGGTTCGTCCGTTCATTATATTCATTCCCCTTGACGGTTCATCCATTCACACATCTATCTGACGGTTCGTCCGTTCATTACATTCATTCCATTCATCATTCGACGGTTCATCCGTTCACACATCTATCTAACGGTTTACCCGTTCATTCTATTCATCATTCGACGGTTCATCCGTTCACACATCTATCTGACGGTTTACCCGTTTATTCCATTCATGATTCGACAGTTCGTCTGTTCATACATCCACTTGACGGTTCGCCCGTTCATCATTCGACGGTTTGTTCGTTCATACATCCACTTGACGGTTCGTTCGTTCATCATTCGACGGTTCGTTCGTTCACATATCCACTTAACGATTCACCCATTCATCATTTGACGGCCCGTCCGTTCGTTACATTCATCCAGACGATTCATTTCGTTCTTACCTTTTGACGAATCATCCAGTTCGTTTTTCTCAGCAACTTGTCATCTTTGATTAAGTTGTCTATTGAAATAATGATATTCAATAAATTATATTTGCCACGTCCATATTACCTCTGAGCAGATATAATTGAATATGATTATTTTCTAAGATCCAGAAATATATTATGTCCTGTACCTCTGAATATATTTTCTATTACTATTATTTATATCTAGACAAGATATGCAATAAATAATAGAACCCCAAAAAGTTGTCTTTTATTGATCAAAATTCAAGACATTACAAATATTCATATTGCCAAAACAAGAAGATACAAGATATTTTTCTACTAAGCTGGAGGTGTCATCAGACTGGCAATCTGTTGCTTCAGAGTCTGCAGTCGCTCTTCGCGGATTCCATTACCCTCTTCCTGGCTTCTTCCATCCCAGATGTTTCATTGAAGGTTGGCAGAGTTACCATTCGGCGAGTGATTTCAGCATTATGAGCCTCAGCATATTCATCCCTTTCTTGGGTTAGAGCACCGAGTTGTTGAATGGCAATTTGATGTTCGGTGACCTCATCTTCCAGTTCTCCCTGAAGACGGGCAATCTCTGCATTCAATTCAGCAATTCTCTGTTCTTTTCTTTTAGCAAAAGAGGTCACTGTTTCCACCTTGGAATTGTACTCAGCAGACTTGGCGACGAAAGTATCCAAGAGAATTTGGAAGTTAACTTTCTCAATTGCAGCCTCTTGGGACATTCGTTCAACCTCAGCTTGTACTAAAAGTTCCACCTCTCCTTTGTTTAGCTCTTTGTAGCTATTTATTGAGGTCTCCAGCTCATTTAATATGTGTTCAAGAAAAGTGGCCTGAGGCTCATCACCTTGATCGCGGATGGCATTTACCAAATAAGAGGTTGGACCTCTAACCGTGGAGAAATCGGTCTCTTCTTTCTCCATCACTCTATTTATTAAAGGTCCTAATGAATCAAAGAAGAACTTGGTAAATGATTTTATGACAAACTGATTGGTAGCCAAAGCACCAGGAGTAGCAGCTACTCCTGTTGACGATGAAGCGGCGGGACGTTCAGTTTCTTGTATTTGGACAGAAGGTTCTTTGAATAAAGGAGCTAGAGTAGAGCTGGTCGCTCCTCTCGGTTGTTCTTCTGCAAAATTAAAATTTTGTCATTTTGACTATCATTTGCTACTATCAAAGAAGATCAAAAAGTGAAAGCATTCTTACCATAGCTTGGTCCAGTATCGGGCCTGTCATCTGTTGGGACAGATTCCAGCTGAGTAGAAGTAGCCTCAGACATTACTACCTGACTACTTTCTGCTTCGGAGCCGCATGATAAATGACGACTGCAACTAGCTATCGTCGTTGCAAGCACTATATCTGTGCATGCTGGAGGAGCTGGAGAAGATCCGAATTCTGTATGGATGAGAATAAAGATGTCAGCTATCAATCTATCTATTAAAAGAAGATTGCTAATTTCATTTTATACCTTCGGGAGCAACAACAGGAGTTTCCTCCAGGTCCACTTCTTCATCTGCAATCTTCTCTGGAGATACCGGCACCTCAGCCTCCTTTTCAGGATTTAGGATGTCAACAGCTCTGGAAGATGTCTGGACCTCAATGTCCTCTTCCAAATTTTGTGTCTCATCAACAGTCTCTGATGAGGTGCTCTCCTCGCTCTCACTGTCCTCAGGAACCTCTTCACTAGCAGCAGCAGCGGCATGATCAGTTTCTTCTTGATAACCAAAGTCACAATCATTTAATGCTTCGATCATTAGACGATCCTCTTCCTCACGGGCTGCTCCCGGTGTAACAGGAAGATGAGTTGTTACTGCAATTGGTGAAGGTAATCGTACAGCTTCCTCTTTTCTGGGCTCTACGGCTTCATTTCTCTGGTCAACCTCTTCTCTCTGTTCGATCTCCTCTCTCTGTTCTGGACTAAGAGTTTTATGCCCAAACTCAGAAATAGGGGTAGAAGATGGCGTGGTGATTCCAGCCGCAGCGTTCATCACTACCGAAGACAAAATTTGCCTTGGAGGAGAAACTGTTCTCTTCTTTCTTCTGTGGGCTAGTTTCTTTCTATACAGAGGCCTCTCAGGACTCTCTATATTTACTACCTTGACCTGTTTCTGAATAGAGGTCGGTGTAGCTGCTTCATCTCGAGTGGACTCGGCCAATTGTCTAGATTGTGATCTCGTAGTGACTTTCTCTGAAGAATGTTCCAAGATCAATTTCTTCTTCACAGCTGGGGAAGAAGGCTCTTCTCTCATTCTCTTCTTCTTCTTGACCGGAGACTTAACAACCTTCAGAGAAATCCTTAAAGGTTGGTTAACTTCCTCAGGAAAATTGGCTTCTCTGGAAGCTTCTAATGGATCGTCCACTGGCTCATGTTCTTCGTCGTTATTGGGAGCTAATGTGTCAGTTGCTCCTTTCTTCAGACGATTTGCTGTTGCAAAACTATCAACAAGGCTATAGTTTTCAGCAAATGTATTTGCAGCTGTGTAAAACTGTGAATAAGTATACAGCATTCTAGGACCAGCATCAGTTTTGTTTGGCATCGAGAACACAGTCTTTGTGTCTCGAGCATTATAGTAAGCCCATGCTCTGGCACCATCGATCAGGTATCCCTTTTCTTGTAAGCAAGTTATTGCGTTGACCACATGGAACTGGTCATATCCAAATTGACGAGCAAAGCGGCTCGACAGATATGGTTCTAAATAGCATTCCTCCTCAAATCTGTATACTAAATGTGATGGTCTGATCGTCTTCAGCCATTAAAAAGATACTCGACCTATTGGTTGCCTCCCAAGGTCAATCAAATTTGCTGCCATATGCTCATAACCAGTTGGAGGGGGAGAGCAAAAAAATTCCATCCTTTGTCGAGGTTCAGAGTTCGTCTGCAGTCCCTCAAACTAGTGTATATCCACCTGCTCTGTGAGAATCTGTGCAGAAAACTGCCACCAACTGCTCCCATGGCAGGGTTCATCAATGATGGATGATGCAAGAGCAACCATCCGAATAAGTAGGTGTAAGGTAACTCCAATCTAGGGAAGTTCCCCTTATCACCCTTGCACTTGAGCATAGAATCAACATACAGACGAAGACCTGCATTTATCCTACAGGTCATCGCTGATAGTAAATCCATCCGGTAGCCGAAGACTAACCGGACAGCAGCAAAAAGAACACCGCGATAGAAGCGGTCTACAGTACTTGCTCCAGGCACGACGAATCGACGTAGCCAGTACGTCAAACATCCTGCCAGCTGGGCTTGTTTAGACATGGACCTGTAGCCCATTCTTATAAAGCTCTCCACAAATTCTCCAGCCTTAAGAGGAGGATATTGGTGTTTATCATCAACTCTGATATCCATTCTATTATTCTCCTCCATCAGCTTTAGCACTTTACTGTTGCTGAGGGGATGGAAGAAATCAGGGTTGCATGAGTCATGATCTTTTGTCTTTTCCTTAATAATGTGGTTGAGAAAAAGATAAGTCAACCATTTGGATGAATAGCATGTGCCAGCAGAGCCACTTTGGTAATACAAAGAGCATATGTTATAATGGCACAGAAGCTCATCAAAGACTTCCACCATCTTTGAATTTTCTCGACGAAGTCTATCTAACTCATCGTTGGTCGGGACGTACTCCTCGTAAGGCAAATCACCCATTGGTAAATATGAGATATACTTCATCTCATGGAGAGCCAAGTCCATCTCCCCTGTAGTTATACCTCTCTGCCAGAGCCAAAAATAGATGAGGATTTGGAAAGAAGCCGTATACAGTAGCGTGTACCGCATTATACAGATTAATTTCTCTGAGTTTATCTTCAAACTGGATCAATATCCAGTTGGCTATGCAGCTCCATCTCTTGATGTCTGGGTTTACCAGACCTGTCAGCCGGATGTCTTGATACGGATAACTGCCCTCTGCCTTGGCATACTCATTGGCAAAAATCGGTGTCCTTACCGGCAGTAACAAAGACGAGTTCTCAGGGGGAATGCAACCTGGCTTCAACCCTCTCAATAAAGTGCTGTGTCGTTCGGAAGAACTATAGAATATGTCCCTATTGTTCGGACCTTTCTTGACACAGATCTTTCCAGTCCGTGCATGTTGAAGGGGAGTGATGTCCCATTCCATCCTCCTCGGATGGCTCGCATGAGCATATCTTGCTAGAGGAAGACATCTAGCTAGGTCTGGTAACTTGATCAATTTCTCCTTCTATTGGAAAGTTCTCGACTCAACTCGGGGTATTGGTTGAGAACTTTTATCAATGGCATCGCCGAAGAGGAACATAGGTTTCTTATGAGTGACAGCGTCAGCAGATTGCAAAGGCTGTCCATTTATCAGACTTAGCAAAGTCTCGTTATCTTATGCTATCAAAATAGTCTGGCGAGAAGATGGAAGGGCATATTGTGGAAAGAGCACATGAGATAAGTCTTCTTTGAAATCTGGCTCAGCTAAAGTTCCTACAAATGTTTCATATTCAGGATCTTCTCTGGTGTTAACTGCATCAAACAAAAAAAACAAAATTCAGTACAAGTCAAGTCCAAAATTTTATCATCATATTTGCACAAATATCAGATTGCGCAACCATCAGATTGTGCAACCACCAGATTGCACAATCATCAGACTGCGCTGAAAAAGCTTGTGCAAACATCATTTTGTGCTGACAAGATTGCGCAAATCAGCCAATTGCGCTGACTTTTGCCAGCACAATTCAACCGATTGCACGGGAAGATATTCTTCATAAAAATGAAGAATAATGTGTTCGTGCAACCAAAACCCTAAAAAGGGTGGCGCAGTATGATCACATCTCTAAAAAGAGATGATTTTAAGATCCAGCAAAGTCGAAAAAACCCTAAAAAGAGTTTTTCGATCGAGTTGTCTACCTCGTAAAGCAGGGTACGCAGTTTCATGACGGGAAGGACGAGGCGCAACACGAGTCGAAGACTCGGCGGGGGCCTTGCCCTTGTCGGCGGCGGAGGAACGCTTGGGAGCCATGAGATCGACGGAGAAGAAAGGCTGAAGTCGGAGTAGGCTCGGGGTTTCTCTCTCTCAAACACAATGAAAGCAAGTAAAGAATAATTTGAAGGATCGAGGAAACTATTTATAGTTTTTCAAAGAACAAACGGCCGCCACAGATTGCGCCGAAAAAGTAGGGGCTGATTCATCCGATTGCGCAGACAGCTCAACATATGCGCAACCTGATTTAAAATTCAAAATTCAAAGTATTTCAAAATTTTGAATAAATTTAACTTTCGAAAACATTGAAGGGGATCTTGTAGGTCCTAAAAAATCAAGTTGCATCCATCAACAAAGTCATGAAAATCAAGAAAAACAGCTTTCAAATGAACTACGTAGACATCCGATTGCGCATCATCTAGATGGCGCAGACTGGACTGCGCACACTTTCAAGTGCACAGGCTGATGTGGCAATGTCATCATTACCTGACACAATCAAATCTTCTGACAACTGATAGCACAAAGAACGAGGAGACTGTTCGTTTATTGTGCCGCACAGTACCCGAGGACAGCTGTACATGCAGCACAATCTGTTTGCAGCGCAATCCAACCCAGCACGGTCCATCCTAGCGCAATCCAGTCCATCGCGGTCCATCCTAGCGCAATCCAAAGTCAGCGTAATTCATGTGGCGCACTTCATCATGACAACTGACAAAAGTGCACGTGGTATTTATGCCATCAATTGCTCGTTACGTGGCAACCGTCGGCACACGATCATGCACATTTCAATCAAATGATGCCATGTGTCCAAGACAGTTGGCCTACGACTAGACAACTGCCTGCGCAGTCTGATGCTGCATAATCCAGTGCCTGCACAATCCAACTTGCGCCATTCAGAATAACTAAAAGTTAGTTATTTCCAGAACTCTATAAATAGAGTTTCAAGTCTTCATTCAAGGGGATCAGACATAAAGTTCAGAAATATCAAAGAGTTCAGAAGTTCTTGCCCAAGTGCTGCTGCATTCTTCCGAGGCTTTTACCTTCAAATTCAGAGGCTACCGTCTTCAAAGTTCACATCGTCCAAGGGATAAAGCAATCGTCTTCTAGATTGGATTCTTATAGTTGTACTTTCCCAGAATTCTTGTAATCTTTTTACAAAGTTTGTTGAAATAAAGTCCATACTTTTGTTTTTGCAAACAATAACAGGCTGACAATAAGGCTTCTCCCCAAAGATTATCAGGGGCACCTGAGCTGAGAAGCATGGCATTGACCATATCTAAAAGTGTACGATTCTTCCTTTCAGCAACTCCATTGGATTGGGGTGAATAAAGAGCAGTTACCTCATGAATAATTTCGTGCCCTTCACAGAATTAGTCATTTCATTTGAGGTATACTCTCCACCACGATCTGATCTAAGGATCTTAATCTTCCTATCCAACTGGTTCTCAGCTTCAGATTTATAGACCTTGAATCTGTCTAGAACTTCATCTTTGGTCTTAAGGAGGTAGGTGTAACAATACTTTGAATGGTCATCTATAAAAGTAACAAAGTATTTCCTATCGCCTCGGGTCAAGACCCTATTGGAATCACAAATATCACTATGGATAAGTTCTAGGAGTTCAGAATTTCCATAGACAGATTTGAAAGGTAATCTAGTGTGTTTGGCTTGGACACAAATCTCACATTTGTGTTCATCATCTATAGGGGTCTTAGGGATGAGATCTAAGTTCATCATCCTTTTAATAGATCCTAAGTTCACATGACCTAATCTACCATGCCAAATATTTGACGATTCAACATTTGCAATAAAGGAAGAAAATCCTGAGTCTGACCAAAGTTTCTAGGTTTTAAAGGCTGTATGGTTGGTTCTACATCCTTTTAAAGGCTGTATGGTTGGTTCTACCACACATAAAACAAAATCTTCTTTGATCCTGAGTCTGACCAAAGTTTCTAGGTTTTTGGGGTTGAGAGTTTTGGTGGTGATGGTTTTGGTGAGGAGGTTGAAAACTCTGCTTCTTTTTTAAGGAGTTTTTCTTGCATTTGAGATGGTTGTTTGACTTAGGTTTTGCATGGCTTTCTACAAGGTTTACCTTAGCTATGGCATTTGACCTAGCTTTGGTCTTGGACCTATATTGCTCTTCTCTTCTAATTCTCTATAGAGCTTGAGAGTACGTAATAGATCGTTGTAGATGTAGTAGGTCCTTTGCCACTTTAGACCAGGAATGAGGGAGTTTATCTATCAAGCATCCTATTTTGTGCTCAGTAGAAAAGAAGGTTCCCTTGGCTTGAACATGCCTAAGGTGTTCTTGGAACTCATGGATTTGGTCATTGATAGGTTTGTTATCTACCATGACATATCGGTTGAATGTGGTAGAATTGAATCTATCAATTCCAGCATCATCACAACCATACTCATCTTCCAAAGCATCCCAGAGTTCTTTAGCGCTTTTATATTCAAAAAATATGTCATAGAGAGACTCAGACATTGCGCTTAAGATTTTGTGGAAGCAATGGTAGTCTATTTCCTTAGGGGTCTTAGGTTTAGAGGAGGAGGATGATTTGGATACCCCTACGTCAGACTCAGTCTCATCAGAATCATTTGAGATGGGTGTGGACTCATCAATGGTAGAAATCAGGCCTAAAGTGGTACGCCAAAATTTTATCTGGCTCTGCCACCTCTTGAAATATGTGTCATTGAATTTTGCAGGCTTTGCAGAAAAAGTTTCTTCCTTGGAAGTCATGTTTTCTAAAGTCTGTAAAATTATATTTACTCAATAAGATGGCTTTAAAATAAAATTAACAATTAAAATGATTTTAGTAATAGACCTTTAAAATTTTAGTTTTTTCAAATTTTGATAAGGTTGGGTTAGCTGTAGGGGCCGGATCCCAGCAAGCGGAGGTTCACTAGGAACTCTTAAGTACCGGTCGCTTAGACGAATTTTTGCCTTATTGACAGAAGGGCCCTTTCGGCTTGTTCGCAAACAAATCTTAACTTTAGAACTTTAAGATTAAAGGATTTTTTTACTAAATCAATTAATTGTTCGATTTAGCTTAAATAAAAAATATTGAGTAAAAGAAATCTAGAATTGTCAAAATTACTAACACAATGATGTTTGTCTAAGGTGTAAGACTATGAAATGATAAATGATAATAGTTGTCTCAGTTATATGTAATAACAAATGTTATTAAGCAATAATTTAATGAGTGTTTAATGGCTAAACAATATGAATTGGCAATGAAATAACTTTTAATGATAGCAATTTATAATGATTATTTTGTGTACAATATAACAGTAAATATATTAAATAAATATTTAAGTACTGGTACTAACAGAAGCAATATATATTTTATTTTTATTTAAAGCAAATTTGTAAGCACAGTTACAAAATTTGTGAAAGCTTCCAAACTAAATGGTGCTAACAGGAATGCTTCCAAACTAAAGGCTAAACAAAATTTGTGAAAGCTTCCAAACTGAATGGTACTAACAGAAGCAAATTTGTGTACAATAATGCTAACAGGAATGCTTCCGAACTAAATGTATTAACTAATGAAATAATTAGCAAAATGTATTGCCGAATTTTGCTTCCAAGCTAAATGAAATGCTTCCAAGCTAAGTGGAATGCTTCCAAGTAAAATTTATACTAGCAGAAGCAAATGTGGCTTTTATTTTCCTTTTTAAAAACAGTAACAGTAGCATAAAATTGTAGTTACTTATACTAGAAAAAGTTATGTTAAAGATTGGTTAAAACTAACTCTTAGATTGCTAGATATTTTTTCAATTTTCTTCACTTAAAATCTGCAAACAAAATAAATTACGTAAATGTTACCGGCCTCCGGGGAAGTCGCGCAAGTAGCACTGCCGTAAGAGTTAGCTCGGGTCTATGTGCAGACTGAATCTGAATGCCCCTAGTGGTAAAATCCCCGCTCCACCGTAATCTCGTTGCCGCAAACGACGTCGAGAGAACGACCCCGACTTAGCTCCGCCCAGAGCAACAAAAAAGGATAGCAGCGATTTTGAGAGTACGAGAATTTTGGAGAGCAATTTTTTCTGTGTATCTGAAGGAGGAGAATGTAGCTCAATATATAGGCTGATACCAACGGTTGGGAATTAATATGATATTAAATCAGCCTATTAAAATTAACGTTACAAACGTTACAGCACATGTTAAAAATGTGATACAATGAATCTGGATATGAAATCATGTATCCAACCATTGCAGAATTAAAGAATAGTAACAAAAAAAATCAATAGGAGGAAAAAGGATTTTTGGGTCTCATCCCGAACCCGAAGAAGGAATCGGATCGGCATTCGGCGCCCGCAGATGTGGGCATGTACCCGCATCCATTACGCGCATTGAACCGAACCGAGCCGAGCCGGGCCGGACGGCGGCAGTGGCGCACGCGTGTGGCCCATGGGGCTCCCACACTAATCTTCAAAGATGTAAAGTGGAAGAAAGGAATATATGAACATTGAAGGCTACATATTTAGCCGATGTGGGACGATATGAATGAGTTGAGCTTTTGTTTTAAAGCTACAGCTAACAATCCCCCCCCAAAAGGTCAACTTCCGAGATGATAGAAGGGAAAAAAGAGAGACAAGAATAAGAGAATTTCTGGGCAGTCGTATACTATGCATAAATGAGATGGACTACAACCTTGAATCTCACGTAGTAACTATTGTCTTTGTCTGAAGAAGAGCTTGATGGACTACGCCTTGAATCAGTCTTCTTGAACCAGACTCAAAAAATATCACACATAGTACGCTAGAGGTACTTAGGTCTATCGGATGGCACGTTTGGTTGGCCATGCGCACTTTTACACATTCATGAGAGTTGTCTAGGATCGTCCTGTCCTATAGTCGCGGCCCTCACGACCTCTCATATAGGTAAGTCCTTAAGGGTTGGTGATAGGAATCAACCCTGCATATCATGCTTGGACTTATTAAGAGTTTAACCCCACCCTATCCATATCACAAAAGGAATATTGTCACTATAGGGATGGGGTTTGAATGTACACATGTACAGCTTCTTGGGCTTTTATTTTAAAGAGAATTTTATCTCAGGTCAGTATTCCATAATAGTCACCTAGTCCAGCTTGTTTCTACCCATTGAACCAGCTTCTTGGGATCTCCATTCAGACTCGGTTGGATTGCTACTGCTGGTGACTATACTACGGGCTTAACCCTATCCCCCTCGATGATTCTAGGATCAATGTCCTAGACAGACCCTTCGTCAAGTGGTCTGCAAGGTTCTTTTCTTACTTTATATAGTCAAGAATCACATATTTGTCCAATAGGCTCTTTATTGACTTGAAGCGCAGCTGCAGGTGCCTGTTCATCTTAACATTCACAGAATCATGCTTTAGTAGTTCTATAACAGATTTATTATCACAGTTTATAGAAATTGCAGGAATATGATGAACATAAACAGGTATATGCATAATAAGATTTCTGAGCCATTCGGCCTCTGTACATGTAGTATCCAAAGCTACCATTTCAGAGTCCATTGTACTTCTGGCTATGATAGTTTGTTTACATGATCCCCAGGAGATTGCAGCTCCTGCTAGGATAAAAATATATCCAGTAGTAGATTTTACATCATGTGAATCAGTTACCCAATTTGCATCGCAGTAACCTTCTATGATATGAGGATGTCTAGTATAATGAAGTTTATAATCTAGAGTACCCTTAAGATATCTAAATACTCTGTCTAATGCAGTCCAATAAGATTGGCTTGGGTTACTAGTGTATCTGCTTAGTCTTCTAATAGCAAATGCAATATCAGGTCTGGTCCTATTTGTTATGTACATAAGGGACCCAATCATTTGTGAATATCTATGTTGTTCTATAGGTGATCCTTTATTCTTCTTGAGAACAATATTACTGTCATAAGGGGTAAGGGCAGGTTTCTTGTCAAAATACTCAAACTTCCTTAGCATTTTCTCAATTGAATGTGCTAAAGATAGAGTATAACCCTCTTTGCATTTGGACACTTGCATTCCTAGGATCAGATTTTCCTCACCTAGGTCTTTCATATCAAACTGGTTAGATAAATAATTCTTAGTGTTATTTATCAGTTCTAATGAAGATCCTAGAATAAGGATATCATCAACATATAAGCATAAAATAACACAACTTCTATTTGTATTTTTTGAATACAAACATTTGTCATATTCATTTGGTACAAAACCAAATTCTATAATAACTTTATCAAATTTGTTGTGCCATTGCTTGGGAGCTTGCTTTAGGCCATAAAGAGATTTTACTAATCTACAAACCATGTTTTCTTGGCCTTTAGCAATGAAGTCTTCAGGTTGCTCCATATATATTTTTTCCTCTAAATCTCCATTTAGAAATGCTGACTTTACATCTATTTGATGGATCAGCAAGTCATGAATGGAAGCTAAGGCTAGGAGGGTTCTAATAGAAGAAATCCTAGCAACAGGAGAATAGGTAACAAAATAATCTAATCCCTTTTTCTGGGTAAAACCTTTGGCTACTAATCCAGCCTTATATATTTCTCTATGGTACCATCGGCTCTAAGTTTCTTCTTAAAGATCCACTTACAACCTATTGGTTTGCTGCCTAAAGGAAGGTCTGCTAAAAATCAAGTATTTATCTCCATGATGGAGTTGTACTCATTGTTAATAGCTTCTTTCCAGAAAGGGGCATCAGGAGAGGATATTGCTTCTTCATAAGTTGAGGGATCACTCGCTATCAAAAATGCGAAGAATCCTTCTTCTAAATTCTTTTCAATCCTTTCTTTTTTACTCCTTATAGGTTCTATGACTTGTTCAGGTTGAGAACTGGGTACTGGATCATGAGAACTAGAAGATGGAATGAGAGAAGGGTTAGAGGAAGATGAAGGGGTTCTATCCTTGAAGGAAAAAATGTTCTCAAAGTAAACTGCATCTCTAGCTTCAATAATTGTGTTATTAGAGATCTCATTTACTTTAGAATGGGTTACAAGATATCTATTGGCATTACTATCTAGGGCATATCCTATGAATATAGTATCTACAGTCTTAGGTCCTATCTTCCTCTTTTTGGGTTCAAAAATTCCTACTTTAGCTAGATATTCCCAAACTTTGAGGTAATTAATCCTAGGGGTTCGACCTTTCCATAACTCATATGGGGTCTTATCATTAGTCTTACTGGGTATCCTATTAAGAATATAATAGGCTGACAATAAGGCTTCTCCCCAAAGATTATCAGGGGCACCTGAGCTGAGAAGCATGGCATTGACCATATCTAAAAGTGTACGATTATTCCTTTCAGCAACTCCATTGGATTGTGGTGAATAAGGAGCAGTTACCTCATGAATAATTCCATACCCTTCACAGAAGTTAGTCATTTCATTTGAGGTATACTCTCCACCACGATCTGATCTAAGGATCTTAATCTTCCTATCCAACTGGTTCTCAGCTTCAGATTTATAGGCCTTGAATCTGCCTAGACCTTCATCTTTGGTCTTAAGGAGGTAGGTGTAACAATTCTTTGAATGGTCATCTATAAAAGAAACAAAGTATTTCCTACCGCCTCGGGTCAAGATCCTATTGGAATCACAAACATCACTATGGATAAGTTCTAGGAGTTCAGAATCTCTATAGACAGATTTAAAAAGTAACCTAGTGTGTTTGGCTTGAACACAAATCTCACATTTGTGTTCATCATCTATAGGAGTCTTAGGGATGAGATCTAAGTTCATCATCCTTTTATTAGATCCTAAGTTCACATGACCTAATCTACCATGCCAAATATTTGACGATTCAACATTTGCAATAAAGGAAGAAATTGAACTTTTATTCATGGTACTTAAAATAAAGAGTCCATCTTTCATAAATCCTTTCCCCACAAACAAATCATTCTTAGAGAAAACAACTTTATTGGCTTCCATTACAATTTCGTATCCTGAGGCTACAAGGAGTGACCCACTAACAAGATCACTTCTGACAGACGGCACATGAAGCACATCATGAAGAGGTAGAATTTTTCCTGATGTCATCTTCAAATCTAATCTTCCTCTTCCTACAATTTGTGTCGTTGAGCCATCTCCTAGAGTCATGCCTCCTCCACCTGATTCCTGATAGGTTGAAAAACAGAAGCGATCAAATAAAACATGAACATTAGCTCCAGAATCCAACCACCAATCTTCAGAATGGAAAGACAGGTTTACTACAGGTTAAAAGCTTACAGACCTGAATGAGCTGGAAGACCCATTCAGAATCATGTTAGCCTCTGGCTTGCCTTTTTTCTTGAAGGAGTTCTGGATAGGTTCTTTCTTCCTTTGGAAGCAGTTGATGGCTGTATGGTTGGTTCTACCACACACAAAACAAAATCTTCTTTGATCCTGAGTCTAACCAAAGTTTCTAGATTTTTGGGGTTGAGAGTTTTGGTGGTGATGGTTTTGGTGAGGAGGTTGAAAACTCTGCTTCTTTTTGAAGGAGTTTTTCTTAGATTTGAGATGATTATTTGACTTAGCTTTTGTATGGCTTTCTACAAGGTTTACCTTAGCTGTGGCATTTAACCTAGCTTTGGTCTTGGACCTATATTGCTCTTCTGTTCTAATTTTCTGTAGAGCTTGAGAGTACGTAATAGATCCTTGTAGATGTAGTAGGTCCTTTGCTGTCACGCCCCGACCCGGAATCACCCGAATCATCGTCCTCACAGGGGGTATGATGCCGTACGAGCCTAGAGTAGCGCTCGTGCAAGACAAGATGACAAGTTCTCAAATGGTTATCTTTTGATTCGATATTAACAACGAAAGGAAAACAGAGTATATGAAATAATTCTCTTTATTGATATCCGAAACTGAGATTACAAAGGCTTTCGATAGCCTAACAATATATTCTAGATTGGCTACAACACACAGGTTCTCTCTTGCCCATAAAGGATTTTACCGTTCCATACATCATGCCTTCTATATCTCGGCCGCATCAATCCTGTTGCATAGTCCGAGCGTCAAGCGATCGCACGCTTCAATACGCTTCGGCATTCCAAACCTCAACGCGTTCAAGCAACGCTTCGTCGTGAGCAATCCCTTCCCTGCATCCTGTATGAAGCTGGTGGGGGATCAGTACGTTCATCCTCGCATGTACTGATACAAAGATCTTCTTTCCAAACCGACATTGTAGTATTTATGTTGAATCATGCAACTTAGCTTATGATCTTGATATATTCTCCTTAGGGTCAATTTCATGGCATATTCGAAAGCGTAAAGCATGTTAGCATGTCAAGCATGTTATTCAAATTGAAATAGGCAAGCAATCAAGCAATCTCGTATTTGTTTCGTAGCGCGACTTCTTATCAAGTCGTCGCACTCGCCCTTGTACCGACGCAAGGTGAATACGCCACATTCCTTTCCTGTCATGTTATAAGTACATCTCTAAGCAGGATCTATGTGCAGGACACATACGCGCCTACACTTTTAACCCATCGTTCCTTAGCTATATGAAGGCCGTTGGCGTATCCGTACCGGAATGGACTAAAGGAGTTCCTTTCTTTTCTCTCCTTCTTTTCTCAATATTGGTCGGGCTGTCCGGCATTTAACGGGTGGGTTGCAGTCCCAACAACCGAAATATTGTCGCTGCATACCATTATTTGTGGCTTTTTCCATCTATAAGACGAGTGCTACTCGTTTAATGATGTGCGCCTACAAAGATTATTCGATTTCCTCCTAGGCCAAGCGGTTCCGGGGCTCTTTGACATTTAACCATTTGGGGGAAACACTCGTGCACGAGTTATTATCACATTTAATCTCAAGTCTATCCCAATCGACCATGCAACGCCCTTATTACTCAAGCAGTCAAATTCAAACAACCAAACATAGTCTTGAGTCCGAGACTCAGACTTTATCATCTCGTATTTCTTCTGTTAACTTTCTGTGTTCTTACGCTTGATACTTCATTTCAATGATTCAATGGCATCATGCCTCAACTCAATGCTCGTCAACCGAACGACCCGAAGGTCTCGAACACCTTTCGAGGCATTATGTCATATCCGACAGTTCTATCACATTCATGCCAGAACTGTATTCTCTCGCAACGAAGCCATCTTTTATTATCTCGTGCACGTAGGCACGTTTCGACTGTATCCCCATGTTCTATAACTTAGCGTTCAATCTTCGGGGCTTGCGCGCTAGGGCACTCGCCTATTGTCTTTCAATGTTCTAGCCTTTCTAACTCGTGTGCGAAGGCACGGTATGGTTCGTGCACTAAGGTACTCGCCGAGTACAGTTATCTCATGTTCTTGCGGCTTGCGCACCGAGACGCTCGCCTTTGCGATATCCAATATCCCATAGCGACTCGTGCATATGATGCACGTTTTATTTCAATTGTTCTAACTTAGTGTTCGACTCACACTACGATTTATCTTTCGATCGGACCACGCCCATGGAGTCGATAGGTTAACTTTTAGCATACAATGATATATTTGACTTATCGCATGAAGACGTAAAAAGAAGTCAATCCTCCCACCTTGAGTCGATATGCCTTTGTCGTTTGACCGAGCCGATGCGGCTCGATTTCATAACTTTGTTGCACGGCCACTCTCCTGACTTAGCCATTCGAGCACTTTGTGCTTATTGAATTATACGTCCGATTTTGGCTTACCGTGCCCAAGTCTCAGTCCGTCGCAAGGCGTCAATTTGATTTTGCGGACCCCTTACTAAATATGGCAAAAGATCGACCTCTAATATTTTTGGGTCAACGTATAACCTGCACACGAAACCAACTAAAATCAATACTTGCATCGATTCAAACTTGCACCTTGGTCGATTCGATTTCTTAGAATCTTTGAGCCGATTCAACGCACTCATCCTTCGGGACAACGCGGCGCTTCGCATCGATTCAACTCGATGCATTCTTTGGGACAAGGCAACTCTTCGCATCGACTTAGTTCGATGCGTTCCTCGGGACAACGTAACTCTTGTATCGATTCGTATCGATATATTTCATTCGGTCAACGCGACTCGTTGAGTCAACGCTTCAGCGTAATACACCGTGGGGAGCAGGGCATTACAGAATATACCACTCAAAACAAGGTTCGTCCTCGAACCAGAACCAACACTCCGACTAAGCATTTTATAGATCGTATCACAATCTCGTCCCAACAACGTTATTCAGTTTCACACTATCTCGCAAGCTTTTCATTAACATTTTAAGTCTTCCCTGTAGCTTGATTTGAATTTTGTATACAACTCGATTTGGATCCGTACCTATATTCAAGGCGTCCCGAAGATATATGTATTTTGACCAATTCCAGTGGTAGCAAATTTGAACAAAGCTGACAGGTAAATTTCAATTCTATGCTTGCCATCTCGTACTCTCGATCGGACTTGGACTCTAGTGATTGTTCCCGCAATTTCATTGCATATGCATATTGATACACATGCGATCATCCAACAAAAGTTAAGGCACACGATGCGATTCAAAATCGTATTTCTCATTTTGTATGTTTCATCGGAACTATCAATTCTATGCATCGCGTTGAGTCGTCGCGCATCCGATCGCAACGATTATTCGCAACGCCTTGCATTCGAAGTCGCCACTCAACAATTCCAAAGTCTGGCTATGCAACTTATCTCGATACGATTTTCTTACCAACATTCGGGACTATGCCCGTTAGGTTACTTACCTAGCACCGTGCTTAACTTCTCCCGACGCAACTTTAAATTGATATTGCACAAAGGCCACAATCTATCCGACACGAAAGTTTTACATCAAGGCGACTGTGCTCAAGACAACGATCGCCTTGACATGAAGGTCTTTACGATGCGCCTTACGTTTAATTTCCTAACGAATAGAAATTCACTAGCCAAATTCCCAACTTATCCGTCTCGCAACATCGAATATAAGTTCAATTCACACAAGCTCAATTGCAAGGTGAATTCGAATCTAACGACATGACTCGTAAGTCATTCCCTTATCGTTCCCTCTCGTGCATAGCACGACTCTCGTACTCGTCTATCCGAATCACCAAGTTCGTTGGTGAATTTCAAGATCGATCGTCGACCAACATAACTATTCGAGCATTCATCCGACGAATACTCAAAATCTAGCTACATCATTCTCAATCGAAAGTTGTTCCAACAATTCTCGATCGCCTAGACTTATCGTCAACCTGCACCATGTTATATTTGTTATCGGTGCCATCTCATATACGATATCGCATATGTCATCTTACGGTCGGCAGCATTCAATTTGATTTGGCGGTCAAGTCTTCTAGGGTCAGCTGCCCCGAAGCTACGCTCGATAATTGTGGATCATTAACGAAGGACAGTTTACTACGAACCATGCTATATCTTATTTCGGAGCCAATCACATTCCGATGACTCTACGCGACTACCCAATTTCGGACAAAACCGTTTCTATCGGCGCAACTGATGCGCAACTATCCTGCGAGTCAAGTCATGCATTACCATCGATGATTTTGCAATTTATGAAACATCTACTCGTATCGAGTTCGAGTCTATCTTATTCGCGGGTCGACACAGGAGATGCTATACGCATCGAGCAATCGTCGATGACTTATAGTCTCGTCTTGATTAATCACAAAGTTCATGATCAACCAGTTCGTTTCATTCTCGTACTGTTATCTACAAAACTTTGATAGCGCGAGGCGCACTTCATTTTGTATCCTCACATCGTGCTTATGTTTCCTTACGTATCGATCTCGATACGACGTATCAATTTCGATAGCGTAAGGGTCAACTTTGAATCCGTTTCCACGTCGACAACTTGCATTGCATGCGTCCAAGTTCGCAACGAACTTTTTCATACGCATCAACTCATTTTCTGATTCGCCGTATCCCGCTATACTTTGATCGCATAACTGAGTTACCGATTATCCAATATCGAACCCTCAAGTCATACGATCTCGCCCTCTAAGTTTCGCGTATTTTTCAGTCGTGCTTAAATAAGTTTCGCCGTAACGTTACCAACTATTTTCTTAGGCACGATTACTCGCGTCAACCAACTCTTCACCGAAGTCGCACATCGTACGATTCGATTATAATTCGTATCGTCCAACATTTCTATCGAAATTGTAAGTCGTGCGATTCGATTCGTCTCGCCCAACATTTCTATCAAGATCGCAAGTCGTACAATTCGATTCGTCTCGTCCAACATTTCTATCGAGATCGCAAGTCGTGCGACTCATTTGTAAGTTCGAGTTTTTCTTTCCCGTCGGTCCGATTATTGCTTCAAGGCATAATCGTTCCGCTAGTCTCGGTCGTCCGACCTACTTATAATTTTCGTCCGACGTATCGTTCATTGATACAAGTCTCGCCTTATCGTCCCAACCGATTTTCGAAGAACACTTGCATCAACATACCGTTATAAAATTTTCAATCGAGTCTCGGTACTCCCCCGTCCGTTGCGGACAAATCTTCCGCAATTCTCACAATGCGTCGATGTAATTCATCGCACAAGTGGTATACCATATACCACTCGGAATCGAGCCATTCTCGCCTACGTGGTATATCATATACCACTCGGAACTCAAGTCATTTCCCTCGCACTATACTTAGTATAAACCGACAATCTCTTTCGACTCACGATTTCCGCAGTGATCGTGCTTGATCACAACCGTAACTTTGATTCTATCAAAATCCGACACAACTCGGTCAAGGTTCTCGTTTGCCAACATAAGTTTGGTGTGCAACCGAACGATTCCTTCTATCGATTTAGGATTTCAATTCCTTCCGTTGTATCTCGTGCAACAATTTATTTTGATATGCGTTGCACATCGTGCTACGATTTATTTTCGACATTTCATTTCACTTTGTGCAACGATTTATTTCCAATCTCCTTTGCACTCCGTACAACGATTAATTTGATATGCGTTGCACCACGTACAATAATTTTACTTTCAACATGCGTTGCACATCGTGCAACAATTTATTCCCGGCTTTCCAAGTCAATGCCCAAATCCGTTCAACACATTCGGTATTGGCTTATCACTTTCATTTTAACGCATATTCACATTAACTCGTTGCACTTCATGCATCATTTTATTTCTCATTCAACATGTTACATTGCAACAACATCTCAAATCGTATTTCACAATTTGTTGCGCTTTGTAACAACTAACATTTTTACGGCTCGTTGCATTCAATGCAATATACCCTTCGCGACTTTCTTAGCAAACATCATGTAATTTCCAAACACATGCGGCAAAATTACACGATTTGTATTAGACTTATTGTATGGAACATCCAGTGCGGCATCGAGTAGAGTCAAGAGTGATTTCAAGTGGTGGTGGGCAACTTTTAGAATTGTAATGAAGCAAGCGTCCAGAGAAAATTGAGCCTAGAGCTCTGATACCAATTTGTCATGCCCCGACCCGGAATCATCCGAATCATCGTCCTCGCAGGGGGCGTGATGCCGCACGAGCCTGGAGTTGCGCTCGTGCAAGACAAGATGACAAGTTCTCAAATGGTTATCTTTTGATTCGATATTAACAACGAAAGGAAAACAGAGTATACGAAACAATTCTCTTTATTGATATCCGAAACTGAGATTACAAAGGCTTTTGATAGCCTAACAATATATGCCAGATTGGCTACAACACTCAAGTTCTCTCTTGCCCACAAAGGATTTTACCGTTCCATACATCATGCCTTCTATATCTCGGCCGCATTAATCATGTTGCATAGTCCGAGCGTCAAGCGATCGCACGCTTTAATACGCTTCGGCATTCCAAGCCTCAATGCGTTCAAGCAACGCTTCGCCGCAAGCAATCCCTTCCATACACCCTGCATGAAGCTGGTGGGGGATCAGTACGTTCGTTCTCGCATGTACTGATGCAAAGATCTTCTTTCCAAATCGACATTGTAGTATTTAAGTTGAATCATGCAACTTAGCTTATGATCTTGCTATATTCTCCTTAGGGTCAATTTCATGGCATATTCAAAAGCGTAAAGCATGTTAGCATGGCAAGCATGTTATTCGAATTGAAATAGGCAAGCAATCTCGTGTTTGTTTCGTGGCACGACTTCTTACCAAGTCGACGCACTCGTCCTTGCACCGACGCAAGGTGAATACGCCCCATTCCTTCCCTGTCATGTTATAAGTACATCTCTAAGCAGGATCTATGTGCGGGACGCATACGCGCCTACACTTTCAACCCTTCGTTCCTTAGCTATATGAAGGCCATTGGCGTATCCGCGCCGGAATGGACTAAAGGAGTTCCTTTCTTTTCTCTCCTTCTTTTTTCAATATTGGTTGGGCTGCCCGGCGTTTAACGGGTGGGTTGCGGTCCCAACAACCGAAATGTTCCCGCTGCATACCATCATTTGCGACTTTTCCCATCTATAAGACGAGTGCTATTCATTTAATGATGTGCGCCTACAAAGATTATTCGATTCTCTCCTAGGCCAAGCGGTTCCGGGGCGCTCCGGCATTTAACCGTTTGGGGAAAACACTCGTGCACGAGTTATTATCACATTTAATCTCAAGTCCATCCCAATCGACCATGCAACGCCCTTATTACTCAAGCAGTCAAATTCAAACAACCAAACATAGTCTTGAGTCCGAGACTCAGACTTTATCATCTCGTATTTCTTCCGTTAACTTTCTGTGTTCTTACGTTTCATACTTCGTTTCAATGATTCAATGGCATCATGCCTCAACTCAATGCTGATCAACCGAACGACCCGAAGGTCTCGAACACCTTTCGAGACATTATGTCATATCCGACAGTTCTGCCACATTCATGCCACAACTATATTCTCTCGCAACGAAGCCATCTTTTATTATCTCGTGCATGTAGGCACGTTTCGACCGTATCCCCATGCTCTATAACTTAGCTTTCAATGTTCGGGGCTTGCGCGCTAGGGCGCTCGCCTATTATCTTTCAATGTTCTAGCCTTTCTAACTCGTGCGCGAAGGCACGGTATGGTTCGTGCACTAAGGCACTCGCCGAGTACAGTTATCCCATGTTCTTGCGGCTTGCGCACCGAGGCGCTCGCCTTTGCGATATCCAACGTCCCATAGCGACTCGTGCATATGATGCACGTTTCATTTCAATTGTTCTAACTTAGTGTTCGACTCACACTACGATTTATCTTCCGATCGGACCACGCCCGTGGAGTCGATAGGTTAAATTTTAGCATACAATGATATATTTGACTTATCGCATGAAGGAGTAAAAAGAAGTCAATCCTCCTACCTTGAGTCGATACGCCTTTGTCGTTTCGTCGAGCCGATGCGGCTCGATTTTATAACTTTGTTGCACGGCCACTCTCCTGACTTAGCCATTCGAGCACTTCGTGCTTATTGAATTATAAGTCCGATTTTGGCTTACCGTGCCCAAGTCTCAGTCCGTCGCAAGGCGTCGATTTGATTTCGCAGAACCCTTACTAAATATGGCAAAAGATCGACCTCTAATATTTTCGCGTCAACGTATAGCCTGCACACGAAACCAACTAAAATCAATACTTGCATCGATTCGGACTTGCGCCTTGGTCGATTCGATTTCTTAGAATCTTCGAGCCGATTCAACGCACTCATCCTTCGGGGCAACGCGACGCTTCGTATCGATTCAACTCGATGCATTCTTTGGGACAAGGTAACTCTTCGCATCGACTTAGTTCGATGCGTTCCTCGGGACAACGTAACTCTCGTATCGATTCGCATCGATACATTTCATTCGGTCAACGCGACTCGTTGAGTCAACGCTTCAGCATAATGCACCGTGCGGAGCGGGACATTATATTTGCCACTTTAGACGAGGAAGGAGGGAGTTTATCTATCAAGCATCCTATTTTGTGCTCAGTAGAAAAGAAGGTTCCCTTGGCTTGAACAGCCTTAGTTGTTGTTTCCCATTGTAATTGGTTGGACTCTTTAATCACAATACTTAGAAGAAAGCTTGGAAAGACTTTAGAGTTAATTAAATCTGATATTCCAATCAAATGTTGCACAATCTTGAATACAGGTTTTGAAGCTAGAGGCCTTAGTACTCGATCAATGGGTTATTATCGGAACGATATCACATTGTCGACGGATCTTATATCTTGTTTCAGTCGTAACGGGTTTGTGCTCATGATGGATGTACTTGATATATTTTATTAAACTCGGTAATATAGTAAAATGTTGTATTTGATCAATAAAAGATTATTTTATAAATTATATATTGTAGAACTTATAATGTTAATTGGAGTGGTTTAATTACTCATTGGAAAACTGGTTGATTACAAATACAAGGCAAATATATTCAAATTATATTTTTTTTTAAATGACTATCTATACCGACGTTTTTTTCAAAACATTAGAAAATTATTGGAAAAAGGTTGGGAAAGCAAATCCCAACGTTTTTGTAAAAGACTGAGAAAGTAGTCCAATTTTTGACGTTTTTGTAAAGCGTTGGAAAATTTCACCCATTATTGCACAATTTTTGACGTTTATTAAACGTTGCTGCAAACGTCGGGAATACATATGCCAATGTTTATCTGAAATGTCGTAAATTTTCGACTAGGGCAACGACGACGTTTGTAGAAAACGTTGAAAAAACGTCAGGAATACATATGCCAACGTTTTCCCCCTTTTTTCGACGTTTATAAAACGTTGGGAAAAAATCAATTTTATTGTAGTGCTTGGAGGGCAAAAATGATGTGGAGGAAACACAACCAAGTCTTTCAACGAATGTGCATCTGCATCGGTCGGTACAAGGGGGTCCTTCACAATGATGAAAGCGTACAAAACCAATGGAATTACATTGTCCCTTGCGAAGATAGCGAAGTCCTCCGAGATTATCGTCGTTGCTTTCGACAAACAAGCCGTTGCTTTCGACAAACAAGCATCACAAAATTATGTGAATGGACAAGCGCTCTTGGAAAGGCTAAAAGAGATGGACATTGACCAAGGAGACATAATGGATTTGATGGAAGTGTTGGGAAAAATCAATTTTCTTGTAGTGCTTGGAGGGCAAAAATAATGTGGAGGAAACACAACCAAGTCTTTCAACGAATGTGCATCCGCATCGGTCGGTGCAAGGGGGTCCTTCACAACAACGAAAGCGTACAAAACCAATGGAATTACATTGTCTTTTGCGAAGATAGCGAAGTCCTCCGAGATGATCGTCGTTACTTTCGACAAGCAAGCCATTGCCTTCGACAAACAAGCATCACAAAATTATGTGAATGGACAAGCATTCTTGGAAAGGCTAAAAGAGATGGGCATTGAGACCAAGGAGACATAATAGATTTGATGGAAGCGTTTGTGGGGGACGCAAAAGAGAAAAGTTCTTTCTTGAGATTACAGATGTGGTGTTCCGACGACTATGGGTCTACCGTAAGCTTAGACGAGATCCGTCCCGATGATGGATGCGTTGGGTATTTTTTTAATTTGGCTAAGAAATGACTAGTTAACAAACTTGTACCTATATGATACTTGTATTTGTTGATGATTGTGGAGATTTGTGATGGATTAATGTGTGGTTATTGTTATTGTATTGTCATTTTGAACTTGAATCTTTATGATACATGTGTTTGTCGATGATTGTGGAGATTTGTGATGGATTGATTTGGAATTATTGTTGTGTTGTCATTTTGAACGTCTCATGTTCTAAGTTTGTCCAAATTATATCAAGTGTATATCTTTATCTCTTTCTAATTGTGCTAGTTAACTTAAAAATGTTGAATTGAGCATTTGTAGATGTGGAAAATGTAAGTTTTTCAATGAAAAATTAACATTTTTCATGAAAAAAAAAAGTGCAATCAAACAACAAAATAGCATTTTCCACGAAAAAATAACTATTTCCGTGGAAAATAATGTCAATCAAACACCCAAATTAATTTTTCCATAAAAATTTGTTTGATTTTCCAAAAAAAAATAATTACAATCAAACACCGCCATCATGAAAATTTTAAAATTTCACAAAATTATTTTCCGAGTAAAATAATTTTCTGGAATTAATTTCTTTTCCACTTATTTTCCTTCTTGCAGTCAAACACACCCTTAAATTTATCTCCTTTAGGCAACCAATTGACATGAAGAATGGGATACTATCACATAAACCCTCTGTTGTCACAAAAGATGTGATAAAGTTACAGCCCACTCTTCACAATCAACATTAGCGAGGGAATCCTACTCCCTTCCTCTAAATTCATTATGTTAATCTTATTCAAAACTGTTCCCAATTCCATAGTTATGCCAGAGACATCAGGAACTACATATAATCTTAGCATTTCTAAGAGAAGCAAGCATTGATCGTCTCTCTCTATCAAGAGAGATGCCAAGAGTTCTTGAAAGCTTCAGTCGGAAACTCCGATTCCATATGTACATCATTTGATGAATGCTGCAGCTCTTTCCCCCAACCTCGCATTCCCATGCTCTCTGCAGAAGTCGAACACCTTCGTCCACATCGGGATGGTTGGCTCGAACGGCATTCTCTCTACGAAATCCTCCAGCTCAACCATGTATCCGTGCTTACCCAGAAGTTCGATCATACACTCGTAGTGCTCGACTCGTGGTATGACGCCGTACTCCGTAACCATCGAACCTAAATACCTTCGACCCAAACCGACGAATCCTTCGCCGACGCAGGCGAGCAGGACGCCGGCAAACGTAGTACTGTCCGCTCTGATCTCCCCCTCCTCCATCGCCTCGAACAGCTCGAGACCGCGCCGGCCTCTCCCGTTGTGCGCGCAGCCCAAGATCATCGAATTCCACAGAGCCACGTCCCGAGTACCGTCCCCTTCGAACACCCTGATCGCGTACTCTATGGAGCGGCACTTGGAGTACATATCGACCAGTACACCTCGGGCTACGACATCCATCTCGAAGCCATTCCGGAGCATGTAGCCATGGATTTCCTTCCCGCTCTTGCTCGCGAAGACGTTGGCGCAGGCTGCCAGCATTATGCTGAGAGTTCTCTCGTCGGGATCGGTCTCTCGTTGCATCTCACCGAAAGCGTCGAAGGCTTCTTCGCTCCTCCCGCTGTTTGCATAGCCGGATAGCAGAGAATTCCACGACGTCCTGTCGCGCGGAGAGCCCATGTGGACGAACCAGGTGCCTGCGCTTCTCAAGCTCCCACATTTGTAGTACATGTCGAGAAGGGCATTGCTGAAGAAGGGACCTGCCGAAAGGCCATGCCTGTAAGCAAACCCATGGACCTGTTTCCCTCTGTCGAGATCCGACAGCCCGACGCAGACATTCAGCACCAAGCCAAGGGTTATGCTGTCGATCTCTCCAGTCTCGCTTCTCATCCGACGGAAAAACGCCAATGCCTCTTCCCACTGGGAGAACCGGGCGTAACCTCCCAGCATCGCATTCCAGGAGACCACATCCCTGTCAGGCATTTCATCGAACAGCGACTCCGCCAAATCTATACTCCCGTACTGCACGTAGCGCGACACCATCAGCGTCCACGAGATGACATTCTTCGACGTCGACCCCTCGAAGACCCTGTACGCATCCTCGAGCTCCCCGCACTTGGAATACATCTCCATCAGCGCGTTCTCCACGACGCTGTCCCCGCCATAACCGATCCCAACCACAAATCGGTGCACCTGCCGCCCTTCCGTAAGTGCCGAGACGTCCGAGCAGGCAATGAGCGCATTCGAGACCGTAAAACTCAGCGGCCTCACGTCCTGGCCGACCATCCTGGAAAACATCCGCACGGCCTCCAGCCCCTCCCCGGCCTCCAGGTACCGCCTAACGATCACGTTCCAAGAAACCGCGCTCGGGCTCGCGATGAGCTCGAATGCCCTCCTCGAGTCGGAGATGACCCGGCACTTGCCGTAGGCATCCACGAGCGCGGTCCCGAGGGTGACGTTGTCGCGGCACCTGCTCTTCTCGACCTGCCCGTGGAGCTGCGTGGCGAGGGGGAGGTCGGCGAGGTCGGCGCAGGCGCTGAGGAGGAGGGCAAAGGTGGCCTCGGTGGGGGCGAAGCCGTGGTCCAGCATTGTTACGAAGACGGGGAAGGATTCCCGGGGGCGGCCGGCTCGGAGGTAGGCGGCGATGAGGACGTTGTGGGTGTCGGGGTCCCGGTGGGGCATCTCGTCGAAGAGCTCGCGGGCGTCGCGGAGGCTGCCGAGGGCGGAGTAGGCGCGGATGGCGAGGTTGAGGAGGTAGACGGGAGGGGAAGGGGAGGAGGTGGAGACGAGGTGGGACTCGACGCGGCGGGCGTCGACGAGGGAGCCGCGGAGGGAGCAGAGGGAGAGGAGGCGTGCGTAGAGCGGGGAGGGGAGGTGGGAGGAGGTGGACTTGAGGAGGGAGACGGCCGCCGGGAGGTCGCCGGAGTCGAGGTGGCGGAGGATTGGGAGGGAGGAGGTCAGGGGCGTGCGCGTTGGGCTGTGGCTCAGTTTGGTGCGGATGGCGGTTTGAATTTGGCGGGTGAGGCTGCCCGTTCCCGCCATGGGAAACAAAGAAACGGCCTTTCCAAAGTGTGGGCATATGTTACTGACCTATGATAGAATCGATGGGACTTGGATCCATTTCTAAGACAGGTGGGCCACGATCCTCAATCTAAGCGGGTTCGTTTTGGGTGTGTTCGTATCTCTCTAATTTTTTTTATAAAGAGTATTACTGAGAGTCTGCCTGGCAATTGCAGGAATAGCAGTTATGAAGTATTTTTAGAGTACCGGTTGTTATAGGGATCCAATTTTTGGTAGTTTTTAAGTACCAACTTTTAAACCAGTCTAATTCATACTTGGTAATTAATTAATTAATGAGCGGTTTTGAAAGTTTTTTACACGAAGAGACGTTGGCAGATCCGGAAGAGACGTATCTTTTTTTTGTACGGGGGAGAGACGTTGGCAGATCCGGGAGTAGGGGTGAGGAGTCGGGATAGTCGGGTGACTGGGGGAGTGGGTTGAACGGGTAGATGGGTTTGGATAGGAAAATGGGTAGATGGGTTTGGATCCAAACGTAATAGGCTAGAAACTATGGGCTTAACTAATAGGCTAGCTAATTCAATCAATTAATAACCTAATAATTACAACCTATAATTAATTAATCTTTATAAAACTAAAATTATTTTTCCTGCTCTCCGACATTATATATATATATATATATATATATATATATATATATATATATATATATATATATATATATATATATATATATATATATATAATAATAATAATAATAATAATAATAATAATAATAATAATAATTTATTAATTCTAAGTTACTGGCAGACAACTTAAATATCGTAAAATCTATTTATTATTAAATTCTAATTTTACGAGTTTCACAACCTTTTTTCCGTAGAAAATTTCGTCCTCGAAATTTCTATAGGTAATGAAAAGAGAGGTTTAAAAAATACTTAGAAGAGATGAGGGTACTTCTCCCTTATCTCAGCCTCTCACTCCCAGGTTGACTCGCTTGGGAAGTTGTGACGCCACTCCACTCTTACTAGTGGAATCACAGTGTTTCGCATCTTCTTCCTCTCTGCGATCCAAGATCCTTACCGGCTGCTCCAGCACTGTGAGACTTGGCCCAATTTTCAGCTCTGAGTGATCCAAAATATGGCTCGGGTCCGGTATGTAGCGTCTCAGCTGCGATACGTGAAAGACATTGTGCATGCCCTCGAGGTTAGGTGGAAGGACCACTCTGTATGCTACTTCTCCAATCTTGTCCAGCACTTCAAAAGGACCAATATACCTGGGACTAAGCTTCCCAGCTCTGTCGAATCTGATGGTACCAGGTAGGGGAAATCCTGACGAAGACCTTGTCTCCTGCTTCGAACTCCAGAGTTCGGCGTTTATTGTCTGCCCAATACTTTTGGCGGTCCTGTGCAATCCTTAATGTGTCTCTGATTATCTTCACTTTCTCCGCAGCATCCGTAATCATCTCTGCTCCCAGCATAACTTGATCTCCTACGTCGTCCTATGTTAGTGGAGTGTGGCAACGACGTCCATACAACGCCTCAAATGGTGTCATGCGGATGCTGGCCTGGTAGCTATTTTTATAAGAGAACTCGACCAGGTGTAAGTGATCTTCCCACGATCCTCCAAACTGCAAGACGTATGATCTCAGCATTTCCTCTAGCGTCTGAATAGTCATCTCTGACTATCTGTCAGTCTGCAGATGATATACGGTGCTAAACTTTAGCTGAGACCCCAACCTTTCCTGCAAACTCTTCCAGTAGTGGGAGGTGAACCGGCTATCTCTGTCTGATACGATGCTGACTGGAATTCTACGAATCCTGTTGATATGCCACATATAAAGAGCTGCTAACCTCTCGGTGGATAAACCAACATTGAAGGGAATAAAGTGGGCAGACTTGGTCAGTCTGTCTACAACTACCCAAATTGCATTCTTCCCTCCCTGGGATCTATGCAATCCCGTTACAAAGTCCATGGTGATATGCTCCAATTTCCACTCCGGAATGGGAAACGACTGTAGCAATCCTGCTAGCCTCTGACGGTCCGCCTTCACCTATTGGCAGATCAAGCACTTGGAGACGAATTCGGTCACGTCTCTTTTCATTCCAATCCACCATACATGTAATCTCATGTCTTTGTTTATTTTGTTTGCTCCTGGATGGATGGAATGTTGCGACTGATGTGCCTCTTGCATTAGTTCGTTCCTCAATTCACTAGTCGGCACACAAAAACTCGTGCCATGTCTTAATGCTCCATCTTCATCTATTGAAAAACCCTCAAGTGTTCCGGCTAACATTCGGTCTCTTAGCTTGCACAGTGTCTCATCCTGGAATTGAGTCTCATTGACTCTATTGATTAGACTGGACTGTACTTGTAACTATATCAAGGGTGAGTCAACTCCTGGTACTGTGGCTTCTTTTCCAAGCTTCATCATCACTGCTTCTGATAACACAATCTCTAGCCCAAGCTTCTCCATGTCTTTTAGCAAATGCCGATCCTTTGTTAGGAACAAAGCCATTGGGTACCGACTAAGCGCATCAGCAACTACATTAGCCTTACCCGGATGGTACTGCAAGTTGACATCAAAATCTTTCATGAGCTCCAGCCATCGCCTCTGGCACATGTTGAGCTCCTTTTGTGTAAAGACATACTTGAAACTTTTGTGGTCTGTGTATATCTCTACTCTTTTGTCGTATAGGTAGTGTTTCCAGAGCTTCAAGGCGAAGATAACCGCTGCTAACTCCAGGTTATGCGTCGGGTAGTTCTTCTCATAGTTTCGTAACTGTCGAGAAGCGTAAGCAATTACTTTTCCATGCTGCTGTAGTACACATCCCAATCCCTTGCCGGAAGCGTTGCTATAGATGGAGAATCCACCTGATCCTGAGGGTAGCAACAAGATTGGTGCTGATGTCAGCCTTCTCTTCAATTCTTCAAATGGTGCCTGGCATACCTCGGTCCAAACAAATTTTTCATTCTTCCTGGTTAGCTTTATCATGGGCTCGACAATCCTTGCGAAGTCCTCACAAACTTTCTGTAATACCCAGTTAAGCCCAAGAAGCATATGATCTCTACAACTGAACTGGGTGACGTCCATGTCTCTACGATAGCTATCTTCTTAGGATCCACTGATATGCCTTCTCCTGTGACAACGTGGCCGAGAAAGTCCACCTTGTCTAAAAAGAACTCGCACTTGGACAACGTACCATATAGCTTCTTCTTCCTTAATATCTCCAAGACTATCCGTAAGAGCTGCTCATGTTCTTCTTTGGTCTTTGAATAGATCAGAATGTCGTCGATAAAGACAACGACAAATTGGTCCAGGTACTGATGGAAGACCTTGTTCATGAGGTTCATGAACACTGCTGGTGCTTTTGTAAGACCAAAGGACATGACCAAGAACTCATATTGTCCATATTTGGTGTTGAATGTCGTCTTTGGAATGTCTTCTTTCCTTACTTTGACTTGGTGGTACCTGGATCTGAGATCTATCTTCAAAAATACCTTCGCTCCGCTCAACTGGTCGAAGAGATCATCAATTCTGGGCAGATGGTACTTATTATTGATCGTGATGTTGTTCAATGCCCGATAATCTATTCACATTCGGACAGTTTCGTCCTTCTTGGGCATAAATAAGATTGGTGCCCCCAGGGTGAAGCTCCACTCCTGATAAATTCTTAAGCCTTAAGCTCGTCGATCTGGTCCTTCATCTCCTTGGCCTCCTTGGGATTGACTCGGTAGCATCTTTGTGAGATAGGTGAAGAGCCATGTACTAGGTCGAGAGTGAACTCTACATCTCGATTAGGGGGTAATCTTGGAAGATTGTCGAGGAAGACGTCTAGAAATTCTACTATAAGGGGATGAGGGGGTCCGGTTCTTCTGTGATGGAGGAGTAGGAGACACACCCCATGTTTTCCAGTGCTCGAACCACCTCAAACTTGGGTCCTCCAGGTGGACTAAAGATGACACTACCTCGGTGACAATCTATCAGAGCATTCTGCTCACTCAGCCTGTCCATTCCCAATACTACGTCGAAGTTAGGGAGAGGCATTACTAAAAGGGGTGCTAGGAAGGTATGACTTGATATAGTGATAGGGCAGATGCAAGTCTCCGTGATTGGGATAGGTCCACCTCCGGTCATCACTCTACAAATCATCTTACTACATCCTATATCTAAGTGATATGCAACAATGAAGTTTGATGATATGAAGCTATTTGATGCCCCCGAATCAAATAAAGCTAAAGCCGGATGCGAATGTAATAGAATAACACCTACGATGACATCTCCTGCAACCTTTTGTTCTGTCTCTAGCTCCACAACGGTCAAGACAAAAGCTTGTCCTGCTCTGTGCTGGTTGTAGTGCTGCTGCTAGGTAGGTAGTGGACCTCTTTGCTGTCCTGCTCCAGTCTTGTTGAACGCCGTTGGACAGTCCTTTACCTGGTGGGTGGCAGACCCACAAGCAAGGCAATGTCCCAACTTCTTACTGCAGATCTCTGCAGTGTGACCGAGACTTTTACAATAGGTGCAGTTGGGCACCTTCGGTTGATTGTACTGGAGTGCTCTGTTGGGTGCTGCTGACTGTTGTTGGGATTGCTGGAGGTAAGATGGCCTATTATTGTTGTTGTTGTTGTGCCTCTTGGAGTTGCCCTGGTAGTTGCTGCTGGACCCTGGGTGCTCCCTCTTGGGCCGGAGAGACGAACGGGCCTCAATATCTTGGGCCACCCCAACATCTTGTCATAAATTTTTGTATTATTTTGTAACTCCCAGTCCCAAAATAGAAGGACTAGAAACGTATCATGCCAGCTGTATACATACGAGTAAATATACGATCGTATATATACATAAGCTGTAAATGTAGAAAGCCAAGACACTAAATCTCATCGACAAAGATAAATAATAATATAAAAGCAACTCTGAGTTTGTCATGTATACAATCGTTGGGCGGAGACAAATCCACTACCAACTAATTTAAATAGGGAAGAAATATACAAAAAAAGTGATTGATCGAGCAGAGCAAATGACGTGTCACGACCCGCACCCAGTGTAAGGGCACGAGAAGTAACGAACACCCAGCCTACGCCGCAGTGTCGGCGGTAGAACGCTGTCCTGAGTCACAATATCTAATACAGTCTAAAATAAACTCCGAATGGAGAGTAAATAATAAGTAACTCAATCACAATACTAAGATGGAATAGAAGAAAGAATCTCAAGAGAGTCACAGATAAAAAGTCTAGGTGTAAACCACCAGAATAAAACTCAAGTACAACTCATAAAGTCTCAAATAAAAATACAAATAAAGTACTAAGTCTCAGCTAGACTATAGGCAAGTCCTCAGGGACTGTGGGATCCTCCTGAAGGTCCACGTCGCCAGTGTCATCTAAGCCAATGCCATAATAAGTAGGGCAGTACTCCGCATCAATGCCTGTAAAATTTTCAACATGCCCAGTCAGGACGGAACGAGCACATATCTCTCACAACAGTTCATAGCAGGAATGACATATAAAGCAAGCTATAGAAAACTATACATGAATCGCTGTAAAGAATAATCAACAAGAGAGAGAGACTATAAAATAAGATATAATACGATAAATAGAGGAATATAATCTTCTACGTGAATCAGAGCATAAATTGGTTATGTAAACGGTCTGGGTTGCACATGGATACAGCTATGGAGTGCACATGGATACCTACTGAGGATAATGATCACATAACCAACTACACTCTCCCTGCCCCCAATCAATACACAAGGATCAATACATGTTATGTTATTGCACATAGATATCAACTACTGTATACATGGAGCTCATATGGTCATGAGTGTACATGAATAACATATGAGTGCACATAGATAAATATGAATACATGGAGTACATGATGGCCATGATAAAGTACATGAACATGACATACTCGATGTATTCGAGAGGATAACATCGTATGAAAAGATCCAGAGGGTACTAATCCGTGTGAACATCGTGTCAGCATCAAGTATACTAGTCTATAACAAGAGAACATATCCAAAGAAGTATGAAAAGATCAGAGAATGTACTCGCCTGGCAGATCGAACTGCTGATGATGAGGTATAACTAAACTGGGGCAATGTAAACCTATTTAAAGTACACACATGTCACAACCAAGTCTACAATATCAAGAAAAATAGCTACAATGCAAGACTACATGCTTCTAGGTCCATTTTGGTCTAATTCAACCCTCGGTCAACTCTGGTCAAACCTGGTCAACGCTGGTCAAACTTGGGTCAACTGGTCCGTTTACTAATTTCTAGGTCATACACAAAATTTCAGGTCATTCGGAGTTCGTTTGAGTTGAATTGGATCAAGTTTGACCCAAAGTTGACTTTTGTCAATTTAGTCAACTTGTCGGCCAATTCGACTAAACTAAGCTCGAAATGACAAATCAAATCTGTCCTAGGGCTCCTATAGTCATATACACAACTACAATCTAATCTAAGAGAATTAACAAGCTTAAATATATATATACATATAGGTATATACACACGTGTATATACAATACAACAAAACCCAAATCTAACAAAAAGTGATGTGTGCGTGTGTGTATACTGGTGCTTACTGAAAAAGGTAAATTCTAAGATTAAAACAGCAAACACAATCATGATATATCCCAAATTAATATACTATTATATACATATATATACAATCAAGAAACTATATATATATATATATATATATATATATATATATATATATATATATATATATATATATATATATACAATGCTCAAAAGGAAAGTAATACCAATAGTTTTTGAAATGGGTTTAGTGAATCCAAATCTGGAATTAAAACCATCTCGACCCATTCTCAACATGTATGTATTAGCAATGGGTTTCAACGGGGTTATACATATATATATATATATATATATATATATATATATATATATATATATATATATATATATATATATATATATATATATATATATATATATACATAGCTATATATAGAAAAGCATATATACTCATAATTGATGGAAAATTATGAAACAAAACCAAAAGTTAGTTCCCACAAATCTGAAACCTCATATATGTCCTGAAAACTCAGATTTTGTAAACTAAGAAGTTGGAAATCAAAATATCGCATTTAACTCAAAAATCGAAATATCATATAAATCTCAATTTTATCCAATTCAATGAAAATCCGATTATGCTTGAAAAAAAACAAACAAATAGGTGATGATCCCGCGGATCACTTCCCACAAGTTCTAATTATCATATATGAACTAACAATTCAGAAAATACGGACTAAAAAGTCAAGGATCGAAAAATCACATTTATATTCAAAACTTTGAACATGAAAAACCTAATTTTGACAAAACGACTCAAAACGCAAAATACACCAAATCAATCCGCGAAACTCGGCATACACGCTGGTCTCAACCTACGTGATACGCTCAGGTACTCTCGGGTTCGAAATCGTGTCCGTGTCGTGTCCACAGAACGCGTATCGAAATTTCCCGATACTGCGTGGTACGCGTGCGTTCTCGCTCGTTTGAGCGCCGCACACGCAACGAAATGCCACGTGCTCGTGCACGTAGCTGGGGGGTCCTGGGGTAGGTCTAGGACACGATGACACTAAGAAACGCTTCCCGAAATAGTGCACACAGACCCACGCACCTGTGCGACCTGCTGCGGGCGCGCGCGCGCCCTCGTGCGCGTGGTACCGGCCTCGCTGCTCCCTATTCGGGCCACGCCGCAACTTGGGGTTCGTCCTATGGGTCGTCTAGATCTAGGTCAACATGTCTCGGGTCCTGGAACGGGTCTTCAATGCGTTGTGTGCGCGCACGAAGTCCGTTTCTGCGACAAAAATCAGCCCGAGTGCACAGTGTGGCTGACCAGTGCACGCGCGATTTCTCCGCGCTCGCTCGACAAAACGTCGTGAAATTTTACGGACATGTTGGCAGAAGTTGCCTTTACATGCTCATAAAATTTCATGCAAGACGGAGCTCTGTGCGTCGAGTTATGATGCACAGACTGCAGGACGTGCACGGGACCGTGCACGGGATCTCGTGCACGCGTGTCCGTGTCCGAAACGTCGCTGAAAAGTCATCGATTTCCAATCCGTCTTCATGAAAGTTTATTGAAATGATATTATCTAAACATCCATGAAGTCAGAATCGAAAAACAGCAACTTTCAAACCTAAGCGGCATTTCGTCGAACACTAAGGGACCGACACGGGCTCGATACCTCCATCAAACGGAGTCGAAATCCCACCAAATTTCGTGGGCAAGGCTAGGGCACCTATATGGATGCCAAAATGAAGAAAAAACCAGATTTGCAATGGTAGATTAGGGTTTACCTATTGAGTGTCAAAACTCAATGATCGGGGCTCCTCGGTTGTCGTGTCGGCCGATTTCCCTCCAGCAAAACCTTCCGTCTCCACTCCAGAAATGGTCCAACAGATCCTCCTCGCCTCGACGAGTGCAATGGAGTTCATTTGGGAAGAAACGGACTCCGGATGAAGGAAAAAGTGTTTTGGAGAGTTGGATCTCTTAGAGTTTCTTTGTGGAGGCTACAAACTACAAATGAATGCAACAATAGGAGGGGGTACTGCTGTTAGGCGGCCAAGGGGGGTTCTCTAGGGTTAGGGTTTCACTTGGGCCAACTCTTTCTCAAGTAGAAATGGGCCCAAGTCGAAAAGCTCAAAGGCCTACATGCAAAAAGGCTAATTAAATAATTAAAAGCCTTAAAAATAATCTAATGCACAAATTAAATTCTAAAAATAAAAATAAAAAAATTTAATGCATGGTTAGGCCCCTATACAAGTCCACTAGGGTTAAACCCGTTGCTAGCACAAACAAGAGTCAACATATTCAGGAAATCACATAAAGGTCAAAAATGGCTGAAATGACTGAAATACCCTTCTATAAAAAAATGGATGTTACAAATCAACCTCCCTTAAAATAATTTTGTCCTTAAAATTAAAGACAAAACTTCATGATTAATAAAGAACAAAATCATACCTCAAGACTGGAAAAGATAGGGGTAACGTTCGCGCATCTCATCCTCTCTCTCCCAGGTGGACTCTCCTGGAGAGTGATGCTTCCAAGCTACGCGAACTAAGGGTATCGACTGGTTCCGCAACACATTTTCTCGTCGGTCCAGAATCTCAACAGGCTGTTCTGGATAACTGAGAGTAGGTCCCACCTCGATCTCAGAGTGGTCCAGTACATGGCTAGGATCTGCCAGATACCGTCTCAACTGCGATACGTGAAATACATTGTGGACTCCTGCTAAGGAAGAAGGTAAGTCCAGTCTGTATGACACGTCGCCGACCCTTCCGCTGATAACGAAAGGTCCGACATAGCGTGGGCTAAGCTTCCCTCCTCCACCGAATCGAATAGTGCCTCGAGTCGGTGAAATCCTCAAGAATACCAAATCTTTAACCTCAAACTATAAAGGTCTCTGGTGGCTGTCGGCCCAATGCCGCTGTCTGTCCTGCACCACGCGAAGTCGATCCCTGATGAGCTTTACCTTCTCAGCTGCGTCCACAACCATCTCAGGTCCCAGTAAAGCTCGCTCTCCAACATCATCCCAAGACAAGGGAGTACGACACCTACGCCCGTACAATGCCTCGAATGGTGACATACCAATGCTGGCCTGGTAACTGTTGTTGTATGCAAACTCCACCAAGTGCAGGTGATCCTTCCATGATCCTCCAAAATCCAAAACACAAGTCCGCAGCATGTCCTCGAGAGTCTGAATAGTCCTCTCCGACTGTCCGTCCGTTTGAGGGTGGTATGCAGTACTGAATTTGAGCTGAGTACCCAAACTAGTCTGCAACCTCCGCCAGAAATAGAAAGTAAAGCGACTATCCCGATCCGAGATAATGCTCACTGAAACTCCTTGTATCCTGACAATCTGCCTCATATACAACTCTGCTAGCTTCTCCGTAGACGTCCCCACTTTGAATGGCAAAAAATAGGCCGATTTGGTCAACCTGTCCACGATGACCCAAATCACGTCTTTCCCTCATGATGAACGCGGCAATCCAGAAATAAAATCCATCGTGATGTGCTCCCACTTCCACTCCGAAATAGGCAATGGCTGCAACAATCCTCCTGACCTCTGCCTCTCCGCCTTAACCTGCTGACAGATTAGGCACCTGGCTACGAAATGTGCTACCTCCCGCTTCAACCCATACCACCATACATGCTCCTTCAAGTCTCTATACATCTTATTGGCACCTGGATGTATAGTGTACTGAGAGCGATGGGCCTCCTGTATAACCTACTCCCGAAGCTCTCTGCTAGACACACACAGTCTGGAACCGTGCCTCAATGTGCCGTCCACCGCAATGATGAACTCCGCATCTGCCAATCCTGCTCGAACCTGCTCTCAGATACACTACAGAGTAACATCATCGAACTGAGCTGACTTGATCCTCTCCATCAAGTCTGACTGAATCTGTAGACCCCACATCTGCATCTGAACTCCTGGCACGATCACCTCGATCCCCAAACTCTCCAAATCTGCTAATAGATGACGATCCATCGTCAAGCATATAGCTATCGGATACCTACTCAAGGCATCGGCAACCACATTGGCCTTCCCCGGATGGTACTACAATAAAATATCGAAGTCCTTCATCAACTCCAACCATCTGCGCTGCCTCATGTTGAGCTCTTTCTGTGTAAACACATACTTCAAGCTCTTGTGGTCTGTGAAGATCTCCACACGCTCTCCGTATAGATAGTGCTTCCACAGCTTCAGAGCAAAGATAACCACCGCCAACTCCAAATCATGGGTAGGGTAGTTCTTCTCATGCGGACGTAACTGCCTGGATGCATAGGTAATCACCTTCCCATGCTGCTGCAAGACACAACCCAAACCCTTCCCTGAGGCGTCACTATAGATAGTGAATCCGCCTGATCCCGATGGCAACGTCAAAATCGGGGTTGTCGTCAGTCGCTTCTTCAGCTCATCAAAAGCAACCTGATACTCCTCTGACCAGACAAACTCTGCGTCCTTCCGGGTCAGCCTAGTCAATGGCTCTGCAATCTGAGAGAAATCCTGAACAAACCACCTGTAGTATCCTGCCAATCCCAGAAAGCCCCTGATCTCTGCGACTGAACTCGGTGTTGTCCATGCCTCAACTGCTCTGATCTTCTTCGGGTCGACTGAGATCCCATCTCCGGTCACCACATGACCTAAGAAATTAACTCGATCCAAGAAAAACTCACACTTTGAGAGCTTGCCGTACAGCTGCTCCTTCCTGAGAGTCTCCAGAACCACTCTCAAATGCTCCTCATGCTCCTCTGGGGTCTTCGAATACACCAAAATGTCATCGATGAACACCACCACGAACTTGTCCAAGTACTGGTGGAACACCTTGTTCATCAAGTTCATGAACACCGCTGGGGCGTTAGTTAACCCAAACGGCATTACCATGAACTCAAACTGGCCATACCGAGTCCTGAAAGCTGTCTTCGGAATATCCTCCTTCTTCACCTTCACCTGATGATATCCTGACCTCAGATTAATCTTGGAAAATACCTTCGCTCCGCTCAGCTGATCGAACAGGTCATCGATCCTCGGCAGCGGGTACTTGTTCTTGATCGTGAGGCTATTGAGTGCCCTGTAGTCGATACACATCCGTACCGACCCATCCTTCTTCGGTACAAAGAGTACTGGCGCACCCCATGGTGAAGAACTCGATTGGATGAAGCCCTTGTCCTGCTACTCATCCACTTGCTTCTTCAACTCCACTAGCTCACTGTTGTTCATTCTATAAACATGCTGAGATATCGGCTCTGCGACGGGTATCAAGTCTATAGAGAACTCCACATCCCTGTCCGGAGGCAACCCTGGCAACTCCTCTGGAAACACATCCATAAACTCAACTATCAGTGGATGTGGCACACTCTGCTCCTCTGCTGAAACTTCGCAGAAAACTTCGCTGCTCTGCTCTGACTCCCGCCTGGTGAACTCGAACTCTGGCTCTCCTTGTATGCTGAAAAGAACTCTACCCCCGCGGCACTCTATACTGGCATGGTGCCTGCTCAACCAATCTATACCGAGTATAATATCGTTGTTCGGTAGTGGCATCACGAGCAGACTCACATCCAGTTCTTGGCCTCCCAAAACTACTCTCTGATCCTTGCAAACATCACTGACGAGGATAATACCACCCCCACTCTTGATCTTGCAAGTCCTAGGCAAAGGTTCAGAAGAAAGCTGGTGTCTAATGGCAGAAGATACAGACACGAAGCTATGGGAAGCACCCGAATCAAATAATACGAATGCGGGAAAAGAGTCGATAAGAACAGAACCTGCTATCAGATCGCCTACTGCCTCGGCATCCTCCACTGCAATGGCGAAAGCTCGCCCCTGCTGGCCCCCTCTAGTCTGCTGCTGGTGCTGAACAAACTTTTACTGCTGAGTCGGTAAGGGTCCCTTCTGCTACTCCACTGGTGCCTTGGTTCCTGCTCCCTGTCCTTTACGCCCGAAAGCCTCAGGACAGTGCCTCAACTGATGCTCTGATGAACCACAGAGTAGGCACTTGCCTAGCCTCTTCCTGCACTCACTCCACCTGTGCCCTGGCTTCCTACAGAAGTCACAAGTAGTGGCCTGCTGCTGTCTCGGTGCCTGCTGACCCTGTCTCTGCTGTGCCTGTTGGAATGGCCTCTGCTGCTGGAAAGACCTCTGCTGATGCTGCTGCTGAAAGTGAGGCTTCTTGGTCGGTCCTCCACTACTGCTGGCTGTATGGGAATCACGACCTCTCTTCTGCTTCAGCTCCAGATCATCCTCTGCTGCCATGGCTTCCATCAAAATCTCCTCAAATATAGCATTCCTGTTGCTCTTGGTTAAGGACTTGACTTCCTTAACCAAACCCTTCCTAAATCTTCTAGCCTTTGCTGTCTCGCTAAGGCCCTCCACAAATTTGCCCAGACGACAGAACTCTCCGGCGTACTCCTCTACAGTCTGGTTCCCCTAAACCAGGTTCTCAAACTACGTCTTCAACGCGCCAAGTGCAGTATCAGGGAAGAACTTCACCTTGAAAAGCTTCTTAAAAACCTCCCAAGTTTGCCCTGTAGTACCAACCCTGGGGTCGGTCTGGTACCAAGTGCGAGCAAGGTCCTACATCATACTGTCTGCTGTTTCCACCTGGAGTCTAGTCGGTATCTCTGCGAGACGGAAAATCTCCTCTATGTGCTCGATCCAGTCGTCTGCGTAAAGGATACCCTCCGTACCCTTGAAGTCCTACGGCCTCATCTTCTGGAACTCCTGAATACCTGGAGTCCTCAACTGGTATGGCTGAATCTGTCCTCCCTGAGGTTGGGCAGTCACCCTCTCCACTGCCACCATCGCTAACTGGTGGACATTATCAATGCCCTGCCTCATGTCCTCTGACTGACGTCGCTGCGTCTCCATTATCTGCTGAATGAAAGTGAAATACTGCATCGTATCAATCGTCCCCTGGGGCGGTGGTGGTAGCATCCCCTGCACTCCTGGGGTAGCCCTCGGAGCTGGTGGAGGAGCACCCCCAAAAGTAGCAGATGGGCCCACCTGAGCTGGAACAAGCGACAATGTGGTCCCTGGGGCCTGCTGGGTCGGATGAGAAGTAGCCGACCTCTCAGTGGTATCCCTGTGACCAGAGCGCTGCGATCGTGTCTCCACCATCCTGAAGACAGATCAAACAAGGAATCAATTGCTGAAAAAGAAGCAAATTTATCAAAGAAGGACAGTTGTTTTCAAAAGGAGACAATTAACAGCAAGAATTGATAAGAATTTTTTCTAATGTGATTGAGTACCTTAACTTATATCCTATATCCTATTGCAGACTGTAATGATACTCTAGTTCGAGTACCACTACAAATCACACTAGTTGTGATTGGGGACCTGCATGGGCCACCACTAAAAATGTGTCATGACCCGCACCCAGTGTAAGGGCACGAGAAGTAACGAACGCCTAGCCTACGCTGCAGTGTCGGCGGTATAACGCTGTCCCGAGTCACAGTATCTAATACAGTCTAAAATAAACTCCAAATGGAGAGTAAATAATAAGTAACTCAATCACAATACTAAGATGGAATAGAAGAAAGAATCTCAAGAGAGTCACAGATAAAAATTCTAGGTGTAAACCACCAGAATAAAACTCAAGTACAACTCATAAAGTCTCAAATAGAAATACAAATAAAGTACTAAGTCTCAGCTAGACTATAGGCAAGTCCTCAGCGACTGTGGGATCCTCCTGAGGGTCCACGTCGCCAGTGTCATCTAAGCCAATGCCATAATAAGTAGGGCAGTATTCCTCATCAATACCTGTAAAATTTTCAACATGTCCAGTCAGGACAGAACGAGCACATATCTCTCACAACAGTTCATAGCAGGAATGGACATATAAAGCAAGCTGTAGAAAACTATACATGAATTGCTGTAAAGAATAATCAACAAGAGAGAGAGACTATAAAATGAGATATAATACGATAAATAGAGGAATATAATCTTCTACGTGAATCAGAGCATGAATTGGTTATGTAAACGGTCTGGGTTGCACATGGATACAGCTATGGAGTGCACATGGATACCTACTGAGGATAATGATCACATAACCAACTACACTCTTCCTGCCCCCAATCAATACACAAGGATCAATACATGTTATGTTATTGCACATGGATATCAACTACTGTATACATGGAGCTCATATGGTCATGAGTGTACATGAATAACATATGAGTGCACATGGATAAATATGAATACATGGAGTACATAATGGCTATGATAAAGTACATGAACATGACATACTCGATGTATCCGAGAGGATAACATCGCATGAAAAGATCCAGAGGGTACTAATCCGTGTGAACATCGTGTCAGCATCAAGTATACAAGTCTATAACAAGAGAACATATCCAAAGAAGTATAAAAAGATCAGAGAATGTACTCTCCTGGCAGATCGAACTGCTGATGATGAGGTGTAACTAAACTGGGACAATGTAAACCTATTTAAAATACACATATGTCACAACCAAGTCTACAATATCAAGAGAAATAGCTACAATGCAAGACTACATACTTCTAGGTCAATTTTGGTCAAAGTCAACCCTCGGTCAACTCTGGTCAAACCTGATCAATGCTGGTCAAACCTGGGTCAACTGGTCCGTCTACTAATTTCTAGGTCATACACAAAATTTCAGGTCATTCGGAGTTCGTTTGAGTTGAATTGGATCAAGTTTGACCCAAAGTTGACTTTTGTCAATTTGGTCAACTTGTCGGCCAATTCGACTAAACTAAGCTCGAAATGACAAATCAATTCTGTCCTAGGGCTCCTATAGTCATATACACAACTACAATCTAATCTAAGAGAATTAACAAGCTTAAATATATATATATATATATATATATATATATATATATATATATATATATATATATATATATATATATATATATATATACACACATGTGTATATACAATACAACAAAACCCAAATCTAACAAAAAGTGATGTGTGCGTGTGTGTATACTGGTGCTTACTGAAATAAGGCAAATTCTGAGATTAAAACAGCAAACACAATCATGATATATCCCAAATTAATATACTATTATATACATATATATACAATCAAGAAACTATCTATATATATATATATATATATATATATATATATATATATATGTGTGTATATATATATATATACAATGCTCAAAAGGAAAGTAATACCAATAGTTTTTGAAATGGGTTTAGTGAATCCAAATCTGGAATTAAAACCATCTCAACCCATTCTCAACATGTATGTATTAGCAATGGGTTTCAACAGAATTATATATATATATATATATATATATATATATATATATATATATATATATATATATATATAAATATATATATATATATATATATATATATATATATATAGCTATATATAGAAAAGCATATATACTCATAATTGATGGAAAATTATGAAACAAAACCAAAAGTAAAAAAAGATATATATATATATATATATATATATATATATATATATATATATATATATATATATATATATATATATATATATATATATATATATATATATATATATATATATAGAAAAGCATATATACTCATAATTGATGGAAAATTATGAAACAAAACCAAAAGTTGGTTCCCACAAATCCGAAACCTCATATATGTCCTGAAAACTCAGATTTTGTAAACTAAGAAGTTGGAAATCAAAATATCGCATTTAACTCAAAAATCGAAATATCATATAAATCTCAATTTTATCCAATTCAATGAAAACCCGATTATGCTTGAAAAAAAAACAAACAAATAGGTGATGATCCCGCGGATCACTTCCCACAAGTTATAATTATCATATATGAACTAACAAATAAGAAAATACGGACTAAAAAGTCAAGGATCGAAAAATCACATTTATATTCAAAACTTTGAACCCGGAAAACCTAATTTTGACAAAACGACTCAAAATGCAAAATACACCAAATCAACATACGTGATACACTCGGGTACTCTCGGGTTCGAAATCGTGTCCGTGTCGTGTCCACAGAACGTGTATCAGAATTTCCCGATACCGTATGGTACGCGTGCGTTCTAGCTCGTTTGAGCGCCGCACACGCAACGAAACGCCACGTGCTCGTGCACGTAGCTGGGGGGGTCCTGGGGTAGGTCTAGGACACAATGACACGGCGACATGCTGCTCGAAACAGTGCACACAGACCCACGCACCCGTGCAGCCTGCTGCGCGCGCGCGCCCGCGCGCCTTCGTGCGCGTGGTGCCGGCCTCGCTGCTCCTCGTCGGGCCACATCGCGACTTGGGGTTCATCCTATGGATCCTCAAGGTCTAGGTCAATATGTTCCGGGTCCTGGAATGGGTCTTTGCTGCGTCGTGTGCGCGCACGAAGTCCGTTTCTGCGACAAAAATCAACCCGAGTGCACAGTGTGGCTGACCAGTGCACGCGCGATTTCTTCGCGTTCGCTCGACGAAACGTCGTGAAATTTTACGGACATGTGGGAAGAGATTGCCCCTACGTGCTCGTAAAATTTCATGCAAGACGGAGCTCTGTGCGTCGAGTTATGACGCACAGACTGCAGGACATGCACGGGACCGTGCACGGGATCTCGTGCACGCGTGTTCGTGTCCGAAACGTCGCTGAAAAGTCATCGATTTCCAATCCTCTTCACAAAAGTTTATTGAAATGATATTATCTAAATATCCATGAAGTAAGAATCAAAAAACAGCAACTTTCAAACCTAAGCGGCATTTCGTCGAACACGTGTCGTAAGGGACCGACACGGGCTCGATACCTCCATCAAACGGAGTCAAAATTCCACCAAATTTCGTGGGCAAGGCTAGGGCACCTATCTGGATGCAAAAATGAATAAAAAAACTGGATTTTCAATGGTAGATTAGGGTTTACCTATTGAGTGTCAAAACTCAATGATCGGGGCTCCTCGGTTGTCGTGTCGGCCGATTTTCCTCCAGCAAAACCTTCCGTCTCCACTCGAGAAATGGTCCAGCAGATCCTCCTCTCCTCGACGAGTGCAACGGAGTTCGTTTGGGAAGAAACGGACTCCGGATGAAGGAAAAAGTGTTTTGGAGAGTTGGATCTCTTAGGGTTTCTTTGTGGAGGCTACAAACTACAAATGAATGCAACAATGGGAGGGGGTACTGCTGTTGGGCGGCCAAGGGGGGTTCTCTAGGGTTAGGGTTTCACTTGGGCCAACTCTTTCTCAAGTAGAAATGGGCCCAAGTCGAAAAGCTCAAAGGCCTACATGCAAAAAGGCTAATTAAATAATTAAAAGCCTTAAAAATAATCTAATGCACAAATTAAATTCTAAAAATGAAAATAAAAAAATTTAATGCATGGTTAGGCCCCTATACAAGTCCACTAGGGTTAAACCAGTTGCTAGCACAAACAAGAGTCAACATATTCAGGAAATCACATAAAGGTCAAAAATGGCTGAAATGACTGAAATACCCTTCTATAAAAAAATGGATGTTACATGACGAGTCCAAGAGCAATCATCACGAAGGAAGGAATAGTCTTAGCTAGAGCACCTACAAGAAACCACGAAACACACACCTGGAGGGATCACTAGGTCCTCAGAGGGACGTAACAAGACACTTAATATCATGCCAATAAACTGAATAATAAAGCTCAATAGAAAAGTATGCATGAGTAAAGGTTCCTAACCATTCTATGTGGATTGTAATTTAGAGGACAACGTTCTACGCAGGGACTGTCACAAGCAAGTAATAAAGAGTGGCCAACAAGTAGCGCTCATCCGAGACACTATCGGCCGGGTAACACGTAGCGCTCATCCGAGACACTATCTCCCAAATGTGTGTAAAAGTAAATGTAGCCCCTACGCTAGTAGCTGTCCCCTCCCCCCAATGATACTATACGTGTGCCGTAACTACGACACACGAACACGTGTCATTTTCACCATACTATTTTATAATAGATAACTGTCAAGTCTTCTAACATGCATCTATTGACAGTTATTCCTACGCATGCGCACGGGGGATCAGCCCACACGCAAGTGACATCTATATGATACTCACAACTCTCACACATAACTCGTGTACAATCGTGACAAGTCAATGAGACACACTAAATTTGACGGTAGTCTCTTAACCCTAAGCCAATTTTATAAAATATAGTAATTTGCATCTACATATAATTTAGAAAGAAACAACTTGAAAATAAACACAACATACATGATATTGAGCAAGAAATTTAAACAGTAAAGACAAGGTGTCTTGCCTGGTGTGTCGCCTGGTGTGGTGCGATGATCTGTCATGTTTCGATAGTCCAATAGCCATGTTCGGTGTGTAGAGACCCGAAGTCTATGAGAAAATAGGGAGGCACGATTTAGTCATGATCAAAAATTGATAACCGATGGATTTTTGTGTAAATAACACATATATTATTTTGTAAAAAAATATTTATAATACTTGAAAAATATATTTCATTAGTCCAAGATATTTTAGATAAAATAGATACTTAAAATGAGTTTTTAATTTGGAAATTACCATTTTTATTAGTTAAAATAATTTTAGAAAAATACTAAAAATTTAAAATTGTTTTAGGCAAAACTCTAAGTTGTCCAAAGTAAAAAATTTAGGTAGGAAACTATATTTTACTATTCTTGGTCAATATTAGAAATCCTTTTAAGATAATACCAAATTTTTGCAAACAAAATTTTAGATTCCAAAAAATCCATATTTAAAATAGCATAAGTAATATAATAGCATATTTTAGAATTTTCAAGGCTCAGTAAAAAATAAGTGTAGGGCTCAAGGCTCATTCTCAAATAAGTTTGAAAATATTAAATGTATATCAATAATAGCTTAACAAAAATAACTATGTAATAATGATACTAATAATAATAATAATAATAATAATAATAATAATAATAATAATAATGATAATAATAATAATGATAATAATAATAATAATAGAAATAATAATAATAATAATAATAATAATAATAATAATAATAATAATAATAATAATAATAAATAATAATAATAATATCTACAGATGCTTATCTCTGTTAGTGATGCTTCTCTGTTAGTGAAAAAGTTGAGAGAGAGAGAGAGAGAGGTCGAGAGAGAGAGAGAGAAAGGAAGAGTAAGGAAAGAGGGTTCTCACCGGGGCGGTCGTCGACGGTCGACGCGCGGTGGCGCCGGGTTGTGGCGGTCGCAGGGGAGAGAGGGACGCGGCTAACAGAGAGGGCGGTCGGATGCGACTCGCAGTGGAGAGCGTCGGTGGCGAGATCGCCTCTCCGGTGGTTAGGGCACGAAGGGGGCAGAGGCTTCACCGCTCCGACGGAGGTCGAGGCGGAGGAAAGAGGTTCTAGAGGGAGCGCCGGCGTGGAGAATGTGCCGACACGGCGGCTGCAGCGGGCGGCGCGGCTTCAACGGCGGCGGCCGCGACCTGCGTGCGGTGGCGCGCACGGGCTCTGTGCGCCGGGCTCGGAAGGCTCGATCGGGAGGCTCGATTCGACGCGGGGTCTTGTCGGCTCAGCGCACGGAAAGAGATGCGCCCGCGCGGCGGCACTCCCCGCTAACCCAGGTTTCGACCATCGCGGTGTCGACGCCGCAGTTGCATCGGACTGGTGCGGGCGACGCGGTACTGCAGCGCACGTCCACGCGGAGGCTCGATGCACGGCACGACAATGGGAAGCACGGCCATGGAGGTTAGGGTTCCTCTCCCTTCTATTTCTGTTTGTGTTGTTGGTTGGAAGGCTCGGCTAGGCCGATGTGGGTAGCTGGGACGATCGGGGAACTGGGTGGTAACGGTGGTGGTTGGGACTCCGACCGGGAGTGTGGCCGGATTTGTTGATGGCGGAGATGATGGGTTACGGTGGCGGTGGTGATGATGACGAAGACAGTGGTGTTGGTTGTGGCTTTTGGTGGTGGTAATGGTGGCATATGCGGAGAGGCAGGGTTCGATGTCGGGTTTTGGGATGATAGCGATGGATGTGGGTAGTGTTAGGATTGTTTGACGGTATCGGATGTGTCGTGCCGGGGGTGTGTCCCGACACGAGATGAATGAATGTAAATAACTGGAATAAGATTTGGTTGTCACAGACACGATGCACGATGTGATTGTGGTGTGGAAATTGGAGGAGTACCTCTCCTTATATAGGAGGTGGGAATTTTCAGTTGGATAAGGACTTGCAATAATTTAAACCCCGATGGATAATTCCATCTTTTATTTAAATTGATTTAGAATTAAGCAGTCAAAAATTAAATCAATCTAGATAACTTCCTTTAATTTAATTTAAAATCTTTTCCAAATTTAAATCATCAAAATAATTCAAATATTAAGTAAAACAAAATTTTAAATATCTTTTTCATAATATTAAAATATAACATTAACTAAATTTCAAAAATCAAGATAATTACTTAAATATTAAATCATAAATTAGCTTTTATAAATAACAAGGATATGTTAATAACAAATTTCGAATCTCGCAAAATATTTGGAATACTTTTCATATAAACCAAAATTTTCAATCACTACTTATTTTTAAATGATGAATAAAATAACTCTTTTTAAAATAAAAATATTTATCACATTTATTTGAACATGTACCTTCCTATATAAAATAAAATTTAGAATAATAATATTTTTCTAAAATATGTACCTCGACACATATTCGCACTCGTCGAGCAATACGAAAATGCGAATTCATACGCGACGTATATTACAACTACGGGACGTACAATTACAAAATAAAAAATTTAGTACCAAATTTATTTAAAAAATAATAGAAATTTAGGGGTTTTACACATTTGCAGCTACCAAGGTGCAGATCTTCTCTCGCAAACCGTGCCAGAACTTCTTAGCATGGTCCACTGGATCGTCCACCAGGCAGTGGCAAATCTGCCAAGCCGGTTGAATTCAGTTGCATACTCCTTGATAGTGCGGTATCCCTGCTTCAGATCATAAAATTGCCTTCCCATAGCTTCTAGGGCGGCTTCTGAAAAGAACTTCTGCTTGAATTGCTTCTTGAAGGAACGCCAAAAGGTTCCTCCAGTCTGGAATCTTGGCTCATTTCTATACCAAATGCTAGCCAAATCCCTAAGTCAAAGAGCGATGGCCTCTACCATGAGGTCGACAGGGAGTCAAGCGATGCTGAGAAGTCGCTCCATATCATCCAGCCATTCATCTGCGTAGATGATGCCCTCTGTTCCTATGAAAGGGCGCGAGTCCAGTTTCTTGAAGTTCTTAATGGTTCTGACCTTTTTCCTGGATAATAGGCTGCTTGTCAGACTTGAATTTCTCCAATGAAACATAAAATTTTAACAAAATATTCTTATTTTACCTTAGCAGGACTCTGATCGGATTGAGATGAATCTAGGGCTGACATGGCCACATTATGAGCATTCTTTATGCCATCTCTAATAATCGCGGTCTTCTCACGATTGGCTTCAACTTGGGCCCTCTGGGTCTCAAGAACTCCTTATGGAAGGCCTATGAGTTTGGTGGGGTCCACTGGCATAGGTGGAGCAATGGGAGGATTCATACCGACAGGAGCTGGTGGTGTGCTCCTGGGAGGAATGAGTGATGCTACATGCACTGAGGAAGTATAAGCAATACGGGGAGCCCGTCAGCATAAGGGCGATAAGTGAGATGCAACGGAGAAGGGTCGGAACGGGCCTGAGTAGGGGTATGCTCAGAGGATGAACCCACTTCGCTGGAAGGACCAGAACAGGTTGTCTTTCCTCTTGCCATCCTCTGGAAAGGTTTAGGTAACAAGCAAGGTAACCTACGAAGCTATAGCAAGCAATAATAGAGATATAGATAGATAATTTCGGTCCTATGTTGTGACGGGTTGAAATTTCTCAATTATTCTAAGTGTTCTAATTGTTTCTAGAGTATGTTTTTCCTAAGTCACACATAAACCAAAAGTCAAGTGCAGGACTGTATGTTTGGCTAGACTAAGTTGACTAGACCAAACTTTTTAGTATAACAGACATGCCTGGGTGGTGTGCTGTCGCAGGCACCCAAAAATAAAACCATTTCTCTTAAAATTATTTGTAGTAGTGAGAGTAAGGATCGATCCCACGGAGAACAATTAGTGTACTTTTATGCAATGTGAACAAGAATGGAAAAAATATTTGAATTTAATAAAAGCAAATTTAGAAAAAGCTAAAAAATAATTAAAGTATTGGAATCAATCAAAGGAACAAATATTGGTCTCAGTCAACATTCACCATTGGAATATTAAAATTGATCACCGATACAAGCATAAATTAACTCATACTTTGAATATTCACCGTTGGAAGTATCTTCCTATCTCTCTTAGGCTTAGTTAATTAAAAACAAGCGATCTAATTAAATTTAATTACTAAATAATCCAAGACAAGCCCTGAAGATTTAATCTAACAATTTCTTTAAGAACCAAGAGATCGATGAAGCAAAACAACACAAGCACAAGCGGTTGCATTTAGTTTTGTTAAAAGTTTTTCTCCTAAGATGAAATAAAACAAAGCAGTTTATTAAATCTTGGTTGCTTCACAAATTAGAAAAATTAAACAATTACGGATTTGATATCTAATTAAGCAGTAGATCGAAATGAATAATAAACTAGTAGGCCTCCTAGTAATTAAACAAGACTATCATGAAGATGGGCATAGAAAAATATTCAATACTCAAAGTATAAATCAAACAAATAAATATAATTTAGATCTCACAAGTTTATTGATTCCAAGGCTTCCGTTTTCTTCGACCAATAAGACTTTTAGCCGCACATGTCCATCAAAACTTCAAAAGAAAAGTTGGAGAAGAAGAATAAGAGTTGTGTGTTGTGGTCCCCTTTTCTCATGATTTTTACCCCTTTTATACACTCCAAATTTGTTATTAGGAGTCCAAAATATCTCCCCACAAATCCTCTAAAAGTTATAACTTCTCAAACAATAAAACTAAGTCATAGAATAAGTAGGAAAATAGTTATTTGGGTTCCTATTTTTGTTCACAACATATTTGACTCAATTTTAAGCCTGATTTCGTCCATGGTGCAGCCTGAATCTCAAAAAACAAAAAATATAAAAGTTGTAGATCTTTGTCATAGCTTTCCAACTTTTTGAATCACCTCATTTGCATTTTAGAGGAGAAAGTATCTCCAATTGCATTCTAAAGCAAAATATATGTCACGCCCCAGATCCAGAATACTGGAGAGCGGGGGGCAGACACAGCCAGCTACGTATATAGAAGTGTATACCACCTCCATATATGGTCACGGCTGTCTAGATGTATGAGGGTTTATCTACAAGACATCAGTCTCTTATGGTCGAGAATAAGCCTAGTGTCTCAATATCAAGCAAGCAAGTAAATGTAACAAGACGGTAGATCATCAGATATACAAAGTAAGGCGTCCCAAACATTACATATTCAGATGATCATGAAGCTAGTCATACAAAATACGAAGACTAGCAAGAGTTTAAGTCATACATGATCAACCCTAGAATTTTAAATCATGTTAGAGCCCTTAGGCAGACAAGAAATATAAGTATTCAACACGAGCTAACACTTGCTCGGCGGCTAAACGCCTCAAAAGAAATTTTTTACAATAGAGCGGGAGAGCAAAATAAAACCCCCTCATTGCCAGGGTTTTTTCTAGTGTTCACCATTTGGCTGTGTCACGACCCGCACCCTAGAGTAAGGGCACGAGACGTGGGTACGTCCAGCCTACGCCGCAGTGTCGGCGGTAGAACGCTATCCTAGGTCACAACATCTAACAATATAAATTCTAAACAGTTTATACTCCCCGAATGGGGGTGATATAGCAGAAAGTAAACTCAATCACAAACTAAGGCAGAAGATAAGATGGAATGATAGATAGATAAAACTGCTAAAATGAAAGGAAATCCCAAGTACAAACAGAGAGTCTAAGTGTCTAAGATAATACATATCCCAAAATCAATATATACAGTCATCCATAGAGTAATGTAAATAACATCCTAGTCTAGAAGAGTGTCATCCACAGCTATAGGGTCCGGCTGCTGGTCCAAGTCACAGCTGTCATCTAAAGTAGCCCCATAATATGTAGGGCAGCCAGCCTCATCCTCATCCTCTATAATATTTCAACAGGTCTAGTCAGGACAGGAGCGAGCACAATACATCTCAATAAGTCATAGCAGGAAAAGAAAATATAATCATGCTAGAGAATAAAATACAGAAAACTGAAGAATAGTAAATGTAAGAGAGAGATTGTAAGTAAATATCTATGATATATATAAAGAGAGACAGTGCTAGTGATTCAGAGTACTGCATAAACATGTGAATGGCTAAGGACTGATTCATGATTACACTACTTGGAATTGATTTATGATTACACTACTTGGATTTATTCACATGTTCATTTATACTTCCCCTATCCCCAATCAATACACAAGGATCCATTCAAGTTACGTTAAGATTCATGATTATACTACGTTGCCCATAAAGGGTGATTCATGAATTGATTTGTGAAGGCTCGATGATCATGAGGGTACATGAGTCACTAGCTGATTCCCGAAGATTCATGATAATAGAAGCATACGATACGTGATGTAAGTGAAACACACATGAGACAAAAGTATCTGATGCTCCCGAGAAGGATAACATCTCATGAAGGGATCAATATAGTACCAATCCGTGTTCCAACGTGTCAGCATCAAGTAAGATAGTCTAAAGCAGAAAATATAATCCTAAACATGATATGAAATGATCAGAGAATGTACTTGCCTGCTATCTGAATGTCCAAGGTGAATATACTGTCCGAGGAGTGGTGTCTGGCTCCTAATCAGAACAGCACAAGTCACAACAAGTCTAAAATGATAAAATGAAGCTCTACTATGCATTCTACATGGGTCTAGGTCAAACTAGGTCAAAGTCAACTCTTGGTCAACCCTAGTCAACCAAGAAGTCAAACCTAGGCCAACTATGGTCAAACTAGGTCTAACAAGTCTAACTAGGCTTAACTAGTCTATTCTAGGCTTAACTAAGACTGACCAGACTAACTAAGCCCTCACTAGTCTAATAGACACACCATAGGCCAATACCACATATATACATATACCACTATCACATATGAAGGTATATGTATATCCTTATATACATATAGACATGTGCCTAGCACATGAGCTATCACACAACACATAGGCTAGTATGTCCATTTACCCACATATATAGATATATATATACATAATCACACACATACATATATTAGGATTTATCTATATATATATATATATATTTTATATATATATATATATATATATATATATATATATATATATATATATACATATATAGGGTGCATCTATGTGTGTGTGGATATATATATATATATGAGCAATGTGTGTTTAAAGAAATGTGTGTGTTAAACAATTGACAGGAAACATGTATGCAGTGTGTGTATGTATATACAGTGTGGCAAATAAGCTCTCAGGTTTGTAGGAACTCAGGAATGTGTGTGTGTGTGTATATACAGTATGGCAAATAAGCTCTCAGGTTTGTAGGAACTCAGGAATGTGTGTGTGTGTATATACAGTGTGGCAAATAAGCTCTCAGGTTTGTAGGAACTCAGGAATGTGTGTGTGTGTATATACAGTGTGGCAAATAAGCTCTCAGGTTTGTAGGAACTCAGGAATGTGTGTGTGTGGGTGTATAGAAATCTCATGAAGGCTGAAACATGTGACAGGGAAGTACAGGCATATCTAGATATATAAATGTGTGTGAAGAGGGAAATGTAAATGACAGGGTCACAGTAATCTCAGGTTTTGTACATGTGTAGGAATAGATAGGTGACAGTGCAAAATGCCACAGTGTGAACTGTGGTGTGTCTCAGTTTTCAAAATTAAAAGGAAGAGCCTATTTCAGTTCTACAACAGTATTCATAATTAAAACTTATTCAAAAACTAAAATGGAGAATGACTTCAATGTCTCAGATTCTCATGTAAAACAGTTCAGTTCATCACAAATTCCATCTCAGGTTTTACCATAGTAACATTCGATTAGAACTTGTTCAAAACTGTAACTGAACATGAACCATTCACTCACCCATGTATCAGAAATTCGACAGCTACCACAAATCCCACACTCGAATTCCCTTACAATCAATTATACACAACACATGAATAATCAACAATGTGGATTACTTGACAAATTAAGACATCAGTCAAGACTAGATAAAAAATAGGAATCAATTCAGTGAGGAATTGTCATGTGAAATAAACTCTGTGTACCAGTGTACATCAGTTTCCCTTCCCTGTGATTCGAACTTTTATTCAGCAATTCAATCACAAAGTGAAACCCTTACATCCTAAACTTGACATTTGATGAGTAGTAATTAAAATCATCACAATATTCATGATATTAAATCATTAATGCAATTCGAATCAGGGAAAAAATAGTGAGACAGTTCACTGATACTGGCAGTATCAGAAAAATGGGGATATCCCTATTAACCATTGAAATAACAATAATAATCCATGAAAAAGGTTGGTAAACAATATTTAGTGTGTGTACGTGTCATACACTCAATTTCGTATCCAGAAACCAGACACGGATGTGTCCAAACCAATGCACACGCACGCACGAGACTGGCACGAGCTCGGTTGGCCTGTGCACGTGTCCGCACGCACCCGACACTCCACCAAGTGACACGAGACTTGGGGAGTGTCGTGTCAGATACTGTCCCAAGCTCCATGTCAAAAGACACGCGCCTACGTGTCCTATACAAGTCGCACGACCCTGCGGGTAGCAGGACAGTGCGCCCAGGCGCACGCGACCGTGTCCGCGAGTCCAATGTGACTCGGACACGACTCAAAACTAGCTCAGACCAATAGAAACCCATAAGCGACCCAAAAATACGAATTCCTATTCAAACACAATTTGAAATCTCGAATGAAATGCCCTTTGTGGTATTTCGTCGAACACCTGCGCGTGTCACTAATACGTGTCCGATACGGACACGTACAGGACACGAAAATTGGGAAACTCTATACCTACATAATCAGGACACCTAGGGCTAGATTGTCTATGGAATTTAAACCTATTTTTAATGGGTGGAATAGAATGTACCTATGGGTGTTCTTCAACACAAAACTCTTTCAATGAGGGAATCTCCAAAAGCCACCCAATCTTTCAAATTGATTCAAATCTGTGATTTGACTCCACCATCAGCAAGAAAACATTGATTAGATCATAATGGAAGAAATCCCAATCAAAAAGGAGTCCTATTGATCAAACTAGGAAGAAAATTAATAAATGCTTACCTATTCTTTAGGAAAATGGAGAGCTAATTAAAAAGAGGCACAAATCCCTATGGAGACATTATATAGGCAAGGGGGGTCTTGGCTGGTTACTTTTGTTAGGGTTTTTAGGTTTCATCCTATGGCTAGGAATGAATCAAGGCTAATGGGTGGCCTAGAACAAAGGGTTCTTTCCTAGTCTTTTGCAATCACTTAACTAAACTAGACTTGACTTAACCCATTAACCAAAACCATCTAATTTTCTAAGTGGCTCACTAAGTTAGTTATGACCCATCTAGGTTAGGTCCAACTAGGTTAGGCTAACCAAAATCACAAGGCAATAATTAAAATAATATTTAAATCAACCCATTCAATTAAATCATTTAAAATTCTTAATAAAATATAATAAATTCAATAATTACAAAAATGACAAAAATACCCTCAAACTTGAATTGTGGTAGTGACAGGCTGGAATGCAGGTAGAACCTCGGGTGTTGCTCCAAAATTTGGTCATACAAAACCAGCTGGGTCAGACCCCAGAAAGAGCAAGTGCCACAAGGGAGGCTTCACTTAGGAACTAAAATCAGCATATTGGCACATAAAAGCACAAAAGGACATAAATGAAATGACAAAAGACATGAGTTAGAGAAAACAGGGTGATAAATGATAAGATAACTAAAGAACTATTCCGGTAACCAAGTTACAACCCGTAAACCAAACAAGGACCGGGGTTATAACCCTTCACCTGAACAGAACTTAGTCTCTAACCAATTATCGACAAGTAAAGCATAAACTGAGAAATGTCCAGAAGTAACCATGTACTGGCAGTGTCTAGACAAGATTAGACAAGACTAGACTCATTCAACATTCACGGCCAAGCAAAGAGTACAGCTTGATACTTTAACTAACTAGGGTTATCACAAGCCTAGTTACTAGCAAAATGCAATGAGATATTCCTACGGCCACAAGCCCTGCAGACTATCCAGGTTATCCATACGCAAGTTACAAGGCTTTATAGTGGATACATCGCCTAGGAGACAAATGTATCCTATTAGGTGACTAAAGGGTGCAACACATGACAGTGTGCATATTACTTGTTTCAAGAAGTGTTCCATATGACAGTGGGCTGGAAATTTGCCCTACTCGACGGCAAGCTCCAAGTCCATCAGAGAAGACGCCCAGATTACGGGATTGCTTGTAGCCGAAATATCTCTATCTATATGAGCTACTTGATCAATCTAGTCATTAATCCTAGCCAAATTCAGCATGAATCTCTGACCGTGGTAACCAGGAATACAAGTCCTAGACATGATACGAGACAAGATTGGTAGGTTATACAAGCACAATCAATAAATCACCCACGGTGTTATGATGAAAATTTACTAGCAAGTCGAGATAGCCGTCGCAACAGCATTCAAGATTACATGTTAGACTTACTTATCAAGATTACTTGTCAAGAGTGCGCCACGACGGGCCACTGTCAAGATTACTTATCATGTCAAGAGTGCGTCACGACGGACCACCATTCAAGAATTATCATGTCAAGGTTGCTCGTCAAGAGTGCACCACGACGGGTCACTATTTAAGAGTTATCATGTCAAGTTACTTATTAAGAGTGCGCCTTAACAGACCATTATCGTGTCATGTTACTTGTTACTTGTTAAGAGTGCGCCTTAACAGGCCACTATCAAGATTGAGAGAAACATGCATAAAAATAGTTAGTAACATATTCTTGAAGCCAAGAAAAAGATCTACAACTTCTATGTTGGAAGTTGGGAGAGATTCTGACCACAAATCAGCCAAAAAGTATAAGAAAAACAGCCAAAATAGGTATTATGCGGCCAAGGGTAGATAGGGTCTCATGCGGCAGTGGATGGGTACCCATCCATGCGGCGGGGTCGATGGAGACCCATCTATGCGGCAGGATCGATAGGGAGCCATCCATGCGGCAGGGTCGATGGGGAGCCATCTATACGGCTGGGTCGATGGGGACCCATCCATGCGGCTGGGTCGATGGGGACCCATCTATGCGGCTGGGTCGATGGGGACCCATCCATGCGGCTGGGTCGATGGGATGCCATCTATGCGGCTGGGTCGATGGGGTGCCATCCATGCGGCTGGGTCGATGGGGAGCCATCCATGCGGCTGGATCGATGGGGAGCCATCCATGTAGCTGGGTCGATGGGGACCCATCCATGCGGCTGGGTCGATGGGTACCCATCCATCTCTGAAATTCTGAGAAGGATGGCCATAGAACCCATATCTTCCAAGCTCCATAAAACCTTCACCTTAACTCCAAATTTGGACTTCCATAGGTCAAAATGGGGTAGAATAAAATTCTCTACAACATAGAATAATCAAAACTTGAAAATAATAAAGTTTGATAAATCAAAACCCAAGAAATCCGAAAATGCAACAAGCTTAGATCTACAAGAAATAAATCATGGAAATTGAAAATGCTAAGTACTAAAGTGTCTTAGAATCTCGTGAGAAAGACAATAGAACAATAAAAATAGAGTTCCTCCATGAAGCAAGTTGCACTTGCCTAAGCTCTTGGTAGGTGGAGAGAGTTATGAGGAAGAAGAAGGAGTAAATAAAAAAGTAAGAAAGTAATGAAGAGAGAGAAGGGTTGGTAGGTTTATAAAGGGAGAGGGTTAGCATGTTGGGCCAAGTCCTAACAAATCGAGTCCAACCAAATATACCAAACTAAGCCAAGCCGAACCAGGATGAACCCAAAATAAACCAAGGCAAGATTATACCAGGATCAAGCTAAGCAAGACAAGTCTAACTACGGGTCGGGATTTCGTACACGTATACTAGAAATACAGATAACGAAAAATAGAGGTAAAAACTCTACCCACCTTAAAAGAATTTTGTCTTCGGATTTTAATCAAGAGGCTAGAGATGTCGAGGCAAGCTATACTAAGGCACAAGAAATCTATGACTAGCAACCAATCATGCAATCAATCATACAAGCAAAGAATTTAAAAGCGTGAGACAGAAGGAAGACATCCTGCGAAAAACCTCTCTGCCGGTTCTGCATCTGGGCTTGGACATGGGCATGTTGCTGGGGTCTCTGCTGCTGAAAGGCTTGTTCCTGAGGCGGCAATGGCGTCAGAGGCTGATACTGTTGTTGTACTGGTGCTGGTGCCCTAACCGATGGACTGGTTAGGTTCACTGACGATGAGCTGGCTCTCTTTGGACAGGATCCTATCTTATGATCCGGTGCCCCACAAGCTAAACATAATCCCTGTGCTCTGCGATATTCTGAAACAACGTGTCCTGGCTTTCCATAATGAGTGCAGCCCATTGCGGAAGATTGCTTCTGCTTCTGTTGCTGAGGTTATGTCGGTGTCGAGTGCTGAACCGACGAAACTATGGTCATCCTCCTGGGGGCTCCAATTGTCAAAGCCCTAGCTGCCGGGGCTGGGGCTGAAGACTGGTTCATCTGGCCATGGGACCGCTTCCGTCCTCCAGTTCTATCGACTATCCTCTGAGAAGTATACTCATGCATCTTCGCTGCTCACAAGACGGTATCAAAAGTCCGATGCTCAAACTGCTCCACTGCAAGAATGATCTCTAGGTGGAGTCCCTGCTGGAACCGCTGCGCTCGATCGAACTCGGTTGCCACCAAGGTAGGAGCAAACCGACTTAGTCTAGAAAACTCGACCGTATATCCATCGACTGTCCTGCTCATCTGCTTCAGATTGGTAAATCTCGTCTGCAGATCATGTCGAGCCACTACATCAAAGTACTTGATCTGAAACTTGTCATTGAATATTGCCCATGGGACAGGCGTCTCCAAACCCACTGCTAGCATCGCCCACCAGGTGCGGGCTAAGTCCAATAACTGTAGGCGTACTACAGCTACCTTCTCTCCTTCTGGAGTCTTGGCTGCATCAAAGATAATCTCGATGTCCTGGAGCCACGCATCAGCTGTAATAGCATCCTCGCTGCCGTCAAAGAAGGGAGGGTCCAGGCGCTTGAAATTGTTGGCTGTACTGTTATCTTTGTAATCCACTCTGTCCATGGCCGTTTGTACTGTCTGGTGCAGGACATCACCTCAACGATCCTGTGATGCAAGCAATTCTCGGATAAGTCCTACTAAGGTTCCATTGTCAGGCTCTGTAGGCTGGACTGGCTGAACCGGCTGAACTGGCGGCACATGATCTCCGGAAGGCATAACTCGGGAGGCTGCTTCTGAGTGTTGGGCTTGGTCCCCAGGTTGCTGCTGAGGTGCTAGTTGAGCTCCTTCCGGCTGATCAGTAGGACCAGGAATGATGCCACTGGAAAAACAATGACATAGGGGACAACAAGGAAGGACCAAGATAGATCGAGGATATAAGCATGTGATCAGGTCAAGAATTCAGGAAGATTAGAAGGCACGAGTAGAGATCAAGGGCGAGTACTGATTGAGACATCTATTCAGTGAAACCCTCATACATCTTGTTTTACAAGACCTACATAGGCTACCACTTAAACCGTGTCACGTCCCAGATCCAGAATACTGGAGAGCGGGGGCAGACACAGCCAGCTACGTATATAGAAGTGTATACCACCTCCATATACGGTCACGGCTGTCTAGATGTATGAGGGTTTATCTACAAGATATCAGTCTCTTATGGTCGAGAACAAGCCTAGTGTCTCAATATCAAGCAAGCAAGTAAATGTAACAAGATGGTAGATCATCAGATATATAAAGTAAGGCGTCCCAAAATTACATATTCAGATGATCATGAAGCTAGTCATACAAAATGCAAAGACTAGCAAGAGTTTAAGTCATACATGATCAACCCTAGGATTTGTCAATCATGTTACAGCCCTTAGGCAGACAAGAAATATAAGTATTCAATACGAGCTAACACTTGCTCGACGGCTAAACGTCTCAAAAGAATAATTTTACAATAGAGCGGAAGAGCAAAATAAAACCCACTCGTTGCCAGGGTTTCTTCTAGTGTTCACCATCTGGCTAGAATGCAGGTAGAACCTCGGGTGCTGCTCCGAAATCTGGCCATACAAAACAAGCTGGGTCAGACCCCAGAAAGGGCAAGTGCCACAAGGGAGGCTTCACTTAGGAACTAAAACCAGCATATTAGCATATAAAAGCACATAAGGACATAAATGAAACGACAAAAGACATGAGTTAGAAAAAACAGGATGATAAACGATAAGATAACTAAAGGACTATTCCGGTAACCAAGTTACAACCCGTAAACCAAACAAGGACCGGGTTGTAACCCTTCACCTGAACAGAACTTAGTCACTAACCAATTATCGACAAGTAAAGCATAAACTGAGAAATGTCCAGAAGTAACCATGTACTGGCAGTGTCTAGACAAGATTAGACAAGACTAGACTCCATTCAACATTCACGGCCAAGCAAAAAGTACGGCTTGATACTTTAACTAACTAGGGTTATCACAAGCCTCGTTACTAGTAAGATGCAATGAGATATTCCTACGACCACAAGCCCTGCAGACTATCCAGGTCATCCAGACGCAAGTTACAAGGCTTTATAGTGGATACATCACCCAGGAGACAAATGTATCCTATTAGGTGACTTAAGGGTGCAACACATGACAGTGTGTATATTACTTGTTTCAAGAAGTGCCCCACATGACAGTGGGCTGGAAATGTGCCCTACTCGACGGCAGGCTTCAAGTCTATCAGAGAAGGCGCACAGATAACGGGATTGCTTGTAGCCAAAATATCTCTATCTATATGAGCTACTTGATTAATCTAGTCATTAATCCTAGCCAGATTCAGCATAAATCCCTGACCGTGGTATCCAGGGATACAAGTCCTAGACATGATGCGAGAGAAGACTGGTAGCTTATACATGCATAATCAATACATCACCCACGGTGTAATGATGAGAATTTACTAGCAAGTCGAGATAGCCGTCGCAACAGCATTCAAGATTACATGTTAGACTTACTTATCAAGATTACTTGTCAATAGTGCGCCACGACGGGCCACTGTCAAGATACTTATCATGTCAAGAGTGTGTCACGACGGACCACCATTCAAGAATTATCATGTCAAGGTTGCTCGTCAAGAGTGCACCACGACGGGTCACTATTTAAGAGTTATCATGTTAAGTTACTTATTAAGAGTGCGTCTTAACATGCCATTATCGTGTCATGTTACTTGTTACTTGTTAAGAGTGCGCCTTAACAGGCCACTATCAAGATTGAGAGAAACATACATAAAAATAGCTAGTAACATATTCTTGAAGCCAAGGAAAAGATCTACAACTTCTATGTTAGAAGTTGGGAGAGATTCTGACCACAAATCAGCCAAATAGGACAAGAAAAACAGCCAAAATAGGCATTATGTGGCCAAGGGTGGATGGGGTCTCATGCGGTAGTGGGGGTCGATGGGGACCCATCCATGCGGTAGGGTCGATGGGGAGCCATCTATGCGGCTGCGTCGATGGGGACCCATACATACGGCTGGGACGATAAGAACCCATCTATGCGGCTGGGACGATGCGGACCCATCCATGCGGCTGGGTCGATGGGGTGCCATCTATGCAGCTGGGTCGATGGGGTGCCATCTATGCGGCTGGGTCGATGGGGACCCATCCATGCGGCTGGGTCGATGGGGACCCATCTATGTGGCTGGGTCGATGGGGAGCCATCTATGCGGCTGGATCGATAGGGAGACATCCATGCGACAGGGTCGATGGAGAGCCATCTATGCGGCTGGGTCGATGGGGACCCATCCATGCGACTGGGTCGATGGGTACCCATCCATCTCTGAAAATTTGAGAAGGATGGCCATGGATCCCATAGCTTCCAAGCTCCATAAAACCTTCACCGTAAGTCCAAATTTGGACTTCCATAGGTCAAACTGGGGTAGAATAAAATTCTCCACAATATGGAATAATCAAAACTTGAAAATAATAAAGTTTGATAGATCAAAACCCAAGAAATTCAAAAATATAACAAGCTTAGATCTACAAGAAATAAACCATAAAAATTAAAAATGCTAAGTACTAAAGTGTCTTAGAATCTCGTGAGGAAGACAATGGAATAATAAAAATGGAGTTCCTCCATGAAGCAAGTTGCACTTGCCTAAGCTCTTGGTAGGTGGAGAGAGTTATGAGGAGAAAGAAGGAGTAAATTAAAAAAATAAGAAAGTAATGAAGAGAGAGAAGGGTTGGTGGGTTTATAAAGGAGGAGGGTTAGCATGTTGGGCCAAGTCCTAACAAACCGATCCCAACCAAATATACCAAGCCAAGCCAAGCCGAACAAGGATGAACCCAAAATAAACCAAGGCAAGATTAAACCAGGATCAAGCTAAGCAAGACAAGTCTAACTACGGGTCGGGATTCCGTACACGTATACTAGAAATACGTATAACGAAAAATAAAGGTGACAATATAAATATAATGAGTACCTTTAATCATGAAATAAGCATAAAATGGTACACATTAAGGGAAAAATATAATATTTTATGTTCTCATCAAATACCCCCATACTTAACTTTTGTTCGTCCTCGGACAAAACACTAGTTTATTTATTTTTTTTAAAATAAAAATCAAGGTTGTAATGCCATAAATAAAGAGTAAACCAAGCTTTTCAAAACTCATAACATATTATGAAATTATATTCTTAGACAACTTCTAATTACTTAGTAAGTATTTTTACTTGAAGATAGAGTAAACTAATTTGGTAGATCTTTACGGAAATAAACACTCAACTCTCATGTATTTGAAGGATATGTGTTTCGCTCAAATTCATTCCAAAAGATATGATCTACCATAAGCTTGCATATTTTCTCATTATCCGCCACTAGAATGACATGCATAACATAAATCATAAGGACTTTTCATGGATTGTAGCGGGGCCTACGATCAAGGTAGGATATATTTGGGATCAAAAACCATCAAAACTAGTGGAGCAAAAATAATTAACTCAAGCTCGAATGTATAAAATATGTAAAACCAATCACTCCATTCAAAGCATTCAACATACCCCTTTACTGGAAATTTTGGAAGGAATTATGAAGATGGATATCAAAAGTAATTTCCTCCATCACTTCTTTTCTTTATTACTTCTTCTTTCATTTTTTCCTTCATTTTTATTCATTTTTTTTCTCAATTCTCTTTTTTCTTTTTTTTTCTGAATTATGATGGGACACAAGAATTTAAGAATGAAAATATGTAGCCAAACTAGAAATTCAAGACCCCCACATTTATTTCATATACACCCATATATAGCATAATGCTCCACTAGCTTTCCGGCTTGGGTAACGAAATTTTTTTCAAGTTAAAGCTTGTAATGTGGGTTCACAAAAATAAAAGCAATATGGCTCAAAGGGGTTCAACCAAAGGAAAAATAATTTCAAGGTATGCTATTTGGCTCAAGTAACGCGTAACAAAGAGGGCCTTAATCATGTTCATGTATGTATGTGTCGATGTGACCTCGAAGAGAATCAAAGCAAGTTCTAGAAAAACAAATCTATGGAAGAATATCTCTCATAAAAAATAATGAGACTGATGTGTCAGTCTAAGGGCTCAAAACCTCACCGGCTTTTGTCTACCAAATTTAGTCACTACCATCATTAAGGAAAATAACTAGACTAATTAATTCTAAGTTGATAATAGTACTTATTCAATCATGTTATGAATTTTTTAAAACTTAGTTAAATCTTGCTCATGACATACAAAAAAAAAATTATTGACGAAAAAACAAGTCTTTTTAACATTTTTTAATATATATTTATTTATTTTGGAAAACTACGTATTAAAAAATAAACAAAACATAAATTTCGTCACTTAAAACTGGTATTGTCTCAAATGCAAAGAAAAGATAAAAATAAACAAAAATAATAAATGCCAGAATAAGAAAAACTTCCCTTGGGTTACCTCCCAAGCAGCACCTGTATTTAATATGTCGTTGGCTCGACTCTATGCACACTTGATGAAATTAGGCGAGAATTTTACATCTTGAATAGAGGGCTGCAAAACAGAGTCCTCTTGTCAGAAATTGATAATGAAATATAAGGAAGGTTACCTGACTGTTGTCTTTTATAAAATCAATCAACCCTCCAACAGTTTCATGTAAATTATTACACAAGACTAACTCCTCATTCTTTTTCTTAAGATTCTAACTAACGACAATATCAAATCCATCTTTGCCATTAAGTCCAATTTTTTTGTGCATTTGGCACTACGTTGTCATTAGAAATATTCGTGTCTACAACGCTATTTTCTCTTCTCTTGTTTTGACGATGTTGTGCTTCTTTTTACTAGAATGTCCACCTCTTTACCACTTCTCAAAACGATTGTACTCGTATTTTCTTTTGGATTTACTATCGTTTGAGATGGTAATTTTTTACAAACTTTGTGCCTCCAGCTTATTAATTGTTGTAACCATTTGGCTCATTTGATTGTTCAGACTTTGGATGCTGGCCCTTGTCTCCTGTTGAAATTGCAAGGTATTAGTAGCAATAGACTTAACAATATCTTCTAAAGACATACCTGAATTAGAAGTTTGGTTCGGTTGTTGTTCATGGGGATATGGTTGTTTATGCTGTTGGTAACTTAGGTAATTTTGAGTTACGGAATGATTTAATTGTGGATTCCCGTAGCTAAAATTAGTATGATCTCTCCATCCTAAGTTTTATGAGTTTGAATATGAATCATATTTCATTTGTGATTGTCCAGGAAAACCACATTCCGTATTCACTTGTTCATTTGGCTCATCTTGAAGAGTTGGGCACATATCAGTTGTATTCCCTGGTACTAAACAAATTCCACAAGCTATTGTTGTTTGCATGTTACCAACAACCATTTGATGAACAAGAGAAGTTAAAATAGCAATTTTTTGTTCAAGAGAAGAAACATTTACCTCATTGACATGCCTAGATGGAAGATCTTGCCAAGTGACAAATTGTTGAGAATTGGTCGCCATCTCCTGTTCAAGAATTTTTTTTACTAACAAAAAGAAATTATTTTATTACAAGAATGAAATAAAGATAACTAAAAGCACAAAAATTAACTAAATTACTCTCCGACAACGACGCAAAAATTTGATGTGCTGTCACATGCACCCAAAATAAAACCTTTTCTCTTAAATTATTTGTAGTAGTGAGAGTAAGGATCGTTCCCACGAAGAGCAATTAGTGTACTTTTATGCAATGTGAACAAGGATGGGGAAAAGTTTTAAATTTAATAGAAACAAATTTTATAAGAGCTAAAAAATAATTTAAGTATTGAAATCAATCAAAGGAACAAATATTGGTCTCAGTCAACATTCACTAATGGAATATTAAAATTGATCATCGATGCAAGCATAAATTAACTTATACTTTGAATATTCACCGTTGAAAGTATCTCCATATCTCTCTTAGGCTTAGTTAATTAAAAACAAGCGATCTAATAAACTTTAATTACTAAATAATCCAAGACAAGCGCTGAAAATTTAATCTAGCAATTTCTTTAAGAACCAAGAGATCGATGAAGCAAACAACACAAGCACAAGCGGTTGCATTTAGTTTTGTCAAAAGCTTTTCTCCTAAGATGGAATAAAACAAATCAGTTTATTAAATCTTAGTTGCTTCACAAATAGGAAAAATCAAACAATTACGGATGTGATATCTAATTATGCAGTAGATCAAAATGAATAATAAACTAGTAGGCCTCCTAATAATTAAACAAAACAATCATGAAGATGATTCAATACTCAAAGTATAAAATCAAACAAATAAATATCATTTAGATCTCACAAGTTTATTGATTCCAACCTTCGACCAACAAGACTTTTAGACGCACATGTCCATCAAAACTTCAAAAAAAAAGTTGAAGAAGAAGAAGAAGAGTTGTGTGTTATGGTCTCCTTTCCTCATGATTTCTACCCCTTTTGTATACTCCAAATTTGCTATTTGAAGCCCACAATATTTCTCCAAAAATCCTCTAAAAGTTATAACTTCTCAAACAATAAAACTAAGTCATAGAAAAAGTAGAAAAATAGTTATTTTGGTTCCTATTTTTGTTCACAACATCTTTGACTCAACTTCAAGCCTAATTTCGTCCATGGTGCAGCCTGAATCTCGGAAAACACAGAACATGAAAGTTGTAGATCTTTGTCTTAGATTTCTAAGTCTTTTCGAGTCACCTCAATTGTATTTCGGAGGAGAACGTTATGCCCATTTTGTTAAAATGTGTCAAAACTGTCAAAAATTGTAATTTAGCTCCATTTTGTACTTAGTGTCTCTAATTGTATCCTAAAGCAAAATATAAATATAATGAGTACCTTTAGTCATCAAATGAGCATAAAATGGTAGACATTAAGGGATGAAATATAATATTTTATGTTCTCATCAATGGGCCACCACTGAAAATATGTCACGATCCGATCCCAAGATTCTGGGTCCAGTCGGATCATGCCCAGCTTGCACCGTCGTGAGATGGCGAAAGTAAACTGTATCAATCAGTAATAACTCAAACACAATGTTTTAAAATAGGGATATTTAAATTTTTTTTATTTAAAACATTAAAGTCCACAACTAATGTCTGTCCCAGAAATAAAACATACCAATACGGTAATAGTCAAATTATTACAACTAGTCTTTTATTACAACTTTTAAAACAAAAAAATAAACTACAAGTACGACTAGAAATCCTGGGCTCCCTGATCGGGTTCAGCTATGTCCTTAGAACTCAAATCGATTCTATAGTAGGTACTAAAGGGAACCTCCTCGTCATCACAATCACGTAAAAATATTGGTCTCCCGTCAAGAGAGGAGCAAGAAACATATATCCAATCTAGCATTCTAATAAATAATTAAAAGATGCAAAAAGCAGTTTTGAAATATTATTATATTTTTCTAATAATAATATAGGACCAATGAAACAATAAAAATCTCAAGAGCAACACTGATGCAATCTACAATGATTCAATAGTTTTTTGAGTGTGTAGCAATCTGTGACCGGCTGGTAGAGTCAATATGTATACTAGCATTGGGCCTAATGCTAGCATATGGTACGGTTCAACCCCCTGTGCAATAGGGGTTAGCACGATAGAGTCAATATTAATAACAAGACTTTGGTCACAGACGTTACACTATTCCCCAATCTCCGAGTCAATCAAGCAATCAATTTGGGTCCGAGAGGGATCCCGTGAGTCAAGTGTCGATACAGTATATAATCCTAATAATGTAATACATTTAATTATCAACTAAAACACGAATTTGAATAATATGAAACTTGTCTTGGTTTTCTGGTGCTGTAGGTGACGACAGAAAAATACTCATGCTAATGCCCGGAACTGAACCCTACATTAGTGAAACATGTCTTAGTTGACAGTCTAAGATTTGCTACAATTGTAATTAACTTATTAATAATAAAATAATAATCTAGAATCTAAATTCACTAATAATTATAATAAAGCAATTGCCTAATTATAAAATATTTTAGAGAAACTCTAAGTGAGGAATGTAAGGAAAGTACATTTTTAATAATAAAATAATAAAACTTATTATTTTATTAAATAGAATTATCATTAATTCAATTAATAATAAGATTGTGACCAATTAGTATTTATTTGTGTTCGACATGATAAAAGGTTGAACGAACTTTTTGTATTATGAACGTAAAAAAGAGTACAATCAATTCTTATGCAAAAAAATCTAAGTACAAAAGTTTCTGGGAAAGTGTGACGGTGGAGATCGAGCATTACAGTAGTTCCTTTACTCTGTTGACGATCCGATGATGATATGAGACTTGCTCTGACTTTCTGGTGCCTTCGATAGAACTTTAGGGTTGCCGATCAGGAGGACGTCGAAGTTGAAGATTTTGATAATTCTGTGGATCTTCTTCTCCTTGTCGATCATTTTGTTGGGGGAAAAACTCTCAGGGGAGAGGGGCACATATGTGATGTGCATTAGGGTTTCGAGATATTAAGGAATCTGTTGTCCGTGCACGGTACGGGCTTCTGTGGCGCTGACAAGTGGCGGGTGCTGAGATTCCCCTCAAACGAGATCTCTGGTGGTTATCAAAATAACCAAAGGAGGTGACACGTGTAACCCTACTCCTCAAAAATATTTTTAAATGAGATATTCAATTTCTTCTTGGCAATTTTTCTAAGTCTTTTTCTAATTATAATTTATTGATTTTATTTTTTTCTTTTTGAGGGAATTTGGGCTCCCGGCCTGGCCCATAAGAGCAAGTTGAGGCTCTGGTCGAGAATCAGAGCTTTCTTTAGGAATTCACTTGTCCCGCCAAGTTTTCGATTGCAACAAACTTCCACTCCTATTTAACAGCCTTCTCCTCTATGAGGTGTCCTAACAACTTCTGACATCCCCATCCTTCTCCTTCTTCCTAGCCTTTTCTCAGACCTAACCCTAATTTATCAAGATTGAGCCATGGCAATGATGAAGATCTTGACGAGCAATGGCGGCTAGGCGAGTCACGACGACAAGTGGATCGGTCTCCTCCTGTGATCGTCGCAACATTAGTTCGATTTCAAAATCGAGTAAGTTGTTAGCATGGTCCAGTCGATCTCTGATTCTATCTTCCTTGATCTGAATTCGTTTTTGCGTGAATTATAGTTTGAGGACAGTAGATCTCGAGAGTTTCCCTTAACGCTCCTGATCTGTTCTGGATTTGATCCCTATGATCAATCGGAGAAGGTAAGGATTACTATTTGAACTGGTGATTTCGTTTGTGTTCTTTCCTTAATTTTGTTCTTCATCTGGTATTGAGAAGATAGATCGAGATTTTGGGAATTCGAAGTGAATTTAGAATTTTTGATCATCCTAAATCAGTTTTGAACGCTGGTAAGTAAATCCAGTCTTCTCAAATCGATTTTGAATCCATTCTTGATTCATGCTTTGATGATTCGTGGTGGTGCTTTGTTTTAATTTCTAATAGAGCGTTGGGATCGAAGGATGAACATATCTGTGTCATACCAGTTGGCCGAGCAAGGACTTGAATATGTACGTATGGATCGATCTCTATTTTTTTGTATTTGCAGCATCTCTAACTATTGAAGAACAGTGGAGAACCTAACTTTAGTTTTCATTGGTTAGAGATTAATCCAGTTCTGCAACCACACATTGTATAACCTTCATCCGACTTTGAATTCAAGTTCCTGAAGAAATTTTCGATTGAGGTAAAATTCATGAACTGCCTATGCATGAGTATATAGCAAAGTTATAGTTTAATGCATTATCATGTTTTGGACTTTAAATTTTTATGATGCATAGTGACAGTCTAAGCTTATTACTGGGTCATATTTACTGAATTTGGATATGGGTAACAGTGGTTAGAAACCTTACTAGTTGAGTTTGGGTCGACTGAAATCTTTTGAGTTACTCTGTCTTGCAGTTGGTAGCAGTAGCTGATGCTATCAAGTAGTGGTATTCTTGCCTCTGATGCTTACATTTAAGTCCTGACTTTAGGACCAGAGATCCCATCACTTAAATCCTCCTCCAGGATAAAGTATTGATGTTAAAATCTGATGGAGAGGAGCCAGGAATGTTTTCAAGTTGGTATCTCATTTAGGCAAGAATACTCGGGTAATTAGCTGAAGGAATAATGGATAGGATAAGTTAGGAAGAAGTGAGCCAACTTTAAGTTTTTGGTTCAGTCTTCTATGAGGGTATGTGAGGGAACCATGGATGTTTGGTTTATGGAAGAAATCTGATTTAATGAATGTTAGAGCTTGCATATGTTATTGAATTCCTAATTTTCAGCTCTGTTGTTCGAGTTTGGGTTAACAAGTTGGGACGGTAGAGTGGAATTAAATTTCAGAATAGGTTGTTGCTGTGGTGAATCTTTTGTTCCAAATCGAAGGGTAGGTTGAGGTTGTGAGATCAACAACTGTTTGAGTGTATTTCACCCTAGTACATTCTCTTGTATTAGATTTTAAGCTTTTTGGTATTAGTTTCAGTTTTGTAATCTACTGCAGTTTCTAACATAATGTTTAGTATTAGACTTATACATTATAGTCAACCTGATTACTGCAATACCTGATTCCTATTAGGAAATGGTATAATCTGAACTGTGAAGGCAACCAAACATAGGATAGGTTGCATGAGTTGTAGCTGGTTTTCAAAAGCTTTGTGACTGGTTATGCAAACCAGTATATACTTTTAACTGTTGTCAATATTTATATAAATGCAAATTGTTAGTTAGTAGCAACTAAATACAATTTGAAGGAGCTTGATTAGTAGCTTGGCCAACATATTTACTTGCTAGATAGGTATCAAGGGGTAAATCATATTTTGAGGTGTACTTATGGATAACAAGTTCACATCTACCCTCTTGCATTTAGGTTCAGTTAGCATACTTTGTATTTGAATCTACAGTAGATAGAATTGTAGATGTAAATATAGATAATTAGTAATATCTAGAGTTTAACCAAATTGTACCAAAATAACAGGAGGACACCCAGCTTTACTACCCTTTCTCGATCACCTTGAGCAAGGCAAGTATACTCCTCGGATTTGCTCATTTACTTCATGTTTTGTGCATCTATTTCATGCTTGTACCTTCCTGTTGGACACGATATTACACGGTCTGGTCTTGTGTCTTGTTCCATGAGTTTACTTGCGTCTGGGAGGGGAAATACTACAGGTGTGTAATCAAACCCAAGTTACAAATTTATTTTAATAGCTTATGCCTCGTACTGTGCACGCAGGCCCTAAGTCGTACCTTCATGCTTGTGCCATGTTCCATGTTCTATCCAAGCCGATCACACACTCTGGAAGTATTTCAAATATATCACACATGTCAGGTTCCTTGTATATTCATGTTCAGGTACCAGGTTACAATTCAGGTTTGTCACGCCCCAGTACCAGAATACGGGGGGCGGACGTAGGCCAGCTACACCGTATAAGGTACGAATATGCTATACGGCGATGACGGCTGTCAAGTCTTGCTGGGTATCCTAGCATGCAATCAATCTATGGCCTAAATCCGATGTCATGTCCACGGGCAAATCACAATAAAACAACATCAAGAGAGATAATCATATGGGAAGCAGGGAATACACATATGATAATCAGAAATCCACAGTACAGAATAATAATGTAGACTAGTATACCTTTCCACAGTCCCTAGCATGGTCTGGAACTGAAGCACATCCCCCAAGTCAAGTCTGGAAGATCCACATGGTCGGTCTCAGGCAATCTGGGAACAATCCAGGGTTGGTCAGGCCAACCGTAGCAAGTACCAGAAAGGAAGGCTCAAGGACGGGCGAAGAAAATCAGCAAGATAAAATATGACAGGAATAGCATCTAAAAACAGTAAATAAGGTAAGGGATCGTGCGGTACCAACGCACGATTACAGAATATAAGGCAGCAATCCAACTACTAATACGTAAGTAACCAACAATCATCACAGTTATCCTAACATCCACTAATGCTTGCATCGCCAACTGGAACTCGTAGTCTGTCATCGGAACAGTAACTCACCCCTACATCAAATAAGAACAAGGGAATGAATTACCGCACCGGGACATCGTTACGTGCCAGCCAGCTTAGCAAGCAACAAGCCATACAATTTAGGAGAATAAGCGGCCACACAAAATGCCTACCGCTCTCTATGTGGAGGTTGGGTTATCCCAACAATACAAGTATGGGAATCCTCAGATCGTGTCGTCCCAGTAGGGCTAGCGAGGCCAAGTATAGCATGTAAGAAGAGTACCGATCCCTCGTAAGGCCACCGGGCTCTGCATGTCACCACCGGTCCCTCGTAAGGCCACCGTGCCGAGCATGCCATGTATATAATATATAGTACATAAGTAGCCGGATATTGCCATCCACTAGTACGAATGGTAACAATATCCGTGGCGGCCAGCCTGCAGGTCATGACTAATGTCTGGGATAAGGCTGGTAATGCACGATCTCGGGATTCTGTTCCCCCCCAATGTTTTTACCAGTTTAAGTTGCCTAGATTAACCCTACATTTATCCGGAATCACATGCCGTGGTCACATGATCATCCTCCTAAATGTCGTACCTCAGTACGAGAACGCTAAGTAGGAATCAACCTCGGCACCTATAGTCCCAGTTGTGATCCATCCTTAGTGTTATGCAACAAGCAAGTAAGCAATCCTAACCACGCTAAGACTATAGGCCAACTACAAGATACCCGTGCAGGTAACCATATAATATAGCTAGAATATCAAGATGGCATCGCAATGCCATATAATCATGGAAGTAGCACCTCAAAGTGCCAGTAGACAAGGGGCACCAAAGTGCAAGGTCAGGGCTAGTACCTCAAAGGGTAACTGGACTTATAGCACGGATACAAGTAGTCAGGTCTGGGATAAGGACAAATTTGTCAGTCACAAGAAGTCATCTGCCTACATCGTGGCATAGATATCAGGTCAAGTACAAGACCAGAACCTCTACTATAATAACATCTCAAGCATATATGGGAGCCTACAGCTCCAATCATCAAGTCGGTCCATCCACCAGATCAATCTAGCAAGAGTCTCACATCCATGATGGAGTGAATATCACGTCAATAAAGACAACCACCAAATACCAAGCTTATCCCCCTAACAATGCTAGGCCCTCTGGCTCACAAGAATCCTCTGAATCGATGATCACAAGCTATCAGCAAATAAGTTTCACCACCACCAAGATATAGCAAACAAACCAGGTTTTGGGCGCTTGGGAAGTCGAGTAAAAATTATACAATAATACCCTCGATATTCTATTCGTTCCGGGAGACACTCGCACCAATATCAAAATCTAAAAGTCCTCAAAGACATATCTGATCAAATTAGAACATCACCAAAGAACTAGCAACACTATTTAAGAATCCACTTAGTCTACCATTATCACTATCTCAATATCATATCCCCTCATAGTCAATCCTTGAATCAGATCATAATCCCAACACATGGGTCAACACTAATCAACGTCGTCGAAAGATGGCAAGGATTGTGTGAACCACTCTGGATCAGATCCACAACCCTTAAACCAAACAAGGACCAGGGTTGCAGACCTTCACCCGAGTAGAACCGCTCTCCTTACACAATCTGGCGGACAGGACAGATAATGGGATAACAACTAAACTAGAACACCATCTAAAAAGAAGGGTCACAGGTCAAGAGTCCAATGGGTGATACCGTCGAAAAGGCAAGGATTGCGTGAACCACTCTGGATCAGATCCATAACCCTTAAACCAAATAAGGACCAGGGTTGCAGACCTTCATCCGAGTAGAACCACTCTCCTTACACAATCTGGCGGACAAGATATGTTAAGACGCTTGGCGACTAATCTAGTCGAGAGTCTACCTAGCAGGCAATGAGATCAGGGATGCTATACCAAGAAGAACATTCATGAGTTCAGTCCCGCAAACCAAAGGAATGGTTCTGCCCAATCCTTCGAACAAAATTCCCAACCGGAAATTCTGGAAAAATCCGGCAGAGTCTCCTTTGTAATCTGGATAGGAGCACCCTACGAATTGGGGCTAAAACCACTCGGCGCAACCCGCCGCAGAATCGCAGAATCGTGGACTCGCGGGCTGAGAACACTAAGTCTCAGCTACCAGTAGCACTACGATGCGTACTGGGAACAAATCGATAGCCGAGAACACTAAGTCTCGGCCTACAGTAGCACTACAATGCGTACTGGGAGCCAAGCCAACATGCATAATAATAAAATAACCGCCTCGCAGGGCGCACCACAACACATGTCCATAAATCCCTAACCCAAGCACAATCACCGTCACAAGTAAAGTTAGCCAAAGCCATTACCCGACCGCGAGTCGGACACGGGGTATACAGGGACAATCCATACATGTGAGTCGTGCTCGTGTCCTCGGAGGTGTGGATGACCCATCCGAGTTGTCCGATACGATCAATCCCAGTATCGGACCAAGTTATCCTAAGTTATCATCATGGCAGTTCTACTACTAGGCTACACTACTCATGGTTATACATTTACAATTATGACAAATTAAAATGCAATAAAATCCAGGAGAGAGGGCAAGAGCCATCGATGAGCAAGGGATACTTGCCTAGAGGGCTCGGCTAGGTAAGCAAGTCTTCGGCAGTCGCGATCCAAGCTAGCACGCCAATCAAGATCCTCAGAACACACAATAAATAATCATCAGCACCAAATAATAAAATAATAGAATAATCACAAGAGATGGCAGAAGGCTATACCGTGTGGGTCCCGCAAGCAGTACAGGGATCGGGCACGAAAACCGAGGTACGCAGATCGATACGAACACGTAAACTGAGACGTATACGTATATCGAGATGCGTACGAGAATCGAGATGAACAGGAGACAACGTACACGTAAATCGAGATGTGCACGTAGATCGAAGAAATCACGAATATCAATATAGCGCGCAAATCAATGTGATATACAAATCGAGACGTGCACGCGAATCGAGACAGCACAAAGACCAATACGGCACACAAATCGGAGCTAGTACGCAAATCGGTACGTGCACGTATCGAGGCAGCACGGGTCACGAGGTAGGCACAAAGGACGAGACACGAGGATCGAGACAACGCACAACCCGAGGTAGCACAGGAATCGAGGTGAACGAAAACCGAGACAGCACGCACACCAAGGTATGCACAAACCAAGACGATACAAATCAAGGGGCACGTATCCCGAGAAACACGGGAAATGAGGGAACGCGCGAACCGAGTGCACGTGACGCAAGGCACGTGGCCCGGGGAACACGTTGCCCGAGCAGCACGGGGCTCGAGGCGTCCTGCTGCCCTAGGTAGTACGTAGGCTGAGGTACACGCAAAACGAGGCGACACGTACACCGAGGTGCACACGACCCGAAAACACGAGGAACGAGGAAGCGCACCAACCGAGGGTGCGCTGCCCGAGATGACACGCTGCACGGGGCAGCACATATCCCGAGGGTGTGCAGACCGAGAAAAGGAGAGAGAGGAGGCAAAGGAGGATCTCACCGGAGGAGGGTTGCTGGCGGAGAGGGAGGCGGCCGGAGCTACTAGGGAAGGCTGGAGGAGGACGAAAGCAGCGACAGGGGCCCACGGAGGAGGCCGGCCGGAGAAGATGGCAGAGGTAGTGGCCGCGGCGCTGGTGGTGGCGGCTGAAGGCGGTGGCCGCGACGGAGGGGGCTCGGGAGAGGAGATCGAGAGGTCGGGAGAGGGAGGAGGAGCTCGGGGCGACAAGAGGGAAAGGAGGAAGTGCTGGCCGGAGCTGGGGGCTCGGCCAGGCGAAGGTGGCCGGAGGCCATGGCGGTGGCGGCTGAAGATGGCGACGATGATGGTGGTGGTCGCGAAAGTGGTGATGGCGGTGGCGCTGGTGGCATGAAGGGGGCCGGAGGAGAAGGGGGCAGTGGTGGTGGCGACTAATGGCGGTGGCGGTGCTGGTGGGGAAGGTGGCCGGAGATGTAGGGAGCTCGGGAAGGGGACTGGGGAGAGGGAGGAAGAGTGAGGAAGTGAGAGAGCTGAGAGAGAGAGAGAGAGGGGATTTTGGGGGGGGGGGTTCTCCAGGGAAGAGAGAGAGGGAGTAGATATTTTGGGAGGGTAGATTAGGAACAAGAAAATTAATAATAATAATAATGAGGATAAAATTACCTCCAAGAAAATAATAAAAATTTCAAGAATACCCCAGAAATTAAAATCCTCCAAATACAATAATACGGTCAAAATACAGTCATATACCTATTTCTAAAATAGGGATATGACATCCTACCCACCTTACAAAAATTTTGTCCTCGAAATTTCGAAATCATGTATATAAGATTCTCAAAACTAGTACATATAGGTACCATGAAAACTCTACCCACCTTACAGAAATCAAGTAATACAATAAGAAACGAACAAAATCTCAATATGAAAACATCAAGGAAAACAAGGTCTACCTAAATAAATCAACTCGCAAGGTAAATCGAAAACATCGAAAGAATCTCGAAAATCAAAGTCTCGCATACACGAAATAATCCCATAATCAAAACAAGTATAGAATGTCTAAAACAATGTCAGAAAACGTAAAATCCCTACTGCATAAAAATCCTCACAAATCATAAAATACAGGATATCTATCTCGAACCAATGATCGTAGTTCCTAATATCCGAAAAATGTGTGTCATGATCATTCCTTGTCGCGCCATCTGGAATGGCTGCAAAAGATGCATCAGGGCACTATAATCGAGCGGCTGCAACTTTCGTTACCATGCCGTCAAGGTATACTAGGGTCACCCGGTACTCTTGACAAACACCCAAAACGAATCAAATCCATAACCCAAACATCTGAATCACTAAAATCATAAAATCTCTAACAATATAACGAGTCCTAGAAAACCATCAAAATCCAAAATCCAGGTGAATCGTAACATACATCCAAGAATATTTTCAATAATAACCACAATATAGCTTTTCTAGGAAAATACTCCATATCCGTAGGAAAATACTCCAAATCAAGAATCCATATCAAAACATAATGTATAGAAGGTATATCTATAATCAAAATAATATCTGAAATATATAATCATGAGTGCGGAACTGTCCGAAATCAAGAAAGCCGAATCGATACAAGAATATCCCTCGAATACTCAACAAATGTTAAAATATCCAATCTCAGAGTCCTGATGAAATCTTCATTCTGCAGCAATCCAGCCAACGCTCGAAGAGGGCGATAATGATACTAAGTCAATACGAAGTCAACGCACGAAATGGATAACAGGAAATCAAACAAGGCGAAACACCGATTGGGAGTACAGAACCCAAGATAAATAATCATGTAACCCAAATGATGGAGATAACATCTCATCAAATAAGGTGATCGACATGACCAACTATAGGATCATATCTATCAAACAAGGATCAGAGGTAGATAACATGAATAAGACATGGCCAAGCAAGATAGGTCCAAGTAGAGATAAGGACCAGTTCACAGGTTCAAGGGAGCGAAGGACAAGTGTAATAAGTGGGAATACCAAGGAGTAGTGGACTGAGTTCAATAATCATGTGATACCCAACAAAATCTCAAAACGAGACCTGCGTGGGCTACCACTAAAGCTATGTCACGTCCCAGTACCGGAATACAGGGGGCGGACGTAGGCCAGCTACACCGTATAAGGTACGAATACGCTATACGGCGATGACGGCTGTCAAGTCTTGCTGGGTATCCTAGCATGCAATCAATCTACGGCCTAAATTCGATCTCATGTCCACGGGCAAATCACAATGAAACAACATCAAGAGAGATAATCATATGGGAAGCAGGGAATACACATATGATAATCAGAAATCCACAGTACAGAATAATAATGTAGACTAGTATACCTTCCCACAGTCCCTAGCATGGTCTGGAACTGAAGCACATCCCCCAAATTAAGTCTGGAAGATCCACATAGTCGGTCTCAGGCAATCTAGAAACAATCCAGGGTTGGTCAGGTCAACCGTAGCAAGTACCAGAAAGGAAGGCTCAAGGACGGACGAAGAAAACCAGCAAGATAAAATATGACAGGAATAGCATCTAAAAATAGTAAATAAGGTAAGGGATCGTGCGATATCAACGCACGATTACAGAATATAAGGCAGCAATCTAACTACTAATACGTAAGTAACTAACAATCATCACAGTCATCCTAACATCTACTAATGCTTGCATCGCCAACTGGAACTCGTAATCTGTCATCGGAACAGTAACTCACCCCTACATCAAACAAGAACAAGGGAATGAATTACCGCACCGGGAGAGCGTTACGTGCCAGCCAGCTTAGCAAGCAACAAGCCATACAATTTAGAAGAATAAGCGGCCACACAAAATGCCTACGGCTCTCTATGTGGAGGTTGGGTTACCCCAACAATACAAGTATGGGAATCCTCAGATCGTGCCGTCCCAGCAGGGCTAGCGAGGCCAAGTATAGCATGTAAGAAGAGTACCGATCCCTCGTAAGGCCACCGGGCTCTGCATGTCACCACCGGTCCCTCGTAAGGCCACCGTGCCGAGCATGCCATGTATATAATGTATAGTACATAAGTAGCCGGATATTGCCATCCACTAGTACGAATGGTAACAATATCCGTGGCGGCTAGCCTGCAGGTCATGACTAATGTCTGGGATAAAGCTGGTAATACACGATCTCAGGATTCCGTTCCCCCCTAATGTTTCTACCAGTTTAAGTTACCTAGATTAACCCTACATTTATCCGAAATCACATGCCGTGGTCACATGATCATCCTCCTAGATGTCGTACCTCAGTACGAGAACGCTAAGTAAGAATCAACCTTGGCACCTATAGTCCCAGTTGTGATCCATCCTTAGTGTTATGCAACAAGCAAGTAAGCAATCCTAACCACGCTAAGACTATAGGCCAACTACCAGATACCCGTGCAGGTAACCATATAATATAGCTAGAATATCAAGATGGCATCGCAATGCCATATAATCATGGAAGTAGCACCTCAAAGTGCCAGTAGACAAGGGGCACCGCAGTACAAGGTCAGGGCCAGTACCTCAAAGGGTAACTGGACTTATAGCACGGATACAAGTAGTCAGGTCTGGGACAAGGACAAATCTGTCAGTCACAAGAAGTCATCTGCCTATATCGTGGCATGGATATCAAGTCAAGTACAAGACCAGAACCTCTACTATAATAACATCTCAAGCATATATAGGAGCCTACAGCTCCAATCATCAAGTCGGTCCATCCACAAGATCAATCTAGCAAGAGTCTCTCATCCATGATGGAGTGAATATCACGTCAATAAAGACAACCACCAAATACCAAGCTCATCCCCCTAACAATGCTAGGCCCTCTGGCTCATAAGAATCCTCTGAATCGATGATCACAAGCTATCAGCAAATAAGTCTCACCACCACCAAGATATAGCAAACAAACCAGGTTTTGGGCGCTTGGGAAGTCGAGTAAAAATCATACAATAATACCCTCGATATTCTATTCGTTCAGCGAGACACTCGCACCAGTATCAAAATCCAAAAGTCCTCAAAGACATATCTGATCAAATTAGAACATCACCAAAGAACTAGCAACACTATCTAAGAATCCACTTAGTCTACCATTATCACTATCTCAATATCATATCCCCTCATAGTCAATCCTCGAATCAGATCATAATCCCAACACATAGGTCAACACTAATCAACACCGTCGGAAGATGGCAAGGATTGTGTGAACCACTCTGGATCAGATCCACAATCCTTAAACCAAACAAGGACCAGGGTTGCAGACCTTCACTCGGGTAGAACCGCTCTCCTTACACAATCCGGCGGACAGGACAGATAATGGGATAACAACTAAACTAGAACACCATCTAAAAAGAAGGGTCACAGGTCAAGAGTCTAATGGGTGATACCGTCGAAAAGACAAGGATTGCGTGAACCACTCTGGATCAGATCCACAACCCTTAAACCAAACAAGGACCAGGGTTGCAGACCTTCACCCGAGTAGAACCGCTCTCCTTATACAATCCGACGGACAAGACATGTCAAGACGCTAGGCGACTAATCTAGTCGGGAGTCTACCTAGCAGGCAATAAGATCAGGGATGCTATACCAAGAAGAACATGCATGAGTTCAGTCCTGCAAACCAAAGGAATGGTTCTGCCCAATCCTTCGAACCAAATTCCTAACCGAAAATTCTGGAAAAATCTGGCAGAGTCTCCTTTGTAATCTGGATGGGAGCACCCTACGAATAGGGGCTAAAACCACTCGACGCAACCCGCCGCAGAATCGCAGAATCGCAGAATCGCGGACTCGCGGGCTGAGAACACTAAGTCTCGGCTACCTGTAGCACTAGGATGCGTACTGGGAACAAATCGATAGCCGAGAACACTAAGTCTCGGCCTCCAGTAGCACTACAATGCGTACTGGGCGCCAAGCCAACATGCATAATAATAAAATAACTGCCTCGCAGGGCGCACCACAACACATGTCCATAAATCTCTAACCCAAGCACAATCACCGCCACCAGTAATGTTAGCCAAAGCCGTTACCCGACCGCGAGTCGGACACGGGGCATACAGGGACAATCCATACATGTGAGTCGTGCTCGTGTCCTCGGAGGTGTGGATAACCCATCCGAGTTGTCCGATACGATCAATCCCGGTATCGGACCAAGTTATCCTAAGTTATCATCATGGCAGTTCTACTACTAGGCTACACTACTCATGTTTATACATTTACAATTATGACAAATTAAAATACAATAAAATCCAGGAGAGAGGGCAAGAGCCATCGATGAGCAAGGGATACTTGCCTAGAGGGCTCGGCTAGGTAAGCAAGTCTTCGGCAGTCGCGATCCAAGCTAGCACGCCAATCGAGATCCTCAGAACACACAACAAATAATCATCAGCACCAAATAATAAAATAATAGAATAATCACAAGAGATAGCAGAATGCTATACCGTGTGGGTCCCGCAATAAGTGCAGGGATCGGGTACAGAAACTGAGGTACGCAGATCGATACGGACACGTAAACCGAGATGTACACGTATATCGAGACACGCACGAGAATCGAGATGAACAGGAGACAACGTACACGTAAATTAAGACGTACACATAGATCGAAGAAATCACGAATATCAAGATAGCATGCAAATCAATGTAACACACAAATCAAGACGTGCACGCGAATCGAGACGGCACAAAGACCAATACGACACGCAAATCGGAGCTAGTACGCAAATCGGTACATGTACGTATCGAGGCGGCATGGGTCACGAGGTAGGTACAAAGGACGAGACACGAAGATCGAGACAACGACAACCCGAGGTAGCTCGGGAATCGAGGTGCACAAAAACTGAGACGGCACGTACACCAAGGTATGCGCAAACCAAGACCATACAAATCAAGGGGCACACATCCCGAGAAACACGAGAAATGAGGGAATACGCGAACCGAGTGCAAGTTACCCAAGGTACGTGGCACGGGGAACACGTTGCCCGAGCAGCACGGGGCTCGAGGCGTCCTGCTGCCCTAGGCAGCACGTAGGCCGAGGTACACACAAAACGAGGCGACACATACACCGAGGTGCATACGACCCAAAAATACGGGGAACGAGGAAGTGCACCAACCGAGGGTACGCTGCCCGAGACGACACGCTGTACGGGGCAGCACGCATCCCGAGGGTACACAGACCGAGAAAAGAGGAGAGAGGAGGCAACGGAGGATCTCACCGGAGGAGGTTTGCCGGCAGAGTGGGAGGCGACCGGAGCTACTAGGGGAGGCTGGAGGAGGACGAAAGCAGCGACAGGGGCCCACGGAGGTGGCCGGCCGGAGAATATGGCAGAGGTGGTGGCCGCGACGCTGGTGGTGGCGGCTGAAGGCGGTGGCCGCGACGGAGGGGGCTCGGGAGAGGAGATCGAGAGGTCGGGAGAGGGAGGAGGAGCTCGGGGCGACAAGAGGGAAAGGAGGAAGTGCTGGCCGGATCTGGGGGCTCGGCCAGGCGAAGGTGGCCGGAGGCCATGGCGGTGGCGGCTGAAGATGGCGACGATGATGGTGGTGGTCGCGAAAGTGGTGATGGCTGTGGCGCTGGTGGCATGAAGGGGGCCGGAGGAGAAGGGGGCAGTGGTGGTGGCGACTAATGGCAGTGGCGGTGCTGGTGGGGAAGGTGGCCGGAGATGGAGGGAGCTCGAAAAGGGGACTGGGGAGAGGGAGGAAGAGTGAGGAAGAGAGAGAGCTGAGAGAGAGAGAGGGGATTTTGGGGGGGTTCTCCAGGGAAGAGAGAGAGGGTTTAGATATTTTGGGAGGGTAGATTAGGAACAAGAAAATTAAAATAATAATAATAATGAGGATAAAATTACCTCCAAGAAAATAATAAAAATTTCAAGAATACCCCAAAAATTAAAATCCTCCAAATACAATAATACGGTCAAAATACAGTCATATACCTATTTCTAAAATAGGGATATGACAAGGTTTATTTCGTTATACTCATTTCAGCATGCTTGTTCTAGTTTCCTGTTTAGAGATTCATTGCTTGTTCATATTTCATCTTCATGTTGTTCTTGTTCAATTCCTTGGATATACTTAGCTCCGCTCCTGACTGGATAAGTTGCAGGTGAGATGGAGGCTATTTGTGATACCTACTATGGGCAGGAGCCTGGAGGTACCTTTGAGCTAGCTGGTGTTGCTCTGGACCTAGAGGCGAGAAGGCTTAGTACCTTTCCCTTTTAGCTTTTCATATCTTCTATTGTATCAGAGACTCTTACTTTTCATTGCTGGAAATGTAATAATTCATAGTCGTACTTTGATTCTGGGATTCGTTTATATAGATGTTGTAGTTTATATTCATTCATATCTGGACTTGTATTTTCCCTAGAGATTGGTACAACTTACTTCATCGTGTCTAACGACGAAGGCTGGGCGTGTCCGACTCGTGTTCAATTATTCGGGAGCGGGTCGTGACAACACGTGGCGCATGCCGATTTGCTTGTTCGGATGTCGCTGAGCAAATCTTGAAATTTTATTGCAGATTTGGATTCTGTGTAATCTTCGTCTGAGATTTAAATCAATCTGCATTTATCAACTAGATCGAGTTCAATCCTTTCTTTGAGAGAGGCGGATTAAGCAAAATGATTGGGTGGGACCATGTCATTTGTGCTTCAGACAAGGCTAGCTGCGCTTCTGGTGTGACGAGTAGACTGTGCTTCTGGAGACGACGGAACCTCTGTGCTTTAGGGCATCAAGTGGACTATGTTTTGAAGACAACGGGGCCTCTGTGCTTTTAGGGGCAACGAGTAGGCTGTGTTTCGGGTAAAGTTACTGTGCTTTATGGCGACGAATAGGTTGCGCCTTCAGATAGACAATTTTACTGTACTTTAGAGAAGCTGTCGGGCTTGTGCTGGAGGCAAACGGTTTCTTCCAAGTCTTTGCTGAGAAAAGGGACCGTTGAACGGGCTGGTCGAAGCAAAGTGCTGCGCCGTTGGAGTTGAGGTGGTGTCAAAACATCACTAGTCTTCGCCTAAAGTTGGCGCAGAAATGTAGCTACGCCTCTGGAATGAAGACATTGGCTTTGAAGTCTTCTTTTAAAGAGCAATGAGTGACCGCTCCTTAATGAACGACTCCCTCTTAATTTCCACCATTACTTGGAAAATTTCAAGGGGTCCTAGGATAGTCTAGGACTTAGTCGAATGAACGTTATTTAATGAGGTTCATCGTGCTGAGTTCTAGGTTCATCCCATTAATGTAGGAATTATGACCGTCGGCCATGTGGCCTGCGTTTTGGACCGCTCCTGCCTTATACAAAGGGGGAGTTTCTTCTGAAGAGTCACGTCTTCTACTTATTCTTGTCCTTTAACACCATACTGGATTCAAACTTAGCTTCGAGCGACGGTTGGCTTTGCCTAAGTCATATTTTGGTTGAGGATTCCTTCGTAGAAGAACTGTTGATGTGCCTTGGAACGTGCTGGAACGCTACTCATGAGGAGTTCGAACCTGGACGACGCCTTGGAGGTCTTCGAGGTCCTGACGACCTATCTTGTGGCTGGATGGCAACTCGAAGAGCTACAGGTTGTGCTCTGCCCCGTCTATTCTGGGCTTTTGAGACCTTCTGCGCCTTTTGGAAACCCGGGCCAATTGCTGCTTCAGGAAGTTGCTCGCTTCAGTCGAGTAGCTGATGCGCTTTTGGAGGGTTGCACCCACAAGAAAGTCAGAATACGCTTCAATGGGGATCAATCTTCCAGTATGCGTACCGAGAAGAAGGGGGACTACGCTTTGACAAAGACTAAACCCCTTGTAGACTCCTCTAGGCTTTACTGAATCTGTGATCATTCCTTTGTAGAAGAAGTATGATTAGTCTTTTACGTATAGCCTTAATAAATCTGTACTAGATCTTTGTAGGCATAATTATAACAGAACTTCTTTTCGTATCTTCTGTTGTTTTTTAATACTTGGTCTGTGTCTTTGTATCATCTGCGCTGTGGTGGAGGAATGTTATTAGCTGAGATTTTTCATGCTTCTACAATTTGTGACTATGAAAATAATTTATCCAAAAATACTCTTTTAATACTTTTAACGTAATACACGTAATATCAACTTGTGGATAAAACGATCTTTTTAATAAAATTATTTATTATAATAACGTGAGAATTTACTAGATTTTATCTAAAATAAATAATAAACGGGTTTTTACTTATATTCAAAATACCCTTTTTATTTTAATAATAGTAAGTGAACCATAAAATTGTTATTAGGGCTGTGACCTACTTTGATGAAGCTAATAAAACTAATATTCCATTAACATAGTATAATACTAAGGTTTCTCTATATAATATTAGTGATCTACCATAACTAATATGCTAATTCCAATGCTGTCAGGAAACAATTTGTTTTCTAGTTCCCAGTTTCATAAGGTACAGTAAACAGTATAGTTATTATATTAAAATTTGGTTCTGATTTCTAAACTAGCTATTCCAATCTGACAGATGTTCATTCTGTCATTTTGATCGGAAATTCATAAGGTTTCTAAACTGGAAAAATACACAACAAGTTTAGGTGACCTACTAAAAATTTAATGTAGGAGAATCGAAGGGTGGTTTCGGCCTTGGAGTCGCACAAGGCAACGAAACGAAGGGGATCACGCGCGCAAGGGCATGCGAGCGGGTTGGCACGAGCGCACGGGCGCACGTGGGCGGGAACGGGGCTGGCGCGCGGGAGCTCGCGGGCGGGGGTCGCTGGTGCACAGGGGACGCGTCGGGCTGGCCGCGCTGGTGCGCGGGAGACGCAGCCGGGGGTCGTGCTGGTGCACAGGAGACACGACAAGGGGGTCGCGCTGGCGTGTGTGAGACGCGGGCAGGGGCTGCCGCTGGGGCGCCGGGGATACGACCGGTCAGATGGCCGGTCGGGCGGGCGCGTCGAAAATGTCTCAAGAAAGGTGTCGGATCGAGCGGGGCGTAGTGGGGAGCTTCGTGGTGCAGTCGAATTTAGGAGTGGATGAGTGTAGGTGAAGATAGATGAGATTTTGAAGGAATGGGGAGAGAGAGCTTCTGTGAAAAGATTCTGGGAAGTTTCTCTTTTGTTTGTTCGGGGGAGAGACATTGGCAGATCCGGGAGTGGGGGTGAGGAGTCAGGATAGTCGGGTGACTGGCGGAGTGGGTTGAACATGTAGATGGGTTTGGATAGGAAAATGGGTAGATGTGCTTGGATCCAAACGTAATGGGATAGAAAATATGGGCTTAACTAATAGGCTAGCTACTTCAATCAATTAATAACCTAATAATTACAACGAATAATTAATTAACCTTTATAAAACCAAAATTGTTTTTCCTGTTCTCCAACATAATAATAATAATAATAAGAATAATAATAATAATAATAATAATAATAATAATTTACTGGCAGACAACTTAAATATCATAAAACCCATTTATTATTAAATTTCAATCTTATGGGTTTTTAAGGGGGGACCAGTGCCTCAAAAAATAACAAGCAGGGATTTACATAAAGGTTAGTTCAAAATATTCTAGAACATATGAAAACGCCATTACCAAGTATACTCTAAAGGTACTAAAAAGTTGCAGGTTGTTCAATTTTTTTATTTATTTACAAATTTCTCACTTAAAATAATTACTAAGAGGGTTGCTCACTACATATTACATAATGGACTGCTAAATTTTTTGACTGTCCTAAATGAACATACAAGATTGTATAAAAATTCTATAGTCCTGACAATATACAAGAATGTAGAAGTTTTTGCAATCCTGAGTGGATTCAAAATTTTCCAGATTATGGTCGGACTGCAAAAATCTGACAGTCGTAAAGAAAATATGTTGTTCCTTTAGTACTGTAAAAAATTCTAACAGTCCGGTATGTAGTGGGCCGTCCCTTAGTAAAATTTTTTGAGTGACAAACTTATAAATTAAAAATTTTGGACAGTCCCAAGTAACTTTTGTAGTGCCTTGAGTAATACTAAATATAAAGTGATTTGAAAATGACTCAAAATATTCCATTTAAGTCCTACGGATATCCTCACGTAATTAAAAATTAAAAGTAATTAATATCTATCTTCTCTTATTATAAAAAAAAGTTTGAAAATTGTTCAAAATGAGTCGTTTAATTGTATATACTTACTTAATTAAAAAAGTTTAAAATTTTAATACATTATAAAACTAAGTGTGTAACTACCTAATATTATCTTAAGTATAGGGAACTTTACTAGTCTTTGTAACATCTTCTCATATACTCTCGTCGGCCTTAGCACTAGCATTCCAAGTGTGCCCATTTTCCTAATTTGGATTCGAAGCAAGGGTGGCGACAAGGTTGAGTTGGGGTTTCGGGTCCGACCAGATTCTGGTTAAACCATTGAGCTTTGCTATGCCTACAACCAAAATTTACAACTTTCCTACAACTGGACACGTGTCGGACTTCGATTGGAGGAGGGGAAAAAATGGTGGGGCCGGGTGGAGCCCATGTAGCAGGGGGGGTGAGAGTGGTGGTGGGACCCGGTGGGACCCATGTGTAAGGGGTGGGAGAGAGTAGTTGTAAGAAGGTTGTAAAAATTTGGTAGTAAACTTAGCATTTTCCTTAAACCATTAGATCTAATCTAAATACAATCCGTTATACATGGGTGAAGTGTCAATCTGACACAATCTGACCTGACATGACTCGTTTATATATGGGCCGTTCAGGACAAACCCATACGTGACCCATTTATAAAAGAGCCCTCGACTATGTCCGATCTATTGCATCAATCCACGTAGGCCAGCTTTGCCAGCAGCCCGAGCCCGCCATAACCCGAACCTTTCAAGACCTAATTCGATCGTTTGGCTGTACGTACTTGAGCTCAAAAATATGTCAACACAAATTCTATTTCTTGTTCGACCGAACGTCGTCCTGACAATCCGGCCAATTCTGTTGTGTTATGCACCAAAAGCCACGTTAGCGACGTTATTGACATGTGGAAATTGACAAAATTCAAATTTGGCTAATTTAGCATGTATTCACTGATTTTCACAGTATTACAATCTTTCTAATTACTCCCTCTAGTCGTTGTATCAAAACGAATCATGTGTCATTGATCTAGCAATGTCACAACCCATGTATGGTTATTTTCATTCAATTCTGAGAACCTTTTTCGCAACGTCACATGTGGGTCCGCTAGTTTACTCATATGACCTTGGTACTCGCGACCTGAGACTCTGAATTATGTATAAGTTTCTTTGGACTCGTATATACTTTTTTGAGGTGGACAACTTTTCTATTTCTCGAATTGAGGATATTTCTAACTTGACAAGTTTGGGTACAAGTTAGGCTTGCCAATTGATCGATTTCAAGAATTCTTGAGATTTGGAGCTTAGTTTTCATTTTTGCGAGTTCGGTAAGATCGTAGTCTTATTTGAGAATGTGCAAACTTTTACTTTCGTAATTTAAAATCATCATTGACTTAGTTGTTTTCTGATCTCCTGTGGGCCCGCTTTTGGACTTGATTTTATCTCATGTGATGCTTTTTGCCTATGGCTTATTCTGGACCATGTGACTGATTATTAACATTCCTCTCATCATTCTAGACTTATGCGTATGTATATTGGATATATTTCAAGAATTTTAAGTTGTGATTTCTTGTTCTTTTGTAGACACTCATGTCCAGTATATTGACTTTCACCAAACGCGATTAAGGTAAGTACATTATGCTTGTTGTTTATCCTTACATTCTAAATATTACATTTGCTCATTGACACCTGACCATGGCAATGTAACTTGCACACAAGAGAGAGAGAGAGAGAGAGAGAGAGAGAGAGAGAGCTATACTTATTGTTTATCGTATTAGTGTTTGTTATTAGGGCGAGATCAAGTTAAAAATACGCTAGTAGGCATGTAGCTGACTGGAACTTATCCTCCTAGATAGTCGTCATATCGATGTGTCGTATTTCTCGAAGATAGACATCATACATTACACGTATCGACGTTCTGTATGATCCCTAATAGTCTATGTACCGAGCGTTGTATTATAAGTAACACGTGATATTGATTGACCATATTACTAGCAGATATAGTTTATCTGATATTGTCACTCATATTTTAGTTTTTTTTTATATCATCATGATGTCATATTCTATTGATACAATTTGATAGTTTAGCTAATACATAGTTTACTCATTTTCAGTCTCATTTCTTATTCCCCTTCTTTTTGAATCACACCATGATAGATTTTAAGTATTGTGTAACATTATAATAATTGTACTTTTCTCAATTCTAATTGTATAATGATGACAATTTTAGTTGAGGAGGAACTTACCTACTAACTATGGGCCATTTGAGGGAGATATGGGTAGCATTATAGATCAGAAATAACCTTGATTGGAATTAGGGGATGTTTAGTATCAACAACTTAACATCTTTCTATTTTAGTTATTATTTCAGCGCATTTGTTCCCAAATATTTCAATATTTCATTTAATTCTTGTACACACTATTTCCTTCACATATTTATCCAAAAATTTTTTCCACTTGTAGTTTATTATTTCTATAGATGAGTTATAGTTGATATTATAATTGTGAATAATGATTATCATTGATGATGAAACTTGAGAAATAGACAACATATTAGTGTCGATGTTGCAGCTTAAGTTGAATGTATCCGTGCACTTGCACCCAACCATCGGGGTGCAGATCTTGACGACTAGTGAGACAAACTATTCTGCATGTGTATATATTTATGTCAAATGTCTGGAGAGAGTTGTTAGCTACATAAACTTTGTAATCTATTGGAGATTTTATTTCTTTGGTATTCTTTACTATTATATAATGCGACCATGAATTACAATACATATAAGTCAAGCTACGGTATGTGTACGAAAAACACAGTTCTGACTGAGAACATTGGTATTAGAATTTGGCGTCTTACTATTAGGACAGTCATTGGCGTGGCCGCCAATGGCCAACAACCCACATGGCGGTCTTTCATTGACCCTCTAGCCTAAATTTTAAGGAGGTGGTCTCCGGTTGTAGTCAAGGCCGGCCCTGGCAGGGCCGACCCAAGGCCAGGGCAGGCCGGGCTTGAGCCCTGGGCACCAAAATATTGGAGGCACCAATTTTTTTTTAGTGTAATATATATATATTTGGACACGAGTCATTTCTGTCTAGGCTTGGACCTGTTTAAAAGCAACAAAAGTCTTTAAGCTAACAGCCAAATAAATACAACAAATGGGTGAATAGAAAAAAAGGCCCACTTAAAAGCATAAGAAAATAAAGATTGATTAATGCTTGGTACAATGGTACTAAAAACCTAAAACCTAGCATCATAATTAAAAACGGTCGTCCTCCAAATACTTCCTTTCTAGTTTCTCTCATCGCCTCTTCTTAATTGTCTCCTCATCTTCACCTCCTTTCCTTTACTAGAAAAAAGAAGAGACCTCGATGGCGCTGATTCTTATATCTAATAGTAATTAAAAAAACATATTTCGTTCTATTTATAATTGAAAGATGAAGCCGTAAAGCTTATGTTGCTTATCATCTTATCTGACATGATTTGTTCATCTTCACTTTCTTCTCAGTTTTCTCTGCTCGAGTTCATCTTCACTTTCTTCTCGGTTTTACTGGTATAGATCTTTCTTTCTACTATTTTATTTATGAATTTATGACTTGTATATTGTTGTCAACATGGTTTCTAGTTTTATGTTCTATTAATATTTAAGATAGTGCTTAGAAGTTGAAAAACTAACCTCTTAATATATGCCAATATTATAATTTAATTAAAATCCAACCACTTAAATATATTCTGGAGTCATGAACCAATTTAATTTAGAGAAATTTTGAGTCACACTACACTTACTTTACCCCAATTCAAGGTGCACCCTTGTCATTTACCATAATGTATAACACCCCCCACTTTAGACGTTTTTCGTCTATTGCTAACATTTGACTGCTCTGACTCATATTTTCTGACGAAAAAGCCCATTACTTAATTTTTGAACATCCATAAAGAATAGAAGCCCCTAACTTACTTGTCTAATTCCTAAACTACCCTATCTCTTTTATAAATCCCTACACGAACATCAAATTCTACCATTCATTTGAAACCTGACCCCCAATCTCTCTTTCATTTCACATTTAATCTTGACCTAACCCCCAATCTCTCTTCCACTCAATCTCTACTGTAACCTCTCATTTGCCTCCTCTTCTATTCAATTGCGTGGCTTGGTACAAAATGTTTAGTGTTCATCGAAGCTTCACCGAGCTCCCATGGCCATCTTTGCAACTCCGATAATCTATGTTTTGTGTATTTTTCTTGAATGTTTAAAATTTTTTGCTGTTGTGGTTGGTCCCTCTAATTTTAGTTGAACGTGTGAAATTTTCAAATTTGTTTAGGATAAATGTCAAATACGCTCGAAGCACACCCACCTTGCACATGAGTGTTCGTTCTTGAGCTCACCTTGCAAGATCGAAAACTGTAAGGGGATTAGGTATCTTTCGAAGTCAAATACCAAGGCAAATACCAGGAGAAAGTTTTTGAAGTGCCTCCTCTGCTCGGATTTTCAATGGCTGGATGTTGTTGTTTTGGGTTCAAGCTCTGGAAGCTCATCTTCAACAATTCAAAGAGAAGGTTGTTTCTTATGTGGTGAGTTAGGTCATTGGAAGAAAGATTTCCCTTGGGAATAAAACACTTGTCCTAATCGAAATTATGGAGGGAAAAGAGCAATTTTAATGTCAAAAAGGAGTCATAGCAAGGGAAGAAGATTCTTACAATGCTTGAAATACAACAATGCATTCCAATGGCTGAATGAGGCCACTCTCAGTGAGAATAACAAATCTGAAATCCATGTTCAAGTTGTAGTGAACATGAATTTAGAAGAGTTTTGAAAAAAAAATTGGGAAAGGATTGCCTATGTAACATTGAAATCTGATAGATCATGTATTTGATGCACTATATGAATAGAATAATGTTTTAAAGAAAATTGATAATTATGTTGCAATTTTTCACTACTTGTTACAGTTTGTAAATATATAAAGACATGAAAAAACTTCAAATAAGTTTCACAAAATCCCTGTTCAACTTTCCCACAAAATAAGTTTCACAAAATAAGACATACTGCAAACTGTCCAGACAAACATAATTCAACTATATGATGACATACTACAAATAAGCTTAACTGTCATTACTTTGTCACAAAATCCATGTTCAACTTTCCCACAAATAATGAGATATTGCAATGTCCAGAAAAACATAATAATGAGATACTGCAATGTCATTAGACAGTATTGCAAATAATGAGATACTGCATTATCATTAGATATACTATAGCATACTGCAATGTCTTTAGAAAGTACTGCAATGTCCAAAAAAACATAATTGAACTATATGAAGAAAAACCTTTCCACAAAATAAGACATTACTGCAGATAACATACTGCAATGTCATTAGACATACTACAAAAGAGTTCCAACAATGGCCTAAAACTGAAGCTTGCTGCTGCAGTAATATTCCTACAAAATGGCCTAAAAAACAATGAGTTTGTTGAGATTAATAATTACAAAAAATTACAACAAAATGGCCTATAAAACATTAAACTGTAGCCTAAAGCCTACTACAAAATGCCTTAAAAACTGCACAAAATGCCCTAAAACCTGCACAAAATATCCTATTGCTACTGTAGTTT